>SKCR01001237.1:0-214182 GCA_019454045.1 Zanthoxylum bungeanum
TTTGAGAAAACATGAGCCTTAAAGAGATTTCTAGTAAAGGAGAGTATAACCAATATTAGGAAATAAATTAGGAACAAAGTTGGAAGAGGTAATCTAGATAGTTCCTAGTCGTAGTACCTTAGTGTAAATAAGGGAATCCCAGCATTATAAATGAGCAGCTTGTGCACATGGGGAAATTATAGCCAGCGAGACCCCGCATAACCAGAAAAAGATTTCAGGACCAGCCCCACCCTCCCAATCCTTGTTAGAAAACAGCAGTAAGGAAGAACCACGACATTTTTGTTCGATGATATTCCTAGAAATAAGTGAATCTGTAGCGTATTACAGTATCCTATAAGGTATAGCAAATGAACTGTGAAAGATAATACTCTTTGGATAAGGAGATAGAGTCATAGATCACAGAAGTTTCTGGTATTGAATATAATAGAAAGGAAGACGAAGCAAAATAACTTTAAGTAAAAGATTTGGAGGTGGAACTGTCGAGGTAAGACGACAATAGGAAAAGATACTAGATAAGTGTAACATCCCCAATCCGGAGATATTACCAGCAGGGAATAGACCGTTATATTCCCCTGAGCCTCTGACTTTCTGACAATATTAAACTCGTTTTAATATTAGACTCGTGCACAGGACCGTTGCCCAACTGAACATCATACATGCATAAAACTTTTAAAGCTAAATACTCAAATTTACTACACATCACAACTTTAGTAATGAACACTTATAACTCTTTACATGTACGTTCTCTACTAAACAAACTATATTATACATGACTTTCTATGACACTGACTGAACTAAACCCTGACTCTACCTGGTGGACCAACTCTCTAGCGACTGCCATCAGTATCCATCCACTCGAGCTCGTCCTCCGGGAATGCCTGTAAAACAGAGAAACTGGGAGTGGGGGGTTAGATTGTTTGAACGATCTAAGTGAGTGGACAACAAACAATGATGTGCTTTTATGAAAACTCTTGGTTCTAAAACACAAAACTGTCATTTGAAACCATATTTATCTGAAAATCATTCTCTTATCCGAAAACACAACTTTTCTATAAAACTTTTCTGGAAAAGCTTTTCTGTCTGTAAAACCCTAAGTCTTTCTATAAGACCATTTTTTCTTGCTAGAACTCTTTTATAAAACTTTTATTTCTGAAAACTGCAATTCTGAAAACCTTTTCTTTGAAAACTTGTTACTGGAATCTGTCTCTGAAAACCTGACGCATGGGGAATTACGTATCGTCGTCCCCTCATACGCCTAACTAGAGCCAGAAGTACAAATCCATGACATTGGGGCGTTACGTATCGTCATCCCCCAAAGTATGCCACTACATGTCCTTGAAACTAGTGGTCTTGGGGCGTTACATATCGCCTTCCCACAAGCCACTGAACTAGAACCGGAGGTGCGGATCTAAGCTACCCTTCAGGTTCTGAATCTAGGATCTATGGGCATCTGTCATCCCTAGTCCCGAACTGCGTGTGCACACGTTCTCTGAATCCGTCAATTTTGTATATGTGTCAAGCTACATACTGAGGTGGGTTTTTCCCATGCCTCGAAAACATAAAACACAAGTTCTAAAATCATTCTTTCAAAAACACATCATGTAATAAAGCTTATTCTTAAAAAACATACTCTTTTTTATAACAACTGAAATAAAATATGGCTATCGCCCTAAAATGCTCAAAATTAAGTATGGAGTCAAACAATTAAATAAAATCAACTTTGAAAAGAAATGTCCACTCACTGATTTGGAATCCCGCTTCTATTTCTTCGCTTGCTGAATGAATTGTGGTTCCTGCAATGACTTTTAATTGATAACTTTGATTAGAAGTGGTTTGGAGTATATATATCGGAATTAGGCTAAGTTTACTTATTCAAGTAGTTGTTATCACTTCGAGGTGTATCATACGTATATAATGAAGTAAAATATGTATACGAGCTGCTACGGGACCCTTAGGGTGGCCTCTAACATGCTAGGGGTGAAAATGGAATAAATTGAAACTGATTTGGGAAAATTTCTGATCACACGTCGCGACGCTGCCCCTAGGCATCGCGACACTCACACACACTGATGAACCAGTGAATATTTCTGCTTTTACGTCGCGACATAAGGCCTTGCGCGTCATGACGCTCACAATTCCAGAAACATATCTTGGAAAATTCCAAGTACCCGTCGCGACGCTATGCATTCTGCGTCGCGACACTAGGCCAATTTCGGGGCCTAACTTCAACTTTCCATGCCTAGTTTGCTAAAAATTATTCCCATACTTCCATACTATAATTTCTACTCATCAATTCTTTAACTTCAATGTAAATAATTGTTAAACCAACACTCATCAATCCAACGTAACTCTTTAGTCTCATAGTCCCAATTAGTTTAATACTTAGGGTTTCCAAGTATTTGGTCCTTACTTAACACAATCAATTTCCATGCTCATATGTCACTAAATACAATGCTTAATGTGCTCATACCATTCATGTAAATCATATCAACAAAACTTCTCAATCAAAGATTTAGGTCAAATGACCTTACCTCATTTTATTGTATTTTCATTATCTTACAAATCTCTCATTGTTACTTTCCTCCCTCCTAGCTTGTCATGGAAGGATTTGAGTTAGTCTCCTTTTGCTTTCTTTCTTCTTTCTTTTTCTCTTCTTCGTATCCTTCTCCTTCCACGTTTTCTTCTTTCTCTTTTCAATTTTGGGGATATGTGAATAGTATCCCCCTTTTATACTAGGGCTATTTGAAATTAGAAGGATTTAGAAATTTGTAGAAACTTTGAGAATTTACTAGAATGACCCACAGGTACTATTCATCCAAATTTGTGATCTACATTTTCAACCTGCTTATGATTCGAATTTGGAAAACTATTCAATGCGGAAGTTGTAGGTATCGATCTCAATTTTCCGGCGATATAAAATTCATAAAACGCAGAGTTTGTATGAAAAGGTTATGGCCTAAACACCATGGGTAGTCCCGAGTGGAACAACATACAATTTCGTATCGGAATTTCGAGGAATATATAGATTGTCCCCAAGGTCATTTCATGAGTGCATATGTGTCCATACATAATTTATATTATGTGACACTCATCTCATAATGTAACAGTAGTCGAGATTATCGATCGTTACAATAAGTAATGTTAGAAATACGTAACAATAAGATTTCTCCGTAGGGGAATAAGAATGGGTTCTATGAAATAGAAATAAAATAAAGGTAGCGAGTATAACCCATAAGTTCCCATGTAATATAACTAGTTAAGAAACAAGGCAAAGTACGCCCTGTAACAGATTTATTGAGATATAACATAGAGACGGCCAGAGAAACTATGTATAAGGATATTGTTGAGAAGATGGCAGCACCTGACAAAATAAGACTATGGGAATAACTGAAAGTAGGATATTTTTAAGTGCAATCAGGCTAAGAGAACAAGCCAGTGTAAAGGATAGTTAACAAGATTTATAGTAGCAATGAATTTAAAGACACAAAAAAGTGTGAACATTAACCAGAACCGAGTCGCCAACGTCGACGTTCATGGTAAGCTAGAAGTACATGAATAAATTGACCACGAGCTATAAGGTCTTAAGCCTAGAGATAGACAAAGATAGAAGAACTTGGAGGACGAAGCCCATAAGCAGCTGGAAGATAACGAAGAGGAAATAGACTGTTAAGTGGTTAAGTTAAGAGAATGAATGCCAAGATCAGGTCAAGCATGTGGAACTAGAGAGGTATCAAGTACAATCATTTTTACTAACGACAATGATTATTCTTGTATATATTTATCCCAGAGCTATGGTCGAACGTGAAGAAACCTAAGGAAACCTAAGTTTTCTTAAAGATGTAAAGGCTTTAACTAAGAAGAAATTGAAGATACATTTAATAAGGTCATTAAATAAGCTATATTAAAAAAAATGAAGTTAAGAACTCGAGGTATACCCAAAGGCAGGGAAACGAAGGTCATGAGCTATAGTACAAAGTACAATGGTAATACATTAAATGTGAAGGGTAACAAAAGCCCCAAAAGATATTTAAGAATTAAGATTATCATGGCAAAAGATATAAGAAGTTGCAAACAAGAGTAGGACTAAGATGTGAGGATTATTAATTCAAATAGAATGGTTGTGGATACGACCATGTTAGCATGGGTGCATCAAATTCAGTCAAGACCTTACAAGTTAAGTATGCCAAAGTCGAAGCGATAATAAGGGGTGACCATTTGGGAAAAATCTTAAGAAGTATTCAATCTTTAAAAAAAAAAGAATGAGATAAATTTTATGAACTTTAGAATATAAGATAGATAAAATTTATGGATGGAAAGTTTTTTGAAGGAATACATTTTTGAATACGCAATATATATATTTTACGGACTTTGTTTCTACACGAAAAGAAGGGTTGCTGAAAGGACTTCCAAGAATTAAGTATTTAGCTATAAGGATTGTATAAGGTGTACCAGGACTAGAGATTCCAAGGATTCATAATACTGAGTTCTTGAGCAGAAAAGCAAAAGGGGAAATAAGGAAGATAAGAGTAGTAAAGACCAAATGTCTTCAAACCAAGAGGTACTTAAGAAGTTCAACATCAGAAGGGATTCGAGGACAAATCCTATTTAAGGAGGGAGAATTTATAACACCCGGTAATATTGATGATAATTACGCTATATAAGGTATGATACATGATCTAAATCATGTTCAAGCATGTACGTGCTCACAAAATTACATTTCAGGAATTCGATAATTTCTCGTAGTTCCGATACGGAATCTTACCAAAAATGTAACCCGAATAGTCTTTAGTATCTACGGCATAACTTTTTCATACGAGCTCCGATTTTATGAATTTATATCTTCGGAAAGCTAAGACCGAGACCTACAACTCTCGTGTCTGACATTTTCCCAAATTCGGATAAAAAATAGGTCATACATCGAGATTTCTACTGCTGCTATAGTATTTTCGAGAATGGCCTAGATTGGATGGTGTGGCACAATCCTAGCCAACCAATTCATTACAAAAAATTAGCCAATTGCTCTATAAAAATGACACTACTCAATCTCTTCCAAAGCCAAAAAAACGTAAGCTATGGAGCTCCAAAGGTTCCCCAAATTTCTTCAAACTTCATGAAATTTTGGAGGAATGGTGGTGAATTTCCAAGCTATTCTTGGTCAAGTAATTCTTTTTTTCTTCTTTCTTCTCCTTATTCAAGATATTAAACATTCATTCTTCCCTTACATGTTCATACTTAGGAACCCTAAGAATTTGGGCTTTGTGGTTTGAGAAGTTTGAGCATAATTCAAGCATCAATACATATTTATGAGGTTGATTAGAGTAAATTGTGCTTAAGATTTGGTTGAACTAAGATTAAGGTATAAAAGGGCAAGAGGGCCGATTTTCACCTATTTAAAGGGGTGGTTGTTCTTGTTTCCATTGATGAATGAATGATGTTAGTTCAAGTGTTGGATTGATGTTTAGACATGATTCTAGTTTTATTAAGTTGGATAGTTCAAGTGGAAAGATAGGCCCTTGGCCAAATCATGTTGTAAGTGTGGGGGATTGATTTTTGTGGTTTTAGATAATAAGTGATTATGGTGTTGGAATTGCACTTGGGGAATTAGCTATAGAGAAATGAGTGTTGGTGATGAGCGAAAAATATATCACTATTTCCCGCCTCTTTAACCTAATATTTTGTTTAGTTTCTCGAGTTTTATGAATATTTTGATGTGTTTTGTGTTATTTTATAGATAAATAAAGATTTGGGACTGACTGGAATCATTTCGGGCCAAAACAGCTAAAAACGAAGCAAAATGGAAAAATCATAATTTGGGCATCGCGACCGCTAACGTGCGCTAGACACATGTCAAAATCAGAGGAACTTGTTATCATACGCACTTGCTAACATGCGCCTGCCACGTTTCAACATCATAACAATCCTGCTAACGTGCGCTGGATACGTGTCAGCATCACATGCTACCGACAATCATCATCGACATGCGTCACTACTGACGTCAGCGTCTCGACGCGCACAACTTTTCTGTGTTGCGACGCTGGGCCAATAATTTTACTGATAGCCACATGTCATCATCTCCAGAAATCGCTGTCATGCGTCAACAATCAACAGCGCGTCACGACGCGCAAAGTTCAACGCGTCGTGACGCGCATGCACAAAATTTCCCTATAAATTGAGGCCGAATTCATTCAGAATTTTCATACCATCAAGAAGTTCCTAATAGGGTATTAAAGATTGTATCTTGTTTGTTTAGTTTTAGTTATTTAATTTATGTTTTTTTTTTAGTAGTAGTAGTAATACTTTCCTAAGGTTCTGAATAAGGATCTAAGGACTTTATTTTATTTATTTAATTTTTGCACTTTTAAATATGCAATTTTATTTCCAGTAATTGTATTAGTTTATTTACTTTTTATTTCTTTTATGTTTAGTAGTTAAATTACCGCTGGCGAAGGGTGAAGTTTTTATTATTATTATTATAATTTAGATTAATCTCCCTTAAATTATAATATATAAATTATCTTAAAACCTGACTTAATTGGATACCGCCTTTATGGTCGTTGGACTTAATTAAATTGATTTTAACCTGACGTAATTGGATACCGCCTTGATGGTTGGTTGGAATTAATTATAACTTGACTTAATCATGATACCGCATATATGGTCAGTTGGTAATTATCACGCAAATTTATATATTATAATAAGAGAGATTTCTAAATTATAAATAGTAAAGATAGATTAATCTCACTTAATTTATAATATGGAAATTGTAATTTAATAATATGGATTAAAAGTTGATACTGCCTTAATGGCTAGTTTTATTTATGTAACATAATGTGACACCGCTTATAAGGTCGGTCTTTAGGTGAAAGATGATTACCGCCTATATGTCTAGTTTATGGATAAATAATAACATCGTCTTTATAGCTAGTTCAACTTAATTGGGTAACACTGACAATTTATATATTATAATAAATTGTGTTTTCTAAAAGTGGATCCTCTAACCTCCAGCATTTTATTTTTATTCTAGGGAAGTGATGAAACACAATATTCACATGCTTAATATAATTGATTCAATTATATTATGGGTAATACTTTAGTTTGTTTATTGAATCTTAAGCTTAAAGATTATTGTTGCCTGATCACCAATAAGATTGATTTGGTAAACTTAAAATGAACTTGGAAAAGGGATTTTAGGTTTCAGCCTTAGATTCAATAGCTCACGATCTCCCTTAAGGATAGATAACCCTTAAAGGATTTCCTTCCAGGATAGACATATACCTGTCGGGCGGGGGTAGCCATAATTGGAACTTGAACTTAATGAATTCAGGTAACTTGGTTAACATAGAAATATGATTAATTAGGTTATTTGGGTGTTTGCATCTGACCATCGACAGTGGCTTTTGCATATTTTCGTGTTCCAGGTTAGTAGACAGATTTATTACACATTTATAAAAGAATCAATTCATCATTAGAATAATATTGTGTGGAATCACAACCTTATATATTTGTGTCTTTTGTTTATTTTCTTCAGTATTTTCTTTTGTATATTTATTAATTTATTTATTTAGCAAATCCACATTCAACCAATCAATCAAACAATCATTTCCTTCTCCATTTACTTAGATACTTGTTAATAAATAGAATCAATAATTAATAACAACAGTAGAAATTAAGTCCTCGTGGGATCGATATTTTTATACTACTTGAGCGATACGTGCGTTTGCGTTATGTGTGTGATTTCACCAATCAGTTGGCCTGGAATCATCCAACGTTGCGACGCGTATGGCTAGCGTCGCGACATCGAGCTTTGAGATGCCCTCTGTTTTTGTTTTGGACGTGAGGGTGTCGCGACACTGTAGTAGCGAGTCGCGACGCAAGAGCAACGTCGCGAAGCCCAGCCCCTTGCTTCGCGCAGTATTTTATGTTTTTTGGGTCCTGGAATTCATATCTCATATTCATTTTTCTTGTTGAGCTTCCGAAGCAGTATTTTACCTACACAATAAATAAAAATACACAATAAAAATATATAAAATATAAATTTAATTGTTATTTCACAAATGTGCTAAATTAAGGGGATTAATAAAACTATAAGTCTAAAATGATTAATTTTTATTTTAATAAGTTGCACTTTTTAGTGTTCATCACACCCCTTACTAGCTTATTACTTGTCCATAGTAATTTAAATGAAAATTAAAAAGAAAAAAAATTCTTATCCTAGTTAGTAATTATTTTATTTTTTTCTAAATTATAAAATAAGCAAATTCTCATGCATTTTTTACCATTCTTCCATACACACATAAGACAAAGTATCAATCAATTCATTGTGCCCACTATATTCACAGGTCTTGTTGAAAATATAATAATATTTTTGTCCTAAATTTATATCAGAATTTACATCTTTTGGTAATGACAGATTATTTATATACAAAAATAGTTTTTTTTTTAATAATAATACATCTTCAATCCTTATAACGAGCTTTGGGAAAATAACTTCCAAACCATTTGGCTTTAGGGCACTAGGTATTAAGACATCCCTACAGACTTAATTGCTAGGATCTCAGATGTTAAAAAGAAGAAGTGTCTGATTTCCTTAAGCTTTCTCCTTAACCCATTTAACGAGCTTTGGTTCAGTGACTCCCAGACCAGTTAGCCGTAGGGCACTAACTATTAATATGTCACTATGGACATAATTGCTCGAGTTAGAGAGGCTACAAAATCGAACTTATTCACACTTTTTTTAACTCAAGCTCTATCATTTTACGCGAATAATCACTACTTGCTGAGATAAGATGTCCGGTTACTAAATAGAAGCTTGATTAGTTTTTTTTCTTTTTTTTTGAAATAAAAATATACAATCCATTACTTTTAGGTGTTGCCTCCAACAAAATAGAGAACTTAATATTATAGAAATTTTCACTTTCGACCCATAATCATATGTTACCATGTATGTTGATAATACTTGTTAAATGAGTATGTGAAAATCATATTTAAATAATTCCATGAAGAATTCACAAATTTAAATAATTCAAAAAGAAAAGAACAAAATAACTTGTTAAAAAATAACTTAAAACAAAAACCAATTTATGAACTATACAAGTCGAGGTCATCATATATGTTTACCAATCTCTCTGTCGTAGGCTACCCGAGTTGTGCTTAGGAAACATAGATTACACCGTCAAGTTTCCAAGACGCACATTTCATGTGTACATGTCCATAATTCTTTACAACTAATCAGAACACCATTTCTTATATATGCGATCCACCTTAGGGGATCGGCTTTGGTCAAAGTCTTAAGAATCATGACTTACTCACATGGATACCTAAACCCCTTATGGTACACATACGAACCTATGAATCCTATCTTGATACGCACTTGATTAAAGAGTGCATTGGTCCACACCCAATTGATATGCTACTTGACTCGAGGAGATTCCTATTGACGGTGGTGTGTACTTCCAACTATTAGGAATCACATATGAGTCATTCAATATTCACTCCAACGAATACCTACATGTCTAGACGAGTTTCCCTTACTCATGGTACATCGGGTTAAACCATTGGAACTCCAATTCCAATATACGACATGTGCTAGTCTTATAGGTTACATGAATTCGACCGTATTACAAAACCAATGATTATGAATATTTACTTTAAGAATAATTTATAATAGTATTACTATCACAATGTCGGACCACTCAATGTACAATATTACTATAAGACTATTTTAAGGTCGATGTCATTCTCAATATATATATATATATATATATATATCAATTTAATATGCATAATGACATTACCATTAGAAAAGATTGAAATGAAAATGTAGTTATTTAAAGTTCAAAAATACAAATGATCTAATCACAAACTTCAAAATACAAATTTGAAAATAATTTGAATTCTTAGGATAAGTATTGTTATGTAGGATCGCTCGACGGAACAGATTTCGTGAAGGGAATATCTGGATCTTCAACTTAATACATGATAATATTAAAAATAGAATGAATTTTGAAATATTTTATGTTATTTTATTATTATTTTTTTTGTAGAATTGATGTTGTTGAATATAAAATGACATCGTAAAAGAATTTCTTATGTATCTCAAATATCTTTGAATCTTTAACATCGAAAGTCTACTGTTATATACAATCTTGAATTAATTAGCTACCTGGAATTAACCTAAATCAATTATATTGTGGTATCGCCTAAATTTCTATCGCACTAATATTTAATAAGAATGATATTTTGAAAGAAATAATCTCCCTAGCACTGATCATGGTTCGATTTCAGAATTGAACTACCGGTTCCGGTTCATGCCGAAGGAGGAATCAGAACTAAACCGTACAATATACGGTTCGGTTCGGTTCGGTTCCGATTCTTTGTTCGGTTCAAGAATTGGTTTCTCGAATCGGTTCTTGCTTCTAAGTGTAAGGATTTGACAAGATTTTAGATTCAAAAAAATTTATTTTATTATATACATAATATAGAATTACAACTCACTATATAATAACTATAATCGAAATTGGTTTTAATTCATAATCGGCTACTTGATGTCGGCCGTTTCAGTTATCGTTACTTAAGTTCCCTCGATTAAGTTGAATAAATAATCATTACTCTCTCTGATATTTTCTTGGATCCTACGTTTAGCTTTGGACCAATCATCAAGACATATTTGAGTCTCTAATAATTCTAGACTCATGCTTGACCGAGTCTCATCCAATATACTTATTTTAGCACTAAACGCTTGTTCAACTGCAACTGTTGACACCAGGGGTGCTAGAATATCCTAGGCAATTAATGTTTGGTGGTGTATGGTTCAGGATTTCACATTGAGGTTCTGGGTTCGAATGCAGGGAGTGTATTTCTTTTAAGAGCCTGAGACAACCAGAGATTTTACCTCCATCGCTTAAGCTCGAAATGGGTGGTTTGGCGGCGGGGTTTCCAACGATTTCAAAAAAAAATAAATAATGCTAAGATTGGAATTTTTCTAGTGTGTTGCTTCCACCATTCCAAAATGTTAAAGTTTGTAGTTGTACATCTAATATCACCAATCTCAAAAGAAGTTGTTAGATAAACATGAAATTCGATTGCGGCACTTGTTACCCTTGGTTGTTTTTTTCCCATGAGTAGGATTTGCCCTCTAGACATTGTTGAACTAGATTGCTCAACTTCAGTATGTTGGGAAGGTGTGGGGGCATTCTCACCAAATTGTGAATGATATTCATTATATAGTTGAAATATATCAGCTTCAAGATCGCTAATAATTTTATTAATATCTACTTGTTTATTTAAACATTCATAATAAATATTTAAATAATCTTTCAACCCATTTAATTTAGTACGAGGATAAAAAACTATTGCAATTGCTACTGTTCCGCAGGAACAGAACCATAGTTCGGTCCGGTGGTTAAATTCTTGCAGTTCGGTTCGTCGGTTTGGTTTTGTGGTTCAGGTTCAGTTTAGTTCTGTAACATCCCCAATCCAGGTGATGCTACCGGCAGAGAATATGGCGTATTATTCCCCTGAGCCTATGAATTTCTAACTATAAACAACACTAATACTCTTTTCTCAATTAAAATCTTATGTATGGGACCGTTGCCCAAACTCGACAACATGAATTACAAACTCAATATTAATAATTGTATATTCAATAACACTTACTTTATAACTTTATAGACATATTTTTTAACCTTATACAACAACCAACACAATACTAGTCACTGATACATGACTTCTCTCTAATTCTAACTGAGCTCTCTCTCTCTGAATTGACATGGTGGACTCCATACTCTAGTAACTGCCATCAGTATCCATCCTCTCAAGCTCGTCCTCTGAGTAACCTATAAAACAAAACACTGGGAGTGGAAGGTTAGATCGTTTGAACGATCTAAGTGAGTGGACAATTTTTTTTAAAATGAAAACTGAAACACTTTATGAAACTCATGTTTTAAAAATCAATTTTAATCTTTCTGAAAACTTTCTTTTCTAGAAAACTTCTCTTTGAGATTTATTTCTGAAATCTGCTTTTGAAAATCTGGTTCTATGAACCTGTATCTGAAAGATCTATTCTGAAAACATTTTTGAAATGTCTGATTCTGAAAACTGTTTCTTTCTAGAAAATATCTCTCTGGAAAACTAACTTTGAAATCTGTATCTAAAAAGTATTTCTAAAAACTGATATATGTCTCTAAAAACCTGACGTATGGGGGCGTTACGTTTCGCTGTCCCCCCATACACCTAACTAGATCCAAGAGTGCAAATCCATGACATTGGGGAGTTACATATTACCGTCCCCCAAAGCATGCCACTCCTGTCCATGAAACTAATGGTCTTGGTGCGTTACGAATCGCCGTCCCCCAAGCCACTAAACTAGAACTGGGGGTGCGAATCTATGCTACCCTCCAAGCTCTAAATCTAGGATCTAGGGGCATCTGTCATTCATATTACTAAACTAGGATCTGAGGGCATTAGATATCGCCGTCCCCCCAGTCCTCTATATGTGCACATATTATCCGTCAATTCCATGTCTGTAACAAGTTACATACTGATGTGGGTTTTTTCCTCATGCCTAGAAAACATAAAACTCATGCTTTGAAAACATTCCATTTCTAAACCATTTCTCAAAAACATGTTATAAAAAAATATAACTAATAGTAAAATTGGCTAACGCCCTAAATGAAAAAAGTAAGTATGATATGAAAAATAATAAAATGAAAGTCAACTTAAAAGAAAAGTGCCCACTCACTAGTTTGGAATCTGGCTAGCATTATTCACTTGCTGAAGAAAACTCTGGTTCCCGCGATGATATATAATTGAAAAATTTGATTAGAAAATGGGTTGGGGAACATATTCCGAATTAAACTAAATTTATCCACTCAAGCACTTATTATTATTTCAAGGCATATCACCCTTATATCATGGTGTACTGTGTATTTACGAACTGATACGAGACCCTTAGGGTGGCCTCTAACACGCTGGGGTAGAACTGGAATGAATTAAAACTGATTTGGGGGAAATTTTGATATCGCGTCTCGACACAATTTCAGAAACTGATACATGAAAATTTCCAGTACGCGTCGTGACACGGCCATTCAAGAAAAAAATTTGTTTTAATTTTCCAACACGTGTTGCGACGCTGACCCCTTTGGCGTCATGATTCGCACCTTATTTTCAAGTTTTGCCCTAACTTTCTCAAGTATATCTTGCCCAAATGCATCCTCAATATTTCTATATCAATTTTATTACAAAAACTATTCCATTAAACCTTAATAAATATCCACAACATTATCAACATCTCCCTCAACATCAACTTATATCTATTCTATATACTTCACTTAGTTTTATACCTAAAAACTTAACAAGTTGGGGTTTCTCATAATCACCATTGTCTTAATATAAAAATCATGCAATCATTATCACACTCAAGCTCACAACATACTACAAGTATCAAATCATCAAAACTTAATATATCACAATTTGGGTCATTATTTTCTTACCTCTTTTCCTTTGATTTCCATCACTCTCTAGGCCTTCAATGGTTGTCAACCTTCCTTCTACTTTTTGGAAAATGATATTTGTCTCGTCCTCTTTCCCTCTTCTAATTTCTCTCATATCTTTCTTCTTCTTTCTCATTCTTTCTTCATTCTCCTTTCTCCCTCACGTTTTCTTCTTCTTTCTCATTCTTTCTTCCTTCTCCTTTCTCCCTCACGTTTTCTTCTTCTTTCTCTTTTCTAATTTTTTTTTTTGAAATGATGAATAGTACTCCCCTTATATACTAGGGGTTATTTGTAATTGGTAAAATTAGAGAATAATGTAAAAAATTATAGAAACTTTGAGAATTTACGAAAATGACCCTCAGGTATTATTCATCTAAATTTGTGATCTGCATTTTCAAATTATTTCTGGTTCGAATTTGGAACAATGTTCAACGTGAAAGTTGTAGGTCTCGATCTTAACTTTCCGGAGATATAAAATTCATAGAAATCAAAGTTCGTATGAGAAAGTTATGGCCCAATTACCATGGGCTGTCCGGAGTGGAACATCGTATCATCTAGTATCGGAATCCCAAAGAATTTTCCGATCGTTCCCAAAGTCATTCATGTGAGTATATGTATCCAAATATAATTTATGTTATGTGACACCCATCTTGCAACGTAACAGTAGTCAAAATTACTGGTCATTACAAGTTTAACCATCAGTTCCGGTTCGATTCAAAGCTCGATTCTTCAATTTTCAAGAACTAGAACCGATCCAGTTCTTCGATGATTCCAATTCTGTTCAGAATCGCCGAATCGTTAACCGGTTCTGTTCCAATCTTGACCCTATTTAGTTCCGGTTCGATTCGTGGTTTGGAACCAAACCGGGATTGGGCCTAAATCTACCCCTGCATAGTAATTCCTATGTTCATTTTTCTTTAAAAATATAATAGTATAATAATAACAACTTGACTTTTATGATGGGAAAGAGGCATATTATTATTATTATTATTATTATTATTATTATTATTATTATTATTATTATTATTATTATTATTATTATTATTATTATTATTATTATTATTATTATTATTATTAATGATGGTTGGGCATGAGGCGGGAAATGAGAGGTGTAATTGCAAACAAATGACCCAATGGGCGGCCCTAGCCATGTGATGCCATTGCCTGGTGGTCATCACCACCAATAATTTAGTTTCAAATACGGGGCACTTCGGCCTACGTTTGATTCTGAATCTCTTCGTGGTCCCCGCATCCCTAAATAATCAGTACCAAGAATTTTTATAATCACGTGATTCTTTTTATGATTATTCGGAAATGCCCCGTGTCACAGTCTTAGTTTAAGGGTAGCATGTTCGGACACTTTATAAAGGAGTCCATGTTTCGAGACATTAGATCAAGCTATTTCATAATCAAATATATCTCTCATAGGACCTTATACTGGAGAAATTTCGTATGTGTGGTGCTATTCGGAAGTTTGTCAAGAGATTTAGAAATATGCTCGCTTGCTACTAGCCTTTAGCTAGTTTTGCAACGTTGTAAAGGAGCTTATGTTCTGGGGTGCCGGATCAAGCTCGCTCGAGGTCATAAGTTACTCTAATAGCCATATGTACTGGGGAGATTTTTTCCGTGAGATCTCGTACTAAAGTTTATCGGGAGATTTAGAGATATGCTAGCTTGCCGCTAGTCGTTGGCCTAGTTTTGGTGTATTGTGAAGGAGCTAAAGCCCGGGGTGTCGGATTGAGTTGGACCAAGGTCATGAGTGAAGTTTATGGTCGCATGTACTGGGAAAATTTCAGTCCCGGAGTCTGATTTTGAGATTTGCCGGGAGATTCTTACAGTGTGGCCACTTTTGGCCTTTATCGTGCACTTTTGTGTGTTGTAGAAAGCCATCAAGACTAGCTCGTCTAGGGACGAAATTTTACCCCAAAGTCACTTACATTATGGCTTACTGACTCGCTGAAAGAGTTCCCTGAAACTCCTCGTAATATAGATTTTAGAAGGGGGTGTGAAAACTCAAGCGACATGTGTGTATACTGGTGAAACATGAGCAATATCTTTAAAACCTCTTTGGGGGGGAGCCTAGGTGAACCTTGGGTGGCCAAGGGGGTTTCGGTGATCTAAAAGCTTTAGCTGTGAACCCTCTCGTCCTTAGATATTTTTGGGACAATGGTGTATTGTCATGATTGAGTTTATTGGAAAATGTCATATTTTTATATCCGATAGTGTTGTGTATTTACCGGGTCCCGAGGTAGTGCGGGCCTGTGTGTATATGCTTTGAGATAGGTTGTTAACTTTCGTAACTTATCGCAATACGGGTCTGTAGACTTCCAAAAATTTGAATTTCCATATAGAGGTTGTAGTAAGGTTGACTTATAGGGGGCGCGTCCCTTGTAAGTGTCGCTGGAGCCCATTTTTCAGCTGTGGAAAAAGTCAGCCTGTGACAGTTTGTATTAGAGCCCTAGGATGGGCTTGGGGAAGGTCTACAAATATGAGCGGAAGTTAACGTTATAAGGCTAGTGTGAAGCCTCGGTTTTCAAACGGCTCAGGAGGAAAATGCGAGATTGTGCGATGGCACGCCCGGGGAAGTGCAAATCCCCTAGTGTTGTGGAATGGTGATGGATAATATGCGAGCATACGATAAGTGCTATTTACATATGATATTGGCTCGGGTGTAGCCAGATTGTCCGGGTGAGACCCGAAGTGTACGTGAAAATTGTCTACGAGAGATAAAAAATTGTTCAATGCACCATGAAAGTGTGAGAGATGTTTGGGATGTGCGGGAAACATCACGAGGGTGCCACAGTGATGTTGGCACAAGTTTATGTGTTCATGAAAACCTAATGTGGGGTTGATTTGTAACATCCCCCTCTATGAGATGCTACCAGTAGGGAATAAGCCATATTATCCCCCTGAGCCTCTGGCTTCTAACTATGAACAACACATATACTCTTTTCTCAGACATAATCTTATGTATGGGAACATTTCCCAAATCCACAATATAGAATACAAAACAGTATACATAATTGAATACTCAACATAACATTTCTTAATATTTCTATACACGAATACTTATAACACAACTTTACTATATAAATATATGGTACTTAACTTTACTTGACTTGACCGAACTCTATCTCAGACTTGACTTGGTGGAACCAATACCCTAGTGACTGCCATCAGTATCCATCCTCCCGAGCTTGTCCTCTAGGTAAACCTACAAAATAAAACACTGGGAGTGGGGGTTAGATCGTTTGAACGACCTAGTAAGTGGACAGTTTTAAACGAAAACTGAAATACTTATAAAAAAGTTCATTTTCTATAATAAAAAACATCTATGGAAGAACTGAACCTTTTTGAAAGCTCTTTTCAAATCTCTTTTCCTGAAACGTTTTCTGGAAACTTCTTTCTTTCTGAAAACAAATTTATGTCATAAAATTGTTTCTTTGGAAAACTTTCATTAAACTAGTCTTTCTGAAAATCACATCGCTCAAAATCTTATTTCTGAAAATATGTCTTTGAAAACCAGTTTTCTAAAAGTCTATATCTGAAAGTCTGCTGAAAAACCTGCACATGGGGGCGTTACGTATCGTCGTCCCCTCATACGCCTAACTAGAGCACGTGTGCAAATCCATGACATTGGGGCATTACGTATCGTCGTCCACCAATGCATGCCACTATCATATCCCTGAAACTAGGGTCTAGGGGCGTTACATATCGCCGTCCCCTAGTCCTGAAATCTGGTGATCTTGGGGCATTACATATCACATTCCCCTAAGCTACAAATCTAGAGCTGAGGTGTGGATCTATGCTTCCCTCCAGACTCTGAATCTAGGATTTAGGGGCATATATCATCCTTAGTCCTAATCTGCGTGTGCACACGATATCTGTATGTATCAATTCCATAACTGAGTCAAGTTACATACTGATGTGGGTTTTTTCTCATGCCTCGAAATCATAAATTCAAGCTTTTTTTTTGAAAATAAGTTTTCTAAAAATATCATCAATAGTAAAATAACTGATGTACAAGAACGTGTATGAAGTAGTGACCAAAATAGGAAGCACTAGTGCACTATAGTTTGTAAGGAGTTGCGACCGAGACTGGACACAAACACTAATACATAATTGCGTGTGTGGAATTGCTCCACATAAAGTGGCGGGGTGAGTCTTAGAAGCTGCATGATCATTATCAGTGTGTGGGGTTAGTGATCTAAACATGTGCGGAAACCATATGAGTCAAAATATCTGCAGAGAGCGTATATGATATTGATATGTTTTCCGCACATGTTTAGATCACTAACCCCACAAAAATGATATTGATATGTTTTGAGGTTATGTGCCCAATTCAGTATAAAATTATATGATGACACTACCTCAAAAATGCAATTTTATTCATTGGCGTACGAATGTTATGACAGTATCTTCAGCTTGTGTCTTGTTTATAAGAATCAAAAGAGATTCATTATCAGATACAATTTGAGTAACCTTCAAGTTATGCCATCGTCGAGGACGCTGATGAATGAAGTGCGGGAGATGTCACAATCTTAGTTTAAGACTAGCACGTTCGGAGTCTTTATAAAGGAGCTCATATTTCGGTACATCAGATCAAACTCTTTCATGGTCAAATATATCTCTCATAGGACATTGTACTGGAGATATTTCATATGTGTGGTCCTATTCGGAAGTTTTCCGAGAGATTTAGAAATATGCTCGTTTGCCGCTAGCCGCTAGCCGCTAGCTAGCTTTACAGCGTTGTAAATGAGCTTATGTTCTGGGGTGCCGGATCAAGCTCACTCGAGGTCATAAGTAACTTTCATAGGCATATGTAATGGTGAGATTTTATCTATGACGTCACGTACTAAAGTTTGTCGGGATATTTAGAGATATGGTAGCTTGCCGTTTGTGGTTGTCCTAGTTTTGGTTTATGAAAGAGCTAAAGCCCCGGGGTGCCGGATTAAGTTGGACCAAGGTCATGAGTGACTTTTATGGTCACATGTACTCGGACAATTTCAACCCCGAAGTCTAATTTTGAGATTTGCCGGGAGATTTGGCCTTTATCGTGCACTTTGCCGCAAAAGTAGGGGTGTTGTAGAAAGACATCAAGACGAGCTCGTCTAGGGACGAATTTTTAACCCAAAGTCACTTATATTATGACTTATTGACTCAATGAAAGATTTACCAAAAATGCCTCGTAATATAGATTTTATAGGGGGTGTGACAACTCAAATGCTAGGTACGTATACAGGTGAAACATGTGCAATGTCATTAAAACCTCTTTCGGGGGCAGCCTAGGTGAACCTTTGGGTGGGTGAAGAGGCTTCAATTATCTAGGTGTTAGTGTTCCTAGAACATGCTACGGGATCTCTAAGCGTGATTAGTGTGTGAATAAATCAAGAAGTTTGCAGAATATACTTACATTGATCGGCTTTGACTTTCAAAATTTCCATGGATGTTGAAGCTTCCAAGCTCATGGGTGAGTATCCCTATCACCTTCATTTGACTCCTTTATATGCTAGCAAGAAAAAAAGTGGTAGAATTTTTCTCTCCAATAGAAGCAACAAATCGGCCTGGAGAGAAAGCAATTGGCCCATTTGAAAATAAGGCCATTCGGCCATGCTTCAAAAGACAAGCCAAATGCCTTTCTTTTTCAAATACATTCAGAAGCCAATAGCTTTGGCTTATTCGGCCAATTGAAAATTTTAGAAGCCATTAGCTTTGGCTTATTCAGCCAATTGAAAATTTCAAAGGCCATTAGCTTTGGGTTATTCGGCCAATTGAGAGAGTTTCATAATGTTTTTTCTTTCGGCCCTTTTTTGATGAAAAAAAAACAGTAGCCTCTTCATTTGTCGGCCAAGGAGAGAGAGAGTAATAATGATTTTCCAAAAATTCATTAAATGTGTTTCTTTTTCTTTTTACCAAAAAGGCAAAGTCAAAGTGTGTTGTAAAAGTTTCCTTTAATACTCACAACCACTTCCATCAACTAGATTGACTAGTGATATAAGTTGGTGGGTCCCACACTTTAATT
The DNA here is from genome assembly GCA_019454045.1 of Zanthoxylum bungeanum. Lineage (NCBI taxonomy): Eukaryota > Viridiplantae > Streptophyta > Magnoliopsida > Sapindales > Rutaceae > Zanthoxylum > Zanthoxylum bungeanum. The sequence continues at coordinate 19,513 of SKCR01001237.1, forward strand.
CAAAATTCAAGTTGGGTGAGACTACACACTTCGGGCTCGGGTTCGTTTATTCCGAATAAACGAATTTTCTGTCGCAACGTAATTAAATCTAATTTTATTAAATAATAATGCCTCGTAAAATTATTACGGAACTCGCTTACGAATTAATTCTAAATTAATTCGTTCGCTTGAATTAAAATCCAATTTTAATTCCGTATTGATATCAAATTTCAATTAATATATCTAATATATCCTGAGCATCATTCCACACCCAACGAACTGGCGGAGGTCTGATCTCAATAGATCAGTGACGTGACTGCCTACTAAGTGTGGAAGATAACTCATATATCCATAGTGGTATCTCAAGTCAATGAATCACTATGCTCACTCAACCTGAGAAGATTCTTATTGACGTTGGTGTACCATCCATTAAGAATCTTCGGTGAGTCATTTAGTGTTTATCCGCAACAAACACCTACACGTCTATATGAGTCTCCAAGACTCATGGTTCATTGAGAAACCATTGGAATCCAAGATTCCAATATATGACATGTACTAGTCTCAATGTGTGTACTTTACTGACCAAATAGTGTAAACCTTGACTAGGAAATGTCTAAGAATGATAACGTCATGATACAACTCAATGTTAGTTGCGACGCTTTTGCAACAGTATCATAACTAATCATTCTAAGGTCTGTTATGTCTTTACCATATAAAATGAGATGTTATATAATAGAAACTATTTATTTTATTCATAATAAAATGTTACATTATTATTTACAGGGAAATACATAAGAAAATTGACGTTTTGAGTACCAACCCTAACAAATTCTCCCACTTGCTCTAGTGCCAATATCAAATGTATCTAATACCCATCGACTCCACTTGTTTATCAATTAACTTCGGAGGAATGGCCTTGGTAAGTAGGTCTAGACTTGGCCGGCGATCCGGTTCGGTTTCAGACAAGAACCGAACCGGACAATTCCCGGTTCCACGAGTGTAAAACCGGAACCGGATCGTTTAATTTTGGTTTAGTTCCGGTTCCACACTTAAGGGGAACCGGAACCAGAACCGAAATCGGAACCGAACCGTTCGATTCTGGTTCCAGATCTGGTTCCATTCGGTTTTTTTAAAATAAAAAAATTGAGATTGAAAAATAATTTAATTTAAAATTATGAATTTGAATTTATATAATAAACTTACATAATTACATTAAATTACAAATAAAATTCATTTCTAAAAAAATTTTAAAAAAAATTATTAAATTAAAGAGCTTGAACTTAAATTTTTAAAAAACTTAAGTTGCCTACGTATCCTCTAGGGGTGAGAGGAATTAAAGCTCACGTAGTTACATTACATTTTTAAGATATTTCCCTATTGCAATTTTACAATTATTTAATTATCAATCATCATTATTAGTGCATGTTGATACTTCAGCTCCAGTTCTGTTTGCACTTGCAGATGCATTGTCGAACAAGTCTTCAAATTCATCTGGGGCATCTTCTTGTTGCCTTAGATCAGCTCAGGTCCAATCATCCACACATGTTGTTGCTTCTAGAGTGCTTGGAGGTAATGAAGGCCGTTTGACTTCTAATATATTGCCTCTCATGCTGAAGGCTTGTCAACCACAACGGTGGAAACGGGAGCTGCCAATATCTCTTTAGCAATAATTGATAATACAAGATATACATTTTGATGTTGGTTCCACCATTCAAGGATTTGAAAATTTTTACTAACTAAACTTTCAGTTGAAAACTCGAAATTTGTAAATAAATAATTATCTAATTCTGGGTTATTAGTCGTGTTATCCCTATGTTTTTTATTTCGTTGTAGTAACCAACGATCACATGTGCTAAGTCTTGATTGCATTTCAGATTCGCTACTATTAGATTGTCCTACTGATTGCAAGTTATATCTTCTAATATAATCATTAAATAACTCTATTAAATCAATTTTTATTTTAGCTATTATTCTTGTAATATCAAATTCATCTAATATTCCTAAATATCCATAATAAGCTTGTAAAGCACTATTCAAACCTTCTAATTTAAATCTAGGATAAAAAACAGCAGCAAAAAGATAAAGTAAATGAATGTCTCTAAAATAATGCAACCATTTTCGTTTCATAACATTAATAGCTTCAAACAAAACAATATCATTAGGATCAGGACTTTCAACATGCTCATCGAGAGTACGAACAATATTCAAACTTTCAAGGATAAATAAATGTGCTGTAGAATAATAAACTCCGCTAAAAATATTTTTAGCATCATTAAAAACTTTTAAAATTTCTAAAATTTTATCACAAATTTCATATTGACTAGGAAAAAGTGTGATATGTTGAACATGTTGAAGAAAAAAACTACATAATGCATCTTTGTATTGCAAAGCTTGACATAAAAGAAAATAAGTTAAATTCTAACGTGTTGGAATATCTCGTGAAAATTTTATCGGTTTAATACCATTTTATTTACAAAACTTGGCTCATTCTCTCCTAACTTGAGAATATTCTCTCCTAACTTGAGAATATGACCAATACAATTAAGTGCTTTCTTAATAGGATCAATGAAAGATGATAATTTTTCCAAACCACCTTGAACACATAAACTAAGGACATGACATGTGCAACGAACATGAAAAATCGACCCCCTAAATTTGGTTCACATATTTCTATTAAACCAATGATTGATGCAGTATTTGCAGATGCATTATCAAATCCAATTGTTAAAATTTTACCTAATAAACCATATTCATCAAAAATTACTTTCATCATTCTATAAATATTTTGTGCAGTATGTTATTAATAAAAAATTCTAAATGCAATAAGTCATTTTTGCATGTTCCATGATGCATCAATCCAATGACAATTCACACCCATGTATGAGTGTGTTCGCCAATGGTCACTGCAAATATCAGAACAAATAAAAATAAGACCTTTGATATCACTAAATGTTTCATTTAAAATAATTTTACCATCTTTGTATAATTTAAAATTTTGATGTTTTGTTATATTTCGAGTTATTATACAAGCAGCAGGATTTAAAGCATTTTGAATGTAATTAGTAAAAGCAATTTTTTCACCAAAACGCAAAGAAAGATGTGCCATACAGGTTAATTTAGCAAATTCTTCTCTATTTTTAGCATCGGAATATTTAAATAAATCTAAAGAACTCGTACTTTTACTAGATAATGTGTACCTGGCCATTTGAGTTTGCGTCGTATCAAGTCCAAGCTGAACGACATGATTGTTGGAATGTATGCTCTAGAGCTACATATGATGTAAACAGTTTTATGTGTTTTGAAATAAAACGATGCATTATTCATTTATCAAATTATTTGTTTAATCTTCGCATATTATATATCATCGTAAATACCCTAGATTACTTATGTACCTTAAGACTTAGTGTATGAGTGTCATACACAAGAGGATTTAAGTCTGAAGTTAGTAATCTTAAATAGCCCATAGAGAGCAAACAAAGCGGGTACTTTGTTTGTGGTTTATCTATAGTTGCGGTCCATTTTATATTTGTAAGGCGATCTTGATCTGGATCGTCCATGTAGAGACATGAGAATGAAGGCACCTTGTATAATGCGATCATATAGGACTTGACCCAGATAGAAATGACACTCTTATAATGTTCGTTAAGCAAAGAAAGTCATTTCAATCTACTTGATGGTCATATATGGATTGATCTTAATCCTGAGTGTACTACGAACTCCTGCATGGCAGGCTGTGTCATTTGATTTACAAAGGTGAGGTTGGTGTAGAAGTCCCGACCAATAGCTACGTACTTTGGGGACACAGTTTGTTTTGTAGCTGGGAATGTTTTACATAGACATGGAGTTCACTCCTTCTTGCGAGAAGTAGATGAGTATCTTTCTTAAGGGTTGATTCGGTACTTGAACGATTTGAGCGCTCAAGTCTCTCTATTACGAATAGAAAGATTAAAATTCATAATAGTTATGAATAAATCGTTCATTAGAGAATCAATGGTACTTAAGGTAAAAATAATTAGAGGGGTATAACGGATATTATGACCCGGCTCTAATTACGAGATACTCGTGAAGGGTCAATTCATATGTAATGACTATATCGATGGACACCGTCTTGGTTCGGCTTAATTTATCATCTACGGCAACGAGAGTTCAACTTCGGGTTTTTAGTGGAATAACCCGGAGTTAATAATTCAGAATATTTAATTAAGAGCTTAATTAATATTTCGAGATTATTGGAGCTCGGAACCGTAGGTCCATTTGGTCCCCGTGCTAGCTCGATTTACTATAACGGATTTAGTATAATTGGATAGTCCAATTATATACTCACAAATGTATAAATATTATTAATATGATTAATAATATTAATTGTCACACTTATAACTATATATTAAAAGTTAATATATGATTTATATAATAAATGATTATATGATAATTATTTATTTTTAGTAATTAAATTATATATGATATAATTTAATGAAGGCTAATATTGGAATTCCAAATTTGGGTTTTGGAACTTTTGAATTAAATTTGGAAGTTACACCTTAATGAAAGTTGGTAACTCTTGAATTTTGTAACATATATTTCAATTATGGAATTGAATATTTAATGCTACAAAATTAATCAATTATTCCTAGTAGTGGCCGAATTCCTCAAGCATAAAGGGAATGGATTTATTTATTTTGGAAACAAATAAAATCCTTGGCATTAATTTGGAAATTATGATTTTCAAATTTGTTAATTGCTTATTTAATTTTGTAACATCCTTTCAATAATGGTAATTGAATATTTGATGTTACAAAAATTGAAATAAACCCTAGCTTGGCCGATTCTTGCTTATTAGGGAGAGGAGTGGTTGATTTGTTTTAGGAAACAAATTACCCTAAGTATAAAAAGAAAAATATAATTTTTCTTTGAAAGGACTCTCTCATTCTAGCAACCCTAGGCATCTTCTTCTTTTTCTCTATTCTCTCAAAAGTTGAGAAACTATATTGAAGAACAAGAATAAGAAAATATTCATGATGTGTGATTAAATCTCTAAAACGTTTAGGGATTTGTTTTGTGTGTGTAGCCCACACTACTTTCCGTTGGTAACGAGATATAGCTAGGAAGACTTTGTGGTGACGAACAAATTATCTTATCCTTCACTCTTATAAGTCACGGCATTGAGGAACAATAATACCTTTTTGCCGCACTTCACTTGTTACAATCGGGGCTCGATTTGTTTTGTTTTAATTCGGGTTTTTGGGAAACACCTTGGGGAATTTTTGGGGCTGAGTTAGGATTGTTTTTGAGTAGAAAAATCAGACCTATATCACCCTTGAAGTTCACACAATTTAATGGGTGATTTGTGTGCAGTTTGATTGTGTAACGGGTCCAAAACAGTCCATTATTTCACTGCAGTTTGGGGGCTGTTTTGGGCGCATTTCGGGGCTGAGATCTTGTCCGAAACAGAAGCAAAACTTTAGTATATATGCTGGTTTCATTCGGTTTTAAGGAAGGGAAAGCATAAAAATTTTTCAAGGTCGATCCGTGTGCCTAATCGCTTCCGCTGCGCGACGAAAGCGTTTCCTACAATGATGTCCTTCCAGGTGCTTGATCATATTGCCGTATCCACCAGTAAATTTTTAAGAAACCCCACAGTGGTTGTATACTACTCTTAAACCTTCATTTACAGTATCGATTAAATGAAAATGAATTTTGAAAACATCCGAGGAACGAGACTTAACTTCTATTCTCTGTGATCCGATACTAGGGCCGCTCAATTGGGTTGGCACATTTGACATTATGTTCTCAAATAAACTTGTCATTTGTTGTTTAAGAAATTTTAAAGAATTAGAGAATTGAGAATGAGAGAATTGTAATTGTCAATGAGAGAATTGAGAATGAGAGAATCGTAGGAATTGAGAGAATTGAGAATTGAGAAATTGGTGTGTTGAAATAATGAAAAATGCCCCATATTTATAAACTTTTAAAATATTTTTGTGATATCTAAAATGCCACTAAAATTAGCCATTTTATTAATGTTATTAGGGGTAATTTGGGAAGTTTCCAAATTTTTTTTACGGCTCAATGCCCCAGCCCAACGGCTACTAGCCATTAGGGGTTGGAACCCTAGCTAGGGTTCCTACGGTTCAGTTAGGGTTAGAACCCTAATCGAACTGATCAAATACGGTTCCGGTTCTAGAATAGAATCGGAACCGGATGGAACCGGAACCATCCGGTTCCAACTGGGTCGGAACCAAAACCTTGGCCGGGTCTAAGCGGGTCTGCTATATTATTTTCACTCGGTACCTCGCACATGACAATATCCCCTCGCGAAACAATCTCTCGAATGATGTTTTACTTTCATTCCACATGCTTCGACTTCTGATGCGCCCTCAGTTCCTTTGCTTGAGCAATGGCTCCAATATTATCATAGTATAAGAGAATCAGATTCTCGATACTTGGGACTATTCCCAATTCTATGATAAATTTCCTAACCCTTACAGCTTCATTTGTAGCTTCAGAAGCTGCAATATATTCCACCTCTGTGGTGGAATCAGCTGTTGACCCCTGTTTGGAACTCTTCCAATAAACTGCACCTCCGTTAAGGGTAAACACGAATCCTGATCATCAGGATCTGATTGGAAATCGGAATTCGTATACCCATTAACTTGCAGTTTATTTCCTCCATAAATAATCAACTTATCCTTAGTACATTTAAGATACTTTAGGATATGTTTAATAACCATCCAATGGTCATTTCCTAGATACTGTGAAGCTGATATCAGGCATTGTACATAACATGGCATATATGATGCTGCCCAAACACAAAGCATAAGGTTGATTAGACATTCTAATCTTCTCATCTTCTGTTTGTGGACACATCTTCTTTGAAAAATGTAAGCCATGTCTGAACAGTATGTTTGCTGTCTTACAGTTACCAAAATTATACCGTTATAAGGTCTTATTTATTTACGTTGATTGGGATAACCCAATAAGCTTCATTTCTCTATCTCTATAGAGTTTTATGCCTAAAACATAAGAAGCTTCACCCAGGCTTTCATGGAGAAATTCTTACAGAGGTAAGCTTTGACAAATTGCATCATCTCGATATCATTCCCAATGATAAGGATGTCGTCAACATAGAGAATTAAAAATACTACTATACTCCCACTATCTTTCTTATACACACAAGATTCTTTTGAATTCTTGAGCTTTTATACCATACCCGAGTTCCCACTGGATGCAAAACCCTCCGGCTGTTCCATATAGATTTCTTCATCAAGAAATCCATTTAGAAATCTGTTTTGTCATCCATTTTCCAAATCTCGTAATCATGGTATACGACCATAGAAAACAAAATCCTTATAGACTTTAGCATCGCAACTGGCGAAAATGTTTCATCATAGTCGACCCTAGGTCGCTGGGAGTAACCTTTAGCTACCAGTCGGGCCTTAAAGGTTTCAACCTTTCCGTTGGGCCCGTGTTTCCTTTTGTAAATCCATTTACAACCGATAGGAACAATTCCTTCATGAAGCGGAACCAAGTTCCAAACTTGATTCTCATGCATTGTGTCTAACTCGGATTTCATGGCATCTTGCCACTTTACGGAGTCGATGTCCAACATCAATTCTCTATAGGTAAAAGGGTCAATCTCTTCAACTAAGAGAACATCGAGACTCTTTTCTTGTATCAAATACAAGCATTTAGGAGGTCTAGATACCCTTTGTGACCTACGGAGTGTGTATGTCAAAGATTCTTCATCTTCTTAAAATTCAGGTTCCTCTGTTGGTTTATTGGTATCATGTTGTACTTCATCAAGTTTAACTTATCTATGATCACCACCTTCAAATAAAAATTCTATCTCTAGAAATTTTACGAAGCGAGCTACGAACACATTTCGATCCTCGGTATCATAGAACAAATATCCTTTCATAGTTGAAGGATATCCAATAAACCTAAACTTCTGCCCCCGAGGTAAAAGCTTATTCTGCTGAGCCATCCTCACGTATGTAGGACAGCCCCAAATCTTAACATAACTAAGATTTGGTTTCCTACCGGTCTATATCTCATACGGAGTCGTAGGAATAATTTTGGAAGAAATCTTATTCAAAAGATGAGTGGCAGTTAAAAGAGCATAACTCCATAAGTAATAGGGCAAATCTCTATAACTAAACATCGATCAGACCATATCCAATAATGTCTGATTTCTCCTCTCTGACACTCCATTATGCTGCGAAGTACCCGGAGGAGTATATTGAGCGAGAATCTCATTCTCCTTTAAATAATCAGTGAACTCTCCACTCATATATTCACCGTCTCGATCAGATCGAAGGTATTTAATATTTTAACCAGTCTGTTTTTCTACTTCATTTCGGAATTCTTTGAACTTTTCAAAGGTTTTCGATTTATGTTTCATTAGATAAACATAACCGTACCGTGATAAATCATCGGTAAAGGTGATGAAGTATGAAAAAGTATTGTGTGCAATCTGACTTATAGGACCACATACATCAGAATATACGAGTTCTAATAAGTCAGTGGCTCGGTGTCCTACACCCGAAAATAGGGCTTTGGTCATTTTACCCCGAATGCAAGATTCACAAGTTGGATAAGGTTCAATGGTGAGATTATGTATCAAACCATTCGAAACCAATTGGGTTAGGCGTTTCACACCTATATGACCTAACCTCATGTGCCACAGTTCAATATTATTTATATCAGATTATTTACGTTTATTAATTCCAGTATTAAAGATATCTTGTGAGGTGCGCAATATTTTGACCATGCTCATTTGGGCAACAAAGGATCTTAATATTATTTCTATCATATAAATACAAAGAATGATTCTTAATATTTACATTATATCCTTCAGTATCTAATACAAAAAGTGACATTATATTCACCACACATCCTGGCACAAAATAGCAGTCACTCAACAAAAGTCTCCCACTGGGTAAGGGAATCTCACATATGCCCACTGCAATCGCATCCAGAGAGTCGCCACTCCCGAATTGCAACTGCATCTCCCTATATTTCAGTCGTCTACTTTCCGTCAGCACCTGCAACGTATTACAGATTTGAATAGGACAAGAAGAATCTAAAATACAATTAGATGTCATAGCTTCACAAGCCAATAAGATATCAATAATCGGAAAAATAAAAATACCTGATGTCGATGCTTTTTCCTTCATTATCTGTGTGATGTAGTCTGTACAGTTTCTTTTCCAGTGCCCGAATTTCTGGCAGTGGTGGCACTTATCTTCAGAAGCTCTCTTGCGCTTCGCTACCTTAGCCTGTGGAGGAATATTAAAACCTTTTTTCTTCTTTCCTTTTGTCTTCTTCTTCTTCGTCTTAGATTGGGAAGAAGCAGAAAGTGAGGTGGGTTTCGAAAGGTGAGTCATAAATTCATTCTTTAAATCTTCCTCTATTGTTAGAAGCATCTTATGCAACTCACGGTAAGAGCAGTGAATCACATTCAAGTTGAAGTACATGACCAACTGGCGATATGAGCACGGGAGCGATCCAAGTATGACACTCCGTCTTAGAGTATCATTGAGAGGGAAATCATTACGCCTCAATTACTCGATCAAATCGATCAAATGAAACACATGTGTGCTCACAGCCTGCCCCTCATCAAGTTTAGAATATAACAGTTCCATTGCAACTCTATGAACCACGACCTGTTCCTAATTCATGAACGATTTATGAAGTTGTGTCATCATGTTATATACATTGTGCATCTCAAAGTATTGTCTCTTCAGTTCAGAAGAAATATAACTGAGAATGAATGATTTAACCCTTAAATCATCATCTTTCCATTTACGAAAAGTCTCAATCTCTTCAGGCGATGCATCCTCTGATATAGCAAGTGGTAATGGACCTTCCAAAATGTATCCCAACTTTTCAGATCCGAGGATAATCCTCAAATCCATATCAAGCATAAATAAAAATGATTGGTCGAAGGTGCCACCATCGCAAATCTATCAAATAGACAGTGAATCAATGATTAGCAGAAAAAACAGTTTCATATTATATCAAATGCATTAAATAGATCATGGATTTTTAATCTAAAAGTGCCTCTCCCACTATTTCATGCAAAACTGTAATCCTCAGACAGAATACAAAATATGCGATAATCAAATCATAACATAATAGTGAAAGGTGGACCCCATGAATATATTTCAGCTCATAGCTTTGACACGTTCTCACCTACATATATTCATTAGGTAGACAACTCATTGTCGATGACTCACTAGTGACTCCTGGGTTTTCGGTCCTGGTTGTTTCTCGTTGTGACAGCTTTTGCACGTTCACAATGAGTCTTACCAAGGTTAAACTTTTCAATGATAAATTCAAGATACTTGCCTAACCCTGACAACTTTGGCACGTTCAGGATACCGCTTTCGCTTGAATTCACCTAATATCATAATATATCCGGTATAGATAAATTCCCACCGGCCATATCATCCCAACTTTGGCATGTTCTGGGATATAGTCATAGATTATCCATAAGCAGTATTGACAAGACGGGTCAAGTAATATGCATCAAATACATATTAAATATAAAACCTTATTTTAAATAGGGATTTTCCACAAAAGATGCTTTTACTTTATTTAATCAAATTAAATAAACACATGCATGCATAAAGTAAAGATTAAATTAAACATTGAATTGAAGGCATAATCATATCGACTGTTCAGAATCAGACTCACTCTAATAGCATTTTGTTGGGGTTTTATAAGGAATACCTGGTAACGCAGCGGAACGTGGAAAATCAAAATTTTCCGATTTCAATAATTTTTCTAGGATCAATTAAATAAAATTATGTATTTAATTACACAATACTTAAAAAAATGAAATTTAACCCAAGAAATCATATTTCTTGAAAATTACCGAATTGACCCCAAAGTTTACATTTTATTCATTTTGATCCTTAAATTGTCAATTACATATTTAAGTGATTCCAAATCAATCCCAAAATGATTTATACATGTCCAACACATCAAAATACAAGTTGCAACAAAAATTCCAATTTTTTTTTGTAATTGCCGAGAGCACCCAGCAAGTTTCAAGTTTGATCAATTTGGTCCAATTTGCTCAAAATAAGTCAAGATCAAATCCAATCAGTCCCAAATTTAATATACATCAATATACATCACATATATGAAAAGCCTCAAATTTGATAAGGGTGAAGAACCCCAATTTTACAATTTCTTAAGATTGTCAAATTACACCAAATTAATCAAATTCAATACTTTAAATCATTCTTCACAACACCAATCAAGTCTCACCATAATGAAACAACACAAGAACAATTCTAGGTCATCAATGGGTGGTCTAACAACTCTAGAATGGCAACATGATTATCAAATAATCAGAAGAGAGCTTTAGAACTAATTTCATGCTTTCTTTATTCATCAAACATGCAAGCACCTTTCAAACAAGTTCCCAACTATTTAATTACAAATTCAAAGAGAAGAGACAACATCCTAGCAACACAAATTGAAGCTAAGAATATTAGAAAAAATTTCTTAGTTGAAAACATTTAAGAAAGACTTACAAAACCAAGTTTTTTCCAAGGTTTTCTTTGTTTGTTCTTCAACTTTCTCTCAAACCCTTTTGTAGTTTATTTTGATAACTTTTAATTATCAAAAATAAAATTGAAATAAAACTTATATATTTTCCACATATTGGCCGAAACATGAAGGAAAATAAAATATCACGATATTAGCATTTTTGTTTCAATTTAATAAATGATAAGTGATTAGTTAACTTGTTCCATTTTCTCATTATAACATTTAATGAAATTCAACAAGTGTAACTAATAATCCTAAGCCATCTAAAAGGTAAATGATGACTAAAGATATTATTTACTTAATTAATTGAATCATATAACATTTATATAATTAAATAATTAAATACAAATATCTTAAATATATGTATTATATTTACATTAAATAATCAAAATACATATATCAATCATTTATGTCAAATATCACAATTTGATATTTAATTAATGTGTATTTAATAAAATCATATATTAATTACAAATACACATTAAATAAGGAAATGACCATTAGATCCCTATGTATGTATTTTACGTTTAACCGTTAAATGTCTTATAAATAATCAGTATTATTCATAAAATCTGCCCTAGTGCTCTACGAGTATATTTCATTAGTGAGACTCTCTAAGTTCAGACATATCCGTCACAAAATCCAATTTCCTATCCATAATCTACCGACCTGTAAATTATGACGAACACATATAAACTCTCTAAACCATACAGGTCGAGGTCATTGCATACGTTTAATCCCTATGTCACAAGAATCCGGATTATTCCAGAGATATAGATATAAATGTCAAATCTCTATAGATATAATCACATCGACGTTTCTATTAGCAATCTCTTAATACCACTTGGAACTAATTTCTACAGTGTACCGCGGGCCCATGGATTTAAAAGATTTCTAATTTCATATTGAATACTTATGCTTTGCATACAAAACTGACGGATCCTTTCTTAATGCACATAGGATATCCTAAGTATTAGTCCACACCCAACGAACAGGTGGAGGTCTGATCTTAATAGATCAGTGACGTGACTACCATCTAAGTATGGAGGATAACTCATATACCCACAGTGATATCTCAAGTCAAAGAATCACTATGCTCACTCAACCCGAGAAGATTCTTATTGACGTTGGTATATCATTCATTAAGTATCTTCGGTGAGTCGTTCAGTGTTTATCCGCTATAAACACCTACATGTCTATACGAGTCTCCAAGACCCATGGTTCATTGAGAAACCATTGGAATCCAAGATTCCAATTAGGACAAGTACCAGTCTCAATGGGTTTACTTTACTGACCAAGTAGTGTAAACCTTGACCAGAAACTGTCTAAGAATGAAAACGTCATGATACAACTCAATGTTAGTTGAGACGTTTTTGCAACAGTATCATAACTAATCATTCTAAGGTCTGTTACATCTTTACCATATAAAATGAGATGTTATATAATAGAAACTATTTATTTTATTCATAATAAAATATTACATTAGTAGTTACAGGGACATACATAAGAAAATCGGTGCTCTAAGCACAAACCCTAACAGATTCTATATTGGTGGATTTGGATTTCCATGAAAATTGAATTAATTAGAGATTATTTGATTAATTATGATATTATTCCATTGAGGTTTATTTGGTGAATTGAGGTTTATGGATGAAATTGAGATATGAAAATGCATTGAAAAATTTCCCAGAATTTTTGAATTTGTTTTGGACACATTTTTTGAATTTTTGATTTAGGATGCATGGACAAAATCATAATTTTGTGAATTAACGATTTTTATCCTTTGCTACAGTACTCAGAGTACTTTAGTAGTGTATATTGTGTGTAGAAATATTTTTGGAATTTTTGGAATTGTTCCATTAGTATTTCGAGAATTTTCTATGTAAGGGGCAAAATAGTAATTTGCTAAAATCATCATATTTAGGCTCTGCTACAGTACATCGATTTTTGTAGAAATGGGTTGATCAGGTATCATGGCTGACCTAGTTATTTGATCATCCCAGCCAGTCATTTCAGTGACCCAAAAGTATTTCTGTAAATCTTGCCCAAGTCCTTTTGTGTAATCACACATTAATTTTAGATATTAATCTGTGATATGGATGAAATATTGATAAATTAAATGTATTTGATACTAATTAATTTATCCGGCTTAAATATATTTTACAACTCAATTTCGCCCACCGACGCACCTCAGCAGTTTTTGCCCCAACATTTGATTGTGACGCTACAGAAGGATTCAGCCTCTATCCATTTAGAGAAATAGTCTTCTACTACTACTATAAATCGATTCACATTAGAAGCTTTTGGCTTGATCTCACCAATCAAATAGATACACTTAGCAGAGAAAGGCAAAAGCTCCTATAATCTGTGTAACTCTGTTGGCAGTAGGTGATTTAAGTTCCCATGGACTTGGCAATCATGACAATATTTCACCAAATCTGTGCAGTCTGCCTCTATAGTTAGCTATTAAACCCTTGTCGCACTATTTTTCTTAACAAATTGAGCCCGCTCATATGTGGTCCGTACACTTCTACATGGAATTTTTGGGCTTCCTCATCTTTTAAGCACTTCAATTGCACTCCTTTAGGCTGTCGTCTATATAAATCTTCTCTCAGACTTATGAATTGGGAAGCTAATTTCTAGATCACCACCATGTTCTTTTTACTAGCTTCCTCAAGAAATTCTCCATTATCTAAGTAATTTTGGATGTCATAATACCATGGCTTCCCATCATTGACCTTGATCTCTGCAACATTCCTTACTTCATGACTAGGTCTGTTGGTTGTAGTCAAGACTAGTGCTTTCATGGTTAGCTTATCTGGATTTTTCCAAACTGAAGCTACTGTCGCTAGAGCTTCTGCCATTTGGTTGTCTTCCCAGGGTAAGTGTTGGAATACACAATCGAGATATCTTTTATCAGATTTCTAAGATAGAACATGTACGATTTCAATTTATCTTCTTTCAACTCCCAATCCCTTTGAACCTGCAGTATTACCAACATCGAGTTGCCAAAGACTTCTGCGCTCCTCGTCCCCAAGGCTATCAATGCTTCCAGTCCGAAAATATAGACTTCGTATTCAGCTATATTATTGATAACTGAAAAGGTTAGCCTATTGACCATGGGTAGGGTTTATCCTCTAGGGGTTACCATAATGACCCAAATTCCCGAGCCCTTGCGTTTACAGTCCCATCAAAATACATTTTCCAACCCTGAATGTCTATCACCTTAACTTCTTTATCTGGGAACTCAAACTTATACTAATCCCCTCCAATTGGTTGTTGTGACAAGAACTATGCCACAGCGCGCCTTTTGATTACCTTCTTGGTGATATACTCGATGTTGAACTCAGTCAACATGACCAACCACCTTCCCATTCCCCAACCAAGGTGGGTGTCAATTGTAAGAATCTCAACAGATTTTCCTTAGCAACCACTTGTATCTTATAAGATTGAAAATAATGTCGTAGCTTTTGGAGGCCCATACTACTGCCAGACAGATTTTCTCCACCTCTTGGCACTGAGTTTCATAGAGTACCATATTATTGCTGAGATAATAGACTGTGTTATCTACTCCAGTTTCATGTCATCTTCTTATACCATCATTACCCATATGGCTTCAGACTCTACAGCCAAGTACAAGGCCAATGGCTTGCCAAGTCTCGAAGGCTTCAAAATTGGAGGGTTTGTTAAGTATTGTTTGATATTCTCAAATGACTCTTGACATTTTTTATTCCACACTACCAGATGATTCATTCTAAGTAACTTGAAGATTGTCTCACATAACAAGGTCAGTTTGGTGATGAACCAACTGATGTATTGTATCTTCCCCAAGAATACTCTCACCGATTTCTCATTTTTTAGGCGCGGACATCTCTCTTATTGCTTTGATTTTCCCGGGATCTACTTCTATCACTCACTTTCTACTGTATGCCCCAACAGGTTTCTGGATGTGACCGCAAATACACACTTCTTGGGGTTAAGTATGAGATTATATCGATCCACCATTTGAAGGAATTTCTCCAATGTAGCAAAGTGTTCTTCTCTAGTTCCTAACTTTACCATCACGTCATTAACATAAACTTTCACCTCATTGTGCATCGAATCATTAAATAGAGTAATAGCCATTCTTGATAGGTAGCCCCCGTATTCTTTAACCTGAATGACATTACCTTGTAACAGTAAGTTCATTATTCCATGCAGAAGGCTATCTTGTGTTTGTCTTCCTCTGTCATGAATATTTGATTATACCTTAAGAACCCATCTGTAAGAGAATACATGGCCGACAAGGCTGCGCTATCCATGAAAACATCTATTTGGGGTAAATGAAAATCAACTTTTGGGCAAGCTTTTTTGATGCCTCTATAGTCTACGCATATTTTTAATCTTCCATCTTTCTTTAAGACCAGTACAATATTGGCCAACCAATCTTGGTATTTGACTACTTCTAAGAGCTCCACTTATACCTATTTCTATGCCTCTTCTCAGATCTTTTCTGCCCATTCTGGCCTCATTATGTGAAGTTTATGCTTCACGGGTCTGATATTCAGGTATATTGTATCACATATTATGCTATGTTTCTATATACTCCTTGCATGTCTTCATATGACCAGAAAATACCTTTGCATCTCAATAGTTTTTCTATCTTTGTTCTCTCTTCAAGGGTAACCTCACTTGCAATTAATATATTCTTAATATTTTCACTTGTACCAAGATTAAATGTATCTATTTTAGTGGAATTGATGTCACATATGATCATGTCATGTATTTTTAATGTATTCTAAAAGTAAAAAAGTCAGACAAATAACCAAAATCATTCATTTTATTCATCAAAGTATAATTACATCCAAACAGTTCAAGTATAAAAATATGCTCATAGTCTTCTTTTTCATTATTCGCCTTGGGATCTTCTAGTGTCATTCCTTCAAGGTGAATAGAATGTTGAGCATTGTGAATTCTATCTCGTTCTCGATAGGGACTACTTCAACCATAGCCATGAAAGTGCCTTATGCTGCGATATGTGCCATAGAGCTTCATGTAATGTATAAACAGAATTGTATTTTTGAAATAAAAGATGCATTATTCATTATCATTTGTTTTGAATTAAATCACATATTAAAAATTATCTAGTTTACCCTTGATTACATGTGTGATTTCAAGCTTAGTTTATGAGTGTCATACACGAGAAGATTTAAGCCTGAAATTAGTATTCTAAAAATAGTTTATAGAGAGCAAACTGTTGGCGACTTGGTCGCGTAATTAGATTTTGATGACGTCAACGCAATTGACGACTTCGACGTGCAAACACGAAGCAATACAAAAAGTGTCGAAGCATAAGGGGTGAAGAGCGAGAATATGAAGACTAGCGGCAAATCGAAGATAATGATTAAGAGCTAAATTTTATTGTAAGTGAGTTTACTCAAGTGATCTAAAGCTCTTAGGAATCATACATTTTGCATCACTTGCATTTAAAATGGATTAGAATGCTTAAAGAATCATTTGCACTTTATTTGCACAAAAATGAATTTCTATGCACAAGTGCATCGGTAAATGATCTTCCAAAAACTATCAAACGGTTGAATTAAACTTCAAATAATATACCGTTAGATAGATATGTGTCTCTAGTTTGCTACGGTTCAAACGGAACATAATTCCGATGCATAGAACTTTTGCTAGAGCCTTTTTAGTACAACATGTTCAGATGTGCGTTTTCTGCATACACGTCACATTAGAAAAATTCCATAAAATTCATCTTAATTTTTTGGAGCTGAATTTTTTACAGAAGCTAGATCTATGTGTCTAGTTTATGTATAAATTTACGGATCATGATTTGGAATTTTCTAGAGAAAGTTACGGCCAAAATACCAAGTGTCGTCAGTCTTGACTGATCATGCACATACTGAAACCAGGGAGCTCCATGCCGGTCCCCATGCCGGTTTTCTCGCCGGTCTCCATGCCGGTTTTAGCTGAGCAAATAATGCTCTCTGGAACCAGGGAGCTCCTCACCGGTCTCCTCGCCGGTCTCTCCTCGCCGGTTTGCTCGCCGGTCCAACGGCTAGTTTTTTGAACGTTATGTTACCGTTGGAGCCCTAGACCGGTATGCCGGTCCCCTCGCCGGTGTGCTCGCCGGTCTCGCTGTAAGTTGGGGAAAACTTTGCATTTTGTTATAAATAGAACCCCAACTCCTTTGCCTTAGATGAGAGATCTAGAAAACCTTCATATACATTCTCTAAGGCAAACAAAAGAGTGTCATAACCTTCATATTCATAAACACTCATCCAAGCTCACACACACATCTTCCATATCATTTAGTGAGCTTAGAACACTTGGGTTTGCTCTCACACAATCTTCTTATTATTTGTGAGTGCCCAAGTGTGTTTTAAATCTTTCATATCAAAAACACTTGTGGTTTGTGAAATCCCATTGTTTGGGTAATTTGTAAAGGTTGTGAGTGCACCTACGTAGAAAACTCAATCTTGTAAAAGGTTCGGAGTGTGCCTTGGCGGAAAACTCTTGGTTACGAGTGAACCACGAAAAACTCGATTCTAGTGGAAATCTTCAAGCGAGGCTTGAGGGAGTGGACGTAGGCACGGTTTGTTTGCCGAACCACTATAATCGCGGTGTCGTATCTCTCTTTCCCCTCTTTTACTATTTGCAAGTTTTTTATATTTATTATTGATAGAAACTTGCATATAGGCTATTAATTGGAATAGAGAAAATTGCCTAAAACTCCCACTTGGTAATAAGAGCTTAAAATCGGCAAAGATTTTATAATTCCGCATTTATAGCGATAACCCAATTCACCCCCCCTCTTGGGTATAGAGATTTCTTTGTCGCTATTGCTTGTAGGTACTTTCAGTTGGTATCAGAGCGAGGTATTCTCTAGAAAGACTTGACCGTCCGAGAATAGATCATGGCATCTACAAGCAACTCGTCAAATCTTGCCGAGGGTTTTTCACAACGACTAGACCTCCGTTTTACACCGGAACGGACTACAATTATTGGAAGATGAGAATGCTAAATTATCTCCTAGCCAATGATTCGCAATCCTATTTGATTATCACACGGGTGCAAAAATGCCAACAAAGAAGGATAGCAACGGGGTTGATATTCCAAAGCCAAATTTGGAATGGGATAATGAGGATGTAAGAATAGCCTCACAAAATGCTAGAGCACTCAACCAACTCCTATGTGCCATTGATCGGGATCAAGTAAACAAACTTCCGGAGTGTGGAAATGCTTATGATTTGTGGAAGTCTTTGAAATGGTCAATGAGGGCACAAGCCAAGTGAAGGAATCGAAGATCAACCGGTTTATGTGCGAATTGGACAATTTCAAGATGGAATCCGGGGAAGAAATCGATCACATGATTTCAAGGTTTACGGTCATCATCAATCATTTGGGAGCATTGGGAAAAGTCATCGGGACATCGGATCAAGTGAAGAAAATTTTGAGATCTCTCCCGAAAGAGTTTAGAAGCTATACCTCCTCCATTAAAGAAGCAAACGACATAAACACATTAAAGATGGATGATTGGTCGGCAAATTGCTTGAGTATGAAATGGAGATCAAAATGGATAAAAAGGAGGAAGATGAGAAAAGGACAAGGAAATCCTTGGCCTTAAAAGCAAGAAGAAAAGATGAGTCAAGCTCAAGTGAAAATGATAGTGATGATGAGTTGGCTCAAATAAATAAGAGCTTCAAGAAGCTTCTTCAATCCGTAAAACAAAAGGGAAAATCAAAGACGGATGAAAAGAAAGAAGAAAAATGGCCGCGGAAGAACAAGAAAATTGTTTGTTATGAATGCAACAAACCGGGTCATATAGCTATGGATTGCCCATTGAGGAAAATGAGAGGAAAATCGAAGAAAAGGATGAAAGCAACTTCAACTTGGAGTGACAGCGACTCCAGCTCATCCGAGGAAGAAGAAGAGGTCCAAGAAAGAAAAATCTAGCACTCATGGCTATCACGGATGAGGACATCCACTTTGAAATTGAGGAAGAAAGCGAAGAAGAAGAGGTACACAATTCTCAAGATTATAATGATTTACTTGATGCTTTTAATAGCTTAAAAGAATTGTGTGATATGCTTAAAAAGAAATTGAAGTTAGTTAAAAATGAGCATGCTATACTTAAAAATGAACATGCATGCTATATAGATAAAATTCATGTTTTAGATAATGAGATTATTTGCTTAAAGGCCAAACATGAAAAAGAACTGCATGCCTAAATGATGAAAATGCATGTTTAAAAATTGAAAAAGCTAGAACTTGAAAATGCCATATCAAATATGCCATCTAGCTCTAAGACATGCGATTGTGAATCTATATTGAATGAAAATGTTTTATTAAACACTAAGGTTATAGATTTGCAAAACTTACTTAGCAAATTCACATTGGGACATAAAAATTTTAATATGCTTATTGGATCCCAAAAATGTGCTTTTAAAAGAGAAGGATTAGGATATAGGCCTTACATTAAAAGAAAATTTTTGAAGAATTATTTTGTTAAGGCATCCGATTCTCATGCTAAGAATGTTATAAATGAAAATGTCACATGCCATGCTTGTAACAAAAAGGGACATAAAATTTTTGAATGCATGTATATGAATGTGAATAAGAATGCATGGATTCCTCAAGGAATCAAAACTAACCCCAATGGACCCAAGAAAGTTTGGGTACCAAAGTGTAATTGATAAATTTGTAGGGGGAGCTTTGGGAATGGATTTTTAAAGAGAATTGCAAAATTGATCCCAAAGGCTCAAGGAAATGAGGAATCGCAACGGTAAAGGTAAAATCCGTATTTACGGAAACATTGGTACCGTTTCCTCTAAATTATGTATGTATGCATATTTCAAATTGATATAAATGTTTTGAAGCATACAAAATGATTAGGCAAGTATTCAAACTTCCATTGGTATCAATTGTTCATTTGATATCCTTTAGTGCCTTAATCATATATTTAAACCCCTATTCTATCTCAATTGGTATCACATGAAATTTATTGAGTCAAATACAATATATGTGATCACTTGATTGAATATGCCTTGCCATATGAACTAATTGGTTGAAAATGAAATGCATGTAAATTAGCATAATCTTAAATGAATATCATGAAATGTATGTATTAGAATATAATGGCATCATAAAATGCATGGACTTTATAATTATTTAATTGGTATCATGGAATGTATTGATATATTTTTAATTGGTATCAAATTTGGGGAGAAATCATGCTTAAGATGATCTTAGATTTTAAATGGTATTCATGAGTATTTATCTTTTGAAAAATGCTATTTTATGCATGAATTTTGATTTTTTATGGCAAAAAGGGGGAAATGAAATGTGCATATTTTTTAAATTTGTTATCATTTTTGCACACATCTATTGGTATCTCATTTTAGAACTTAATTTTGCTTCTCCACTTTTTGATAATGTCAAAGGGGGAGAAATCATTAGAATGAGATTAAAACTTGTTTTACCCTCACCCTTGGTTTAAGGGGGAGTAAATGTACTAATGTGTTTGTCTAAGTCTTATAGAGCTATTTTGAAGACAAGCACACATTGAGGGGGAGCTTATGTTGAGGGGGAGCAAAATTATCAATTTGGACTCCAAGAAGCTCACAAGTATCAACAAGTTTTAAGGGGTTGCCATCATCAAAAAGGGGAGATTGTTGGCGACTTGGTCGCGTAATTAGATTTTGATGACGTCAACGCAATTGACGACTTCGACGTGCAAACACGAAGCAATACAAAAAGTGTCGAAGCATAAGGGGTGAAGAGCGAGAATATGAAGACTAGCGGCAAATCGAAGATAATGATTAAGAGCTAAATTTTATTGTAAGTGAGTTTACTCAAGTGATCTAAAGCTCTTAGGAATCATACATTTTGCATCACTTGCATTTAAAATGGATTAGAATGCTTAAAGAATCATTTGCACTTTATTTGCACAAAAATGAATTTCTATGCACAAGTGCATCGGTAAATGATCTTCCAAAAACTATCAAACGGTTGAATTAAACTTCAAATAATATACCGTTAGATAGATATGTGTCTCTAGTTTGCTACGGTTCAAACGGAACATAATTCCGATGCATAGAACTTTTGCTAGAGCCTTTTTAGTACAACATGTTCAGATGTGCGTTTTCTGCATACACGTCACATTAGAAAAATTCCATAAAATTCATCTTAATGTTTTGGAGCTGAATTTTTTACAGAAGCTAGATCTATGTGTCTAGTTTATGTATAAATTTACGGATCATGATTTGGAATTTTCTAGAGAAAGTTACGGCGGCCAAATACCAAGTGTCGTCAGTCTTGACTGATCATGCACATACTGAAACCAGGGAGCTCCATGCCGGTCCCCATGCCGGTTTTCTCGCCGGTCTCCATGCCGGTTTTAGCTGAGCAAATAATGCTCTCTGGAACCAGGGAGCTCCTCGCCGGTCTCCTCGCCGGTCTCCTCCTCGCCGTTTTCCTCGCCGGTCCAACGGCTAGTTTTTTGAACGTTATGTTACCGTTGGAGCCCTAGACCGGTATGCCGGTCCCCTCGCCGGTGTGCTCGCCGGTCTCGCTGTAAGTTGGGGAAAACTTTGCATTTTGTTTATAAATAGAACCCCAACTCCTTTGCCTTAGATGAGAGATCTAGAAAACCTTCATATACATTCTCTAAGGCAAACAAAAGAGTGTCATACACCTTCATATTCATAAACACTCATCCAAGCTCACACACACATCTTCCATATCATTTAGTGAGCTTAGAACACTTGGGTTTGCTCTCACACAATCTTCTTATTATTTGTGAGTGCCCAAGTGTGTTGTAAATCTTTCATATCAAAAACACTTGTGGTTTGTGAAATCCCATTGTTTGGGTAATTTGTAAAGGTTGTGAGTGCTCCTACGTAGAAAACTCAATCTTGTAAAAGGTTCGGAGTGTGCCTTGGCGGAAAACTCTTGGTTACGAGTGAACCACGAAAAACTCGATTCTAGTGGAAATCTTCAAGCGAGGCTTGAGGGAGTGGACGTAGGCACGGTTTGCCGAACCACTATATATCGTGGTGTCGTATCTCTCTTTCCCTACTCTTTTACTATTTGCAAGTTTATTTATATTTATATTATTGAATAGAAAACTTGCATATAGGCTATTAATTGGAATAGAGAAAATTGCCTAAAACTCCCACTTGGTAATAAGAGCATAAAATCGGCAAAGATTTTATAATTCCGCATTTATAGCGATAACCCAATTCACCCCCCCTCTTGGTATAGAGTTCTTTGTCGCTATTGCTTGTAGGTACTTTCACAAACAAAATGGGTGCTTGGGTGCTTTTTTTGTAGTTTATCTATAGCTACGTTCTATGCTAAAAATGTATAACGACCTTGATTCGGGATCGTCCATGTGGTGATATGAGAATATAGGCACCTTATATGATGTGACCATATATGACTGGACCCAAATAGAAATGATTTTCTTATAACATCCGTTAAATAAATAAATTCGTTTCAATCTACTAGACGGTCATATATGGATTGATCTGGATCCTAAGTGTACTACGAACTCCGGCATGGTATGCTATGTCTTTTGATTTACAAAGGTGAGGTTGGGGAAGAAATCCCGACCAATAACTATGTACTTTGGGGACATGGTTTGGTGTAGGGTTGGGGACCTTTTACATAGATATGGTTTTCTCTCATTCTTGCAAGAAGTAAATGAGTATCTTTCGTAAGGCTTGATTTGGTACTTAAATGATTAGAGCACTCAACTCTTTCTGTTTCGAATAGAAAGATTAGTATTCATAATAGTTATGAATAAATAGTTCATTAGAGAATTAATGGTATTTAAGGTAAAAAATAATTAGATTGGTAAAATGGATATTTTGACCCGATTCTAATTATGAGATACTCGTGAAGGGTCAATCTGTATGTAATGACTATATCAATGGACACCGAAGTAGTTTGGCTTATATAATATATCTACTGCAATGAGAGTGCATCTTTAGGTTTTTAATGGAATAATATAAGGTTAATAATTTATAGTATTTAATTAAAGTGCTTTGAATTAATATTTCAGGATTTTTGGAGCTCGGAGCTATAGGTTCTTTTGGTCTTCGTGCTAGCTCGATATACTGTATCAAATTAAATATAATTGGATATTTCAATTATTAATTCACATGCATTATGATTATTAATATGATTAATAATATATGTCACCCTTGAAACTTTATGATAATTTTAATATAAAATTTTTCCATAATAAATAATTTTTTGTTAAATATTTTTTTTTTTAATTTTTATTATTAAATTATATTGTACAATCTAATGATGATTTTAAATTAATTAGTTTCCAAAATATACTTTTGCAAACTTCTCTTTTGAAATTAGAAATTGTAAAATTTGGTTAGGCAACATGTTTAATGTCTTAATTAAGACATTAAACAAATTTGGAAGCTTCCAAAAAGGCCACATGGTCGAATTTCGCAAGGGTAAGGCTGTGGTCTTTATTTTTTAATTTGATTATAAAATATAAACAAGAAAACCCTAGATATAAAAGAAAAAGGTATTTTTCTTTTGACCTTAATCTCATTATTTAAACCCTAGCCACATTAGTCTTTTAGTTTTTCTCTCAAGAGTTGAAGAGAAAAAGAAGAACGAAAAGAAAGTTTATGTGTGATAATTTTAATCTATAAAGTATTTAGTTATTTATTTTGTGAGTGAAGTCCACTTTTTTTTTTTTAGTTGCTAGCCATAGCCCGGAAGACCCTTTGGAACTTGACGCAAAATACCCTTCATTCCTCTCCTACACCACTGGGAAGTGACAGAAAAATCTGCTCACTGTCGCCACTTACACCACTGGTTTGGGGCTTGCTTTATTGTGGTTTATTGTAGTTATTTTGTGAACACTAGAGGCTACATTTATGATGTTCTTTGGGGTCATTTTTAGTTGAAAAATCAGACATGAAATGTTGCCCCTATTAACCAAAAATAGGGGTTTTGTGTATATTGTACGGTGCATTGTGCATGATTTGGTGTTGTGTTTGGGTTGTTTCGGGAGTTGATTTTGTGTTGTTAGAAAAAATATATCAAAAATAGATCAAAACAAAGACATATTGGGCTGCCAAGATTCAGCTATAAGGAGAGGCAAGGGCAGAAATTTTTTCAAGGTCGGTCTCAATGCCTAAAGAAGTTTCCGCTGTGATGAGAAATTGGTTCCTACAATTGGCATCAAGAGCGAGGTTGAAAAATACTCTTAACTCTTCTTATTTTATTTAAGTTTCTGTTTTTTATTATTTATATGTGATATAAATATTTTTACATGTTGTGATGAGTAGACACAAAATTTTTTATGTTCATATGATGAATATATTTTTTTATGCTCATATGATGAATGTATTGCATTGGTCATAAATTTTTCCGGCTCTTATATTTGTAGTATTTATTTTGGTGAATGTAAGGGCATAAGGCCAATTTCGTAAGTGTTGTAAAAATTATTTCTTTATATATTTTTTTAGATGTTTTATAAATATTATATGTATTTTGATGGAGCTGTTACCATCAACTACATCATAAGGAGATCTTCCCGCACATACCACTCCATGGAACAAGATTTGAAGACTAAGGGATGCCTTGGTAAAAAATTATTTTAATTAGATTGGTATATTAAATAAGAGTCCAGTCAATGTAATTTATGTTATATGTATGTTTATTTTGAAATGTTTGAATAATATGCCATATAACTTAGGGTTTCTACTGTCGCATTTTCACATGCCATAACATGTTAGAGATGCATAATTATTCTAGTCATAAAATTTGATGTTATGAAAATTTAAAAGTGTTAAATTGGAATATTTTATGCATGAAATAAATAGTGAACTCAATTTTAAGAGTTAAAATTAAATTGGTCACTATAGATCATTTAGTTAAATTCGTTTAATTAAGTTATATATTAGTTTAGACTAATAAGAATTCGTGAATAAAATTTTAAGAGTTAAAATTAGATATGTCACTAATCTTATACTAGTGTAAATTATGTTATGTTTTAGCCGCACATAAACTTGTAGACACTAGTAGATCAAAATATTGGATATTTTATGTAGAAATCTTAAAAATAGTGAGATGGTGAGGGATATCCGACAATATATCCCGCGATCTCTATTGTTAGTCCGAAAATATGAGATTCAAAAGGCGCATCGAGACAACTTTATTTTCATCCCCTTACTGATGGTGTCCATTTTGGGTCAATATCAAGTTTGGATTCCGAGAGTATATGAACTCTAGATGTATCTGGTGAACTGACCTACTCTACAGCGGTACTTCACTAGTTAAGTCCGAGTGTTCCGAAACAATGGTTTACACTCACAAAGGAATGATTAAATGTTAATCAAAATTCCTTGATCGAATTAAATGGTGGTTGATTACTATAGGAATAAGAGTTACTCCCGCATATTTAAATCAATTGAGATTGTCTCGATCTATCATGCAAGTATTTGACCTACCCTACGGCGGCACTTATTTGTGAAATGGTAGTTTTCCGTGGCATAATAATTATTTTTAGGTTTCTAATTCATTATAAATGGTACATGCATCATGTTTAATTTTATAACAAAGTAATTTTTATGATTTTAATATTCGATGAATGATTGTTAAATGGATGCTTGTTTTATTTTAGTTATGGTTCCTCCTATCATATCAATTCTCTCAAATGTTAAATTAACGAGAGAAAATTATGTGAAATTGAAAAGTAACTTGAACGTCATCTTGGTTTGTGAAGACCTTAAGTTCGTCCTGAAAGAGGAATGTCCTCCAAAACCGACAAGAAATACTGGCCAAACTATATGTGATGCTTACTAGATATGGGTCGCGGCCAATCAAAATACCCGCTGCTACTTGCTACGATAGATGTCCGAGGTCCTTATTGTAAAGCATAAACCAATGGCTACAATATCTATGATGATGGAGTCACCTTTAGAGCGACAACGTCATGAGGCTATGGTCTCAGCGATGACCACGGTGATTAAGGAATCGACATTCGTCTGAGAGCACGTCTTTAGGATAATGACCTATCTCAATACGGTGGAAACTCATGGAGCTCGTATTGACGAGCGTATCCAGTGACTATGATCATAGAAACTATTCCGAAGAATTTCTTGTAATTTAAGAGCAACTATATTATGAACAAGTTGACTTTTACTCTTACACAACTACTTAATATGCTTACCCATTACAAGTCCATGCTGGTGGATCCTCATAAGCTCAGTGGAGAGGCAGATGATGTTGAATCTTCCAAATGTGCTAAGAAGATGAAGAAAGACACGGGCAAGGAAAAGGCAAAGCCAATGAAGAAGAACAAATGAATCTTCAAGGGCCCCAAGCCCAAAGGAAAATATTTTCATTACAACAAGGATGAGCATTAGAAGAAGGTATTGTCCTAAATACCTTGTTGAGCTAAAGAGAAGAATGCCACGGGTAAATATGATTTACTTGTAATTCATTCTTTATTAGTGGAGGATGATAAATCGACATGGGTTGTTGATTCTGGAGCCAATAACCATGTTTATTCTTCTTTACAGCTACTTGACTCATGGATGGACCTTGTGGAAGGCGGTTATGCCATGAGGGTCGGGACATAGGATGCCATTTCAACTAGAGCATTGAGAGTTTCCAGCTTGAGTTTTTTAAATAATTGTT
This sequence comes from Zanthoxylum bungeanum, assembly GCA_019454045.1. Classification (NCBI taxonomy): domain Eukaryota; kingdom Viridiplantae; phylum Streptophyta; class Magnoliopsida; order Sapindales; family Rutaceae; genus Zanthoxylum; species Zanthoxylum bungeanum. The sequence continues at coordinate 46,726 of SKCR01001237.1, forward strand.
ATTTAGATTTGAAAAATGTGCTATTTATTCATAGGTTTCGCAGAAATTTGATTTATGTTTCTAAATTTTTGGATGATGGTTTTTCAATTTCGTTTAATGATAATTCAGTTATAATTTGTAGAAATGGATTAACTATATGCACAAGAAACTCAGAGAACAACTTATATGTGTTAAGAATATTAACACATAGTTCACTGCTCAACATTGAAATATTTAAGGTGGAGATTTAAATCAGTTAAAGCTTGATACTTTACCGACCTGTGAATCTTTTCTAGAATGAAAAATGACCAATGGATCTTTTACTAGAAAAGGTATAAAAGTCAGTCAACCACTCGAGTTAATACATTCAGATATTTGCAGACCAATGAATATAAGAGCCATATGTGGTTATAAATACTTCATAATATTTATTGACGATTATTCAAGATAAGGGTATGTTTACCTAATGCAGCACAAGTCATATACCTTTGAAACGTTCAATGAGTATCATGCTGAGGTTTAGAACCAATAAGGTAAAACTATCAAAACTCTACCATCAAATCGTGGATGAGAATACCTTGATAGAGAGTTCAAGGAAATCTTGGTTGAGTATTGGATAGTATCCCAGCTCATATGGACAGGAACACCACAATAGAATGGTGTTGCACATAGGAGAAATTAGACCTTACTAGACTGTTAGAGTTGGTACTTGGAGTGCCAATCTGTATAATGTATTGTACATTATATTTTATTTTTTATTAATAAAATAACTGATTTTTCCTTTCAACCATGTTAATGGTAATTTATGTCATAATGCATATAAGTTTGATATATAAATATGTTGAGAATGACATCGACCTTATAATAGTCATGTACTAATACAAGACTTTAGATGGTCTGACATTGAGATAATATTATTATTATAAACTATTCTTAAAGTAAATATTCATATTCATTGGTTTCGGAAAACTATCGAATTCCTATAACCTAGAAGACTAACACATGTCGTATATTAGAATTAGAGTTTCAATGGTCAAACCCAATGAACCATGAGCAAAGAAACATCGTATAGACATGTGAGTATTTATTGGAGTGAATACTGAATGACTTACAGGTGATTCTTAATAGTTGGAAGTTCACACCGACGTCAATAGAAATCTCCTCAAGTCGAGTAGCATATGTTATCATTTGACTATAGGATAACATTAATTTTGTGTGTCATCCTCCACACATTGATGTAATATATGTCACAGACCTTTCATGGTATGATTGCTAGATGTTTGTTGGGTATGGACCAAAATAATAGTTAATAAAATACGTATCAAGATAGGATCCGTCGGCTTGTATGTGTACCCTAAGGGGTTTAGGTATCCATGTGAGTAGGTCATAATTCTTAAGACTTTGGCCAATGCCGATCACATAGAGAGGATCGTATATATCAGAAATGGTGTTCTGATTAGTTGTAAAGAATCGTTGACATGAATTTGGGAGACTCGTATAAACATGTAGGTGTTTATATCTCATAAACATTGAACGACTCCCTGAAGATTCTAAATAGATGGTACACCAACGTCAATAAGAATCTTCTCGGGTTGCGTAGCACAGTGATTCTTTGACTTGAGATACCACTGTGGATATATGAGATATCCTAAACACTTTGATGGTAATCACGTCACCAATCTATTTAGGTCAGACCTTCGCCTGTTTGTTGGGTGTGGACTGATCCTCAGGATATCCTGTGTGTACCAAGATAGAATCCGTCAGCTTTGTGTACATATCATAGATATTCAATATGGGATTAACAATCTGTTAAATCCATAGGCCCGTGGTACAATGTAGAAGTGAGTGCTAAGCGTTATTAAGAGATTTCTAATAGAAACGTCGACATGAATATATCTATAGAGATTTTTCGTTTATATCTATATCTATGGAAAATCCAGATACATGTGTCGGAGGGATTATACGTATGCAATGACCTCGACCTATATGGTAAAACGATTTTATCTGTGGTCGTCAAAATTTACGGGTGGGTAGATTATGGACACGAAATTAGATTTCGTAACGGATATGTCTGAACCTATAGAGTCTGACTAATGAAATATACTCGTAGAGCACTATCGTAACTTTTATGAATAATATTGATTATTTATAAATCATTTAACATTTAAACGAAAGATACATGCATAGAGACCTTTTGGTCATTTCCTAATTAATGTGTATTTGTATTTAATATATGATTTTATTAAATACACATTAATTAATTATCAAATTTTGATATTTGTCATATATCATTAATATATTTATTTGGATTATTTAAAGTAAATATAATACATATATTTAAATATTTGTATTTAAGTAATTATTTAATTGTTAAATTGCTAAATAATTAAAGTAATTGAAATATAAAATATCTAAGGTGATATTTATTAAAAGAAGTGGTTAAGTGTAAAATATTGACTTTTACATTAAATATGTAGAAATATATAGGTAAGGAAATATAAAATAATTAATGTCGACTTAAGGAATCAGGTAGAAACATATAGATAAGGAAGTACTAGAACAAGAAGTAGTAAAAGATCATATAGCAAGCCTGAACAAGAATAAAATATTGAGTAAACCTGAGCAAGATTCCTTCCTCTCTACTAAGATTCCTTCCCTCATCAGAAAATTCATTTAAGAAGACTAAATAGCCTCAATCACCTCTTATAGATAGTAAACCTCCCGAGTAATGAAGGATAGATAGAAAGATGATGTAACATCCCCGATCCGGAGATGTTACCGGTGGGGAATATGTCGTATTATTCCCCTGAGTCTCTGACATACTAACTGTATACTTTGCTACTATTTTATCTCGACTATAACTTGAACGTGGAACCATTTCTCAAACCTTAACATAGAATGTAAAAGATTACATACTCACATAAACTTAATATCACATACATTTTGACTATACACTTTAGTACTGAAACATAACTTTACAATACAACTTTCTGAAACTAAACTTTGCTTGACTTGACTGAACTCATACTCTAACTGGTGGACTCAGATCCACTAGTGATTGCCATCAGTATCCGTCCCCTCGAGCTCTTCCTCCTAGAATACCTGCAAAACAAACACTGGGAGTGGGGGGGTTAGATCGCTGTACGGTCTAAGTGAGTGGATGAAAAACTAAAAACTAATATAAAAACCTTTGGTTTAAAAAATATAGTGTCAGAAACAACTTTACATGAAAACTCTTTTCTAAAAACTTCTTCTGAAATGTCTTTTATAAAACTTGCCTCTCTGAAAACTACTTTTAAAATTTTGGGTTCTGAAAACTATTTCTGAAAACTATCTACTGAAAATCTGATCACTGTGAACTACTCTGTATCTAAAAAACCTTGACGTATGAGGGCATTACGTATCGCCGTCCCCCCATACGCCTAACTATAGCCAGCAGTGCAAATCCATGTCTTTGGGGCGTTACGTATCACCGTCCCCCAAAGCATACACTACTATCTCTGAAACTGGTGGTCTTGGGGCGTTCCGTATCGTCGTCCCCCAAGCCACAAAACTAGAACTGGGGGTGCGGATCTATGCTACCACCCAAGCTTTGAAACTAGGGTCTAGGGGCGTTACGTATCGCCGTCACCTATCCCTGCTCTAGGATCTGAGGGCGTTACGTATCGTCATCCCCTCAGTCCTTTACATGTGTACATGTCCTCTGTCCGTCAATTTCATGTTGTCTCAAGTTACATTTTGGGTGAGTTTTTCCCTCAAGCCTCGAAAAAAATAAAACCATGTTTTGTATCTCAAAACTGTAAGAAACATTTTTTGAAAACCATTTATTTTCTAAAACATTTCTCAAAACATACTAAATCGTATATGATATAATAACAAATTTGGCTAACGCCCTAATTGCAGAAAAGTAAGTCTCCATTTATAAAGAACAAATTAATCATTAAATAAAATCAACTTAAAGAAAGAGGTGTCCCTCACTGTGTTCGGAATCTGGCTGATACTATCCCGCTTCGTCGAAGGAGATTGTAACACATGCAATGGTCTATAGATGATAACTTGATTAGACTAGAAACTATGAAATAAGTTTTGGAACTAGGTTAAACTACTAAATTCAAGTACGTGATATCGTAATTTGGTGTGTCATATTTGTTCTAAGACGTAATGTGTGCATACGAGCTGCTACGAGACCTTAAGGGTGGTCCTTAACACGCTAAAGTTGAACTAAGGTGGTTACAAACTGATTCTGAGAATTTCTGTGAAACACGTCGTGATGCAGCCCCTTGCGCGTCGCCACGCGTAATGACCAGAATGCACATTCATTTTCTTCTTGCGCGTTGTGATGCACATTCTTTATGCGTCGCGACGTGAGGCAGTTCTCCAAGATTCTGCCTCCTTCTTCTCCAATTTCCATTTCTCCAAAATCAAAACCCTAACATTTCTATACTTACAATCCACACTCAAATCATCATATTACACTTAATTCCACTTAAATTAAGTCATTATCTCATCAACACCCAACTTTTAATCTATTTAAATACTCCAAAGTATTTAAACCCAAAACTTAATAACTTCCAATTCATATGGTTAATCACACAATTATTATCTCAATCATCATCACAACTCAATCACCAACACATAATAATCATCCAACACCCATATTCTATCATCGTACTTCCTAAAAATCAAAATCAAGTTTATGGGTCAAGTGGGTTCCTTACCTTGTTTTCCTTGTTTCCCTTCATTCTCTAAGCCCTCCACATTTGCTAAGCTCTCTTGTTTATTTTATTTTATTTTTCTTTCTTTCTTTTCTTCTTCTTCTTCTTCTTCTTTCTTCTTCTTCTTCTTCTCTCTTCTTCTTCTTCTTCTTTCTCTTCTCATTCTTCTTATTTTTCTTCCTCATCAACCTCTCGGCAATTCCCTTTTCTTTCATTTCCATTGCTTCAAATTTTAGGTATATGTGAATAGTGTGCTCTTATATACTAGGGAATTTTTGTTATTTGGAAATATGGAGAAAAATGTGGAAAAATGTAGAATATTTGAGATTCTTCCATTTTGAACCCGAAATCACTATTCATTAGGATTTTGACTTGCATTTTTGACCAGCTTCTGTTTCGAATTTTTGAAAATGTTCAACGTAGAAGTTGTAGATCTCGATCTCAAATTTTCAAAGATATAAAATTTATAAAAATCACAGTTCATACGAAAAAGTTACGCCCCAAATACCATGGGCTATCCAAAGGGAACACTGTACAGTCTCATCCCGGGACTTCGAGAAATTTACCGATTGTCCCCAAAGTCATCTCATGAGTATTTTCTAGTCTCAATATAATTTATTCTATGTACCTTCATCCCTTTCGTAATAGTACAATTGTATACAATAGTAAAAACTATCGGTCGTTACAGATAAAAGAAGCAATAACTCGAGATTAGACATGGAAGTTTCAATAGACAAGAAATGTCAAAAGTGTATAGAGATCTTAGATACCCAAACCCAGGTCCTAAGGGAAATAAGTGAAAGTCATAAATAGAGATGACTAATTGCCTTAATCTAAGAATCTGATAGATAAAGTCCCAATCTATCTAGATACTCATCTTTCAGCAATACCAGTCAAAGAAACGGCCCTGACGGAGTCTATCTCATACCTACCTTATATGAGTAATAGAATATATCAGGACATAAAGTATCAGAACAAGAATGTCTGCATCTATTGAGATATAAATTCTTGCCCCACTCTATACCATCTAGATGAAGATAACCGTAAGGAAATTCGATGATAATTTAACCTAAGTCAGAAACAGAAAACACTAAATGACAGACCACCCAGGGAAGAACTAATCAGGATTTAAGGGATAGAAAAGAAAGAACCAGATCCAAGTCAAGAAGGGATATGTAGCAGTACATGTGAGAAACCCATAGATCAGGCAAATACCAGTAGAAGTCCACGTGAGCTCAAAAGAACAGACTTATGAGATGAGAAACATTCTGAACTTAACCAAAGTACCAGTGCGGACTGAAAGATCAGATGGTAAGGTTGTAATCTGTAATTAGAGTAGAGAGCAGAGATCTAGGAATGTAGCAAGAAGAACAAACTACTATTGGCCTCAGTAGCATGATTTAGAGCCAAGAGATAGAATATGAAAACAGTAAGAAGGAATAGAAAATGACAAGAGAATTCAGTATTTATTGTGATATATGTAGCATGGCGTAAAGATAACAACGTAAATGGAGACCAAAAAATGGATGATAAAAGTTATGGAACCCTAAGACATGAAGTAGTCAATTCAGGTCCCGACAGAGCAAACTATAATTCTTCCTTCTAGTAATCCCTACACTAGTAAGTATGAAGACACCCAACCAGAAGTGGGAAGCATGTGTATATCCCTCAATATAGAGCTCAGCAAGGACTTGAATAAGTAACAATAAGGTTTCTTAGTTTTGGAATGGAACCAAAGATCCGTTAAATTTTAGCTCACGTAATATATATAAAGTACTTAGTCATAGTTTAAGTTGACCAAACCACCACGAGTCTGGGATGGCCATGTTAGTGTTCCTAGAACATGCCAAGGATCTAATAAGCAAGAAAAGGTGTTCATAAATTCATTATAAGTTGCGAAATTACTTACATTGAATGGATTTGATCTTTTAAAATTTTTGAGAAGAAGATCTCCAAGATCCTTCCTTTGTGTTGATTCCAAGCTTTGAGTTGTGAATGAAGATCTCCAAGATCCAACCTTTGTGTTGATTCCAAACTTTGATTTGTTTCCCTATCACCTTTGTTGATTCCTTGAAGTGCTAGCTAACTTGATTTTGCCACAAAATCAAAGAGAGAAGATGAAGAAGCTCACGCCCAAAGCCATGTGTGCTAGGATTTGTGTTTTTGAGATGTATTTCCAAATGAGAGAGAGAGATGCTTTTTGGTAAAAAGCCAATTTACCCTTTTCACCTAAACAAGGTGGTTGGGTAAATGGTTTCACCAAAACCATTCCAAGGTGGTTGGAAAGTGGATGGTTTGGTATAAATGCCAACTACCCTCCCAACTACCACATGTGAAGTGGGCCCCACATTTGAATTCAAAATTCAAATGTCTCTACGAACATTTACTGCGGCTCAGATCCGTTTAATCCGATTAAACGAACTTTCGTCGCTAAATAATTAAATCTAATTTAATTAAATAACGATGCCTTGCAAATATATTACGAACGTCGTTTACGAATTAATTCTAAATTAATTTGTTCGTTCGTATTAAAGTCCGACTTTAATTTCGTAATGAAATCCAATTCATATTAATATATCTAAAATATTAATTTTAGCCTATACGAATAAATTAAATAGAAAAATCAAATTTAACTATTAAATTTATTTTACCGATTAATTCCAAATTAATCGCGTTCTCTCTCTTCCGAACACATTTAATCCCAGATTAAATAAAGCTTCAATTAATCCCAGATTAATTTTCTCTCTCTTAATTTATCCCAGATTAATTCTAATCGAGTCAACTGTCATCGGTGAATCTTTAGGAAGCGACCCAAGAGATCTCTGGATATGTTGGCAGTAAATCTGGTTATCGGACTATCCGATAAAGTGAGTACCTTGTACCACGTGCTTACCGATTTACAAGACATGGTTGGCTTCTAGCAAAGCACCGTGCCTACCCAATTCTCCAGAAATATTCTTACTGAAATATATAATCTATGTCAGGCGTAGTATACGTAGTATTGCGTATAGCGATCCAGTATCAGATGTCACGTGCAAGGCCTGAGGCTGGAATAATGTCTGCCCCGTACGACGCACATATCGGATATCAAGCAACTTGTCTATTTGAATCGGATAATCATGACCTTGTCATATTATCCCGATGGTTGCAACACAATAGAGAACTAGTTCTGAATCCCTACGTGATCATCATCTCCATATGTCTGAAGTGATACTTCCGTCTTGACATCACATCCAATACACTACGATTCTTAATAAACCCAATAGAGGCGTACACAGAACCTGTTAAAGCCCTGGACGACCAAAAACAAAGTTTACTGATTGTCGCAAGTACTAGCGATGCAAGTCTCAGGTTAAGACCAAATACACCTACTGTGAAGCGGACTCCCATAGACACATATACATACTACCAATGGGATTCTGCGGGGTCTATCCAGAGCGAAGCTATTTTCCGTACCATCGGTAAAACACAACCTCCTATCGCACTTACATAAGTATCAAATACTTAAATAAATGAGAACTATGTCGTTATGCCCTCATAACGTGCACAAGTGAAATACTAGTCTATTCTGCATTATCGATGTTCAATCTCGATAATACTACGACTAGGGATATTTAATGATTAAACCTTTATGGATTGATATTGTCTCACATCATCTCAATCCGGAACTAATCATAAGGACTTTTACCATTTATATATCAAAGTAAATAAATTACAAAACGGTAAAAGTCAATTTCATTACAACATAGTTAATTTTGTACAAAAATACAATGTCTTTTACAAATAGTGACGATATGGGTCATAATTGTCTAACAATCTCCCACTTGGCCTATAGCCAGTCACTCAAGCATATAATACCTAAACTATGTATTTGTCTCTCAAACGTTTGCTGTGAAATAGCTTTGTCAGCGAATCTGTAGTGTTATCATCTGATGCGACCTTCTCGATCTTCACATTGCCACGATGTATGATCTCACGAATCAGATGGAAACGTCGAAGAGCATGCTTGGATCGTTGATGAGACTGCGGTTCCTTAGCCTGCGCTATAGCCCCGTTATTGTCACAATACAATGGAACGGGCTTAACTGCTAACGGGACTACTCATAATCCAATTAGGAATTTACGGATCCAAACTGCCTCTTTTGCTGCTTCAGCTGCAGCAATATACTCTGCTTCTGTTGTTGAATCGGCAACAGTCTCTTGCTTGGAAGATTTCCAGCTTACTGCTCCGTTGTTCAAACAAAATATGTACCCGGATTGCGACTTAGAGTCGTCTTTATCGGCTTGGAAACTTGTATCGGTATACCCAATTACCGCAAGTTCTCCATCTCCATAAACTAAGAAAGCATCCTTAGTTCGTCTAAGATACTTAAGGATGTTCTTAACCGCCATCCAGTGACCATCACCTGGATCGACCTGATAGTGACTACACATGCTCAAAGCATACGAGACATCAGGTCGCGTACATATCATGGCATACATGATCGATCTGACTGCCAAGGCGAACGATATCCGACTCATGCTGTTTCTCTCATCTTGAGTTTTAGGACACATGTCCTTAGATAGAGTGATGCCATGTAACAATGGTAACAGTCCCCTCTTGGACTGATCCATGTTGAATCTTTTCAACACTTTGTCAATGTACGTGCTCTGGGAGAGTCCAAGTAGCTTTCTAGATCTATCCCGGTAGATCTTTATTCCTAGAATATAGGCTGCTTCTCTCAGATCTTTCATGGAGAATTTTAATGAAAGCCAAGCTTTCACCGATGTTAACATGGGAATGTCATTGCCAATAAGCAATACATCATCAACATAAAGGACAATAAAAGTCAGTGCTCTCCCACTAACCTTCTTATATATACAAGGATCATCTTCGTTTTGAATGAAATCATATTCTTTTATGATCTCATCAAAACGTTGGTTCCATGACCGCGATGTTTGCTTCAGTCCATAAATGGACCGATTTAACTTACAAACCTTGTTTGCAAGTCTAGGCACGATAAAACCGTCAGACTGTTGCATATAAACATCCTCCAAAAGGTTTCCGTTAAGGAAATCGATTTTAACATCCATCTGCCATATCTCGTAATAGAAATATGCAGCAATAGCAAGCATTATCTGAATGGATTTAATCATGGCAACGGGTGAGAAAGTTTCGTCATAATCGACACCATGTCGTTGACGATACCTCTTCGCTACAAGCCTAGCTTTGTACATTTGTACGTTGCCATCCATGTCGGTCTTCTTCTTGAAGACCCATTTGCATCCAATAGGCTTTACGCCTTCTGGTGCATCAACCAGTGTCCAAACCTAATTGGTGTACATGGAATCCATTTCGGACTTCATAGCCTCTTGCCATAAAGTGGAATCGATATCTTGTATCGCTTCCTCATACGTAGCTGGTTCGTTATCCTCAATGAGATTAATATCTACATGAGGTGAGATCAGAAACCCATACCTCTCAGGTTGTTTCCTGACTCTCTCCGACCTATGCGGTCCTTGTGTAATAGAAGATTGTGGTACAGTCTCATCCCGGATGGACTGTTCTTGTTCCGTTGAGGATTCTATGCCAGGAATAGTATCACTCCGATTTTCATCGAGTTCTACTTTCCTCCCACTAACCACTGCATTTAGAAATTCCTTCTCAAGGAAAACCGCATGTAGAGCAAAAAATACTTTGTTCTCTCGTGGGTGATAGAAGTAATATCCTTTGGTTTCCCTAAGATATTCTACGAATAGGCATTTATCCGATTTGGGCTCAAGTTTGGTACCTTCCAAACATTTGACGTATGCCCAACATCCCCAAATCTTCAGGAATGAGAAACCCGGTTTCTTTCCTGTCCATATCTCATACGAAGTCTGTTGTACAGACTTTGACGGAACCTTATTCAAAATAAGAATTGCACTGTTTAATGCATATCCCCAGAAGGAAATAGGTAGCTCTGTGTGACTCATCATAGACCTTACCATATCCAACAAAGTTCAGTTTCTCCGTTCGGACACACCGTTTAATTGCGGTGTTCCAGGAGGAGTCCACTGTGAAAGAATACCATATTCTTTCAAGTAATCTAGAAACTCATTGCTCAAGTATTCGCCACCACGGTCCGACCATAATGTCTTTATACTCTTGCCTGTCTGTTTTTCAACTTCGTGTCGAAACTCTTTGAATTTCTCAAAAGTTTCCGACTTTTGTCTCATAAGATACAACATAACCATAACGCGATGCATCATCCGTAAAGGTTACGAAGTATTCGTATCCACCTCTAGCTGGCTAGACATGGGCCCACATACATGTCACTATGAACCAGGGCTAACAGTTCGGTGGCGCGTTCACCCTTACCGCTAAAAGGTGATTTAGGCATTTTGCCTAATAAGCAAGATTCGCAGACGTCATATGAATTTGGATCAAATCCGTCCAAGTACCCACTCTTCGAAAGTGTGGATATGCGAGTCTTGTTTATGTGTCCCAGACGACAATGCCACATATAAGTTTCATTTTTGTTACTCGTTTTGAGCCTTTGTTTGTTACATTATATGTTTGAGATTGATTTATATTCAAAATATAAAGACCATTATTAGCATCAACAGGACATATCTCAAATCATCTTTATAAAAAAAACACCCAGTGTTTCGGAATACAAAAGTGTACCCGCATTGGTGTAAACAAGATACAGAGATAATATTCCTAGTCAAATTAGGTACATAATAATAATCTGAAAGTTTAAGTACATGCCCCGAAGGAAGTTCTAAAAAAAAAGTGCCAACGGCCAAAATGGCGACCGGTGCCCCATTTCCGACGCGTAGATCAATCTCCCCTGAGGTCAATCTCATGCTAATCTGCAGATCCTGCACATCAGTACATATGTGAGTACCACAACCAGAATCAAAAATCCAATTTTTAAAACTAGAAGTAGTCATGTTTATTTCAATAACAAACATACCTGAAGCCGGTGCCTTGCCCGCTTTAATCTCCTTCTGGAGTGCCTTGTACTCATGGCCATCACGCTTCCAGTGACCCCGCTTGCCGCACTGGAGGCAAACATCCTGAGATTTGTCCTTAGGCTTCCCAGAAGCCTTTGACAATTTGGCCTTGCCCTTTCTTTTATGCTTCTTCTTCTTCTTCACACCTCCAGTCGCCTTGGGCCCAGCCCTCGGTGTCTGAGATGTCAGAGTAAAGTGCGCCTCGCGCTTGTTGCCCTTAAGCAGCTCTTTCTCGGCTTCCTTGAGAATTGACAATAAGTCTCCAAGAGTATCATCAATGTTCATCAAATTATAGTTTATGATAAACTGTCTCCAAGTGTCGGAGAGTGATTGCAAGACCATATCTATGGTAATCTCAGCCTCAAAGACTATCCCCATCTCAGCCAGCTCATCTATGTCAGCAATCATCTGTGCCACATGAGACTCAATAGACATGCCTTCTGACATACGTAAATGGAAGAGCTTCTTTACTAACTCATATCTCTGTGACCTTCGGTTATATCGGTGAAGATCGTGCAACCTCGCCAACATGTTATAGGGATCCAAGTCCATATTCTGTCGACGGAAATACTGAGTCATGGAAGCAAGCATAATAGACTGAGCAGTATCGTAATCATCGCTGTGAGTCTTCCAAAGCTCCAGCTCAAGTAACTGATCAGGTTTGGGCTTAGGCCCAAGAGGTGTCTGTATGGTGTATAGCAGCCTCTCGACTCCAAGGACTATCCTTAGATTCATTTCCCAATCGGCAAAGTTCGTGCCCTTAAAGACATTTTTCGCCCATGATAATGTCTCGGACATTTCCCTTTCCAGTCATCTTGACTATGATAGTCCAACTATCTAGTCAACGATATTTGGGTACAGTCTAACTGTTACAAGAAAAATAACATTGTATTAGTCCAACTAATAAAATAATTTTGACGAAATATTTTGAAAGCGCGTAAAGCTAAGTATCTGAATGAAATTGCAAATTCAATATTAGCCTCCCACTATTTTCGGCGAGTCTCTAACCCACTGTCGAGTAATCGGGAAACCCAGTTTCCTAGTGGGCTAGGATCCCGTTAAATAAAACACAACTTTGACTTTGGCCAACAAGCTGTATGATATTTAACTAGGTAGATCTCGAAGATCAATTGGATCTCATCCAATTCCTAGATCCGGTAGGTGGACATCCAAGTCCGAAACATATATACAATATATATGCCAATATATCCAATATATTTTCCTAACATTTTTCCTCTGAATCAACTAAGCCTTGGATTTGGCACAACAAGCTTAATGATTCAAGTTAAGCGGGATCCATTGACATGGAAAGCTTCGTAATCAATGTTGATGGACAAGAAGTGATCTTGACTTTGGCCAACAAATCACGACTTGGACAAGACACCGATATGGAACAAAACTCTCATGATTCAAACATATCCGCAATTGACAAAGGTCTTGACTTTGGCCAAAAAACCAACGCCAACTTTGGATCTTGAGTAAGAATCACTCAACGGAAGGAAAAACGCTTAATATGTTTTGAGGGTTTTTCACGTAAATTGGCAACCAATTTATTATCTTTGATTAGGTCTCATCATACACCCTTAAGCATGCATTCTAAAAACATAATAAGGCGTGATAAATAAATTAATAATGATATGCGGATGGATATGTCACAAATTGTTCCTAGAACAAATCACTCTCTTTCCTCTCCCCGGCTAGAACTATTCTAACTTCTACCCAATAACATAATACAACAAAGAAACCTCAGTTACATTGACGGGAATTGGTGAGAAGAGAAATACAAAGAATAAGGAGATAAAAGGCTGGACACGCAGGTCCAATTTAATAAATTCTAAATTTATTACAATTTCCAAAATTGCCCTCGTCTTTCTAATATCCATCCGATATACATTATTCATACAACACATTCATGTATTCATACAAATCATGTTATTCAATCAATCTAATCCAATTAATTAATCTTTGAATTAATGATCATCCAATGTTCAAACAACGATTTGATTTGCGCGAGTCAAACTCGTTTAAGAATAAATAATCAAAGTAAGTATTCTTGAATTATATTGAACTACAACTTTAAATCCAATTTATTTGTATTCAATACTAATTCCAATTTAATTCCAAATTAAATATTTACACTTATTTATTTGCCTTAAAGACTTGGATTCCAAATTCAATCTTAATGGGTCTCAAAGGCCCAATAACATCCAATGTCATTTTAATTAAAGTCCAATGGGCTTTTAATTGATCTCAAGGCATGGGCTTTGGCCATAATGGATTAAACCCAAAATGCCAAGGCCCAATAGGAATCACCCTATTGCCAACAAATCAATTTAGGCCCATTAGGCCCAATTATATTCTTTAAAGGGCCAAGTGATGTATTTGGACTTTATGGAATGGTTTTGGGCCCAATTGGATCCAATCCAAAAGTCCAAAACCAAACTTGGTCAAACCAAGCCCATTAAGCCCAAATACACACTTTTAGCCCAATTCATTATTAAAAGCTTATTAACATAATTATAATATTCCAAATATCACAATTATTTTAATTAAAGTGTATTAGCCATGATTAATTAATTAAACTCAATATTTCCAAAATACCAATTAACTTAATTAATCATGCTTAATCCATCAATTTATGCTCAACACAAATTGAAGCCAAAACACATCATTTCATGCTCAACACAAATTGAATCCAAAACACATCATTTCATGCTCAACATGCTCTTTGATTTTAACATAAACATTATTGATTTTGATTCTAATCTAATCAAACCAACAATCAACATTTTATCATGCATTTAAACACATCCAATGGTGTAAAAATTGAAAAATCAAAGTGCAGTCCACTGGTATAGCTCACGGCCTCACTAAGGGAAATTAAAAAATTTGATCCAATCAATTTATCCCAAATCTAATCATGCACAACTCTAAGTTAACATAATCTAAGCATGCTCAAAGCATCAATTTGAAGAAATCATATTCAAAACATAAAAGCCCCAAATTTTAGTCTAATGAACCCTAAAATTTGCATGCTTAAAATTGCCTCTGATACAATTGTTAGTGTTCCTAGAACATGCCAAGGATCTAATAAGCAATAAAAGGTGTTCATAAATTCATTATAAGTTGCAGAATTACTTACATTGAATGGATTTGAGCTTTTAAAATTTTTTAGAATAAGATCTTCAAGATCCTTCCTTTGTGTTGATTCCAAGCTTTGAGTTGTGAATGAAGATCTCCAAGATCCAACCTTTGTGTTGATTCCAAGCTTTGAGTTGTTTCCCTATCACCTTTGTTGATTCCTTGAAGTGCTAGCTAACTTGATTTTGCCACAAAATCAAAGAGAGAAGATGAAGAAGCTCACGCCCAAAGCCATGTGTGCTAGGCTTTGTGTTTTTGAGATGTATTTCCAAATGAGAGAGAGATGCCTTTTGGTGAAAACCCAATTTACCCTTTTCACCTAAACAAGGTGGTTGGGTAAATGGTTTCACCAAAACCATTCCAAGGTGGTTGGAAAGTGGATGGTTTGGTATAAATGCCAACTACCCTCCCAACTACCACATGTGAAGTGGGCCCCACATTTGAATTCAAAATTCAAATGTCTCTACGAACATTTACCGCGGCTCGGATCCGTTTAATCCGATTAAATGAACTTTTATCGCTAAATAATTAAATCTAATTTAATTAAATAACGATGCGTCGCAAATATATTACAAACGTCGTTTACGAATTAATTCTAAATTAATTCGTTCGTTCGTATTAAAGTCCGACTTTAATTTCGTAATGAAATCCAATTCATATTAATATATCCGATATATTAATTTTAGCCTATACGAATAAATTAAATAGAAAAATCAAATTTAACTATTAAATTTATTTTACCGATTAATTCCAAATTAATCGCGTTCTCTCTCTTCCGAACACATTTAATCCCAGATTAAATAAAGCTTCAATTAATCCCAGATTAATTTTCTCTCTCTTAATTAATCCCAGATTAATTCTAATCGATTCAATTGTCATCGGTGAATCTTTGGGAAGCGACCCAAGAGATCCCTGGATATGTTGGCAGTAAATCCGATTATCGGACTATCCGATAAAGTGAGTACCTCGTACCACGTGCTTACCGATTTACAATACATGGTTGGCTTCTAGCAAAGCACCGTGCCTACCCAATTCTCCAGAAATATTCTTACTGGAATATATAATCTATGTCAGGCGTAGTATACGTAGTATTGCGTATAGCGATCCAGTATCAGATGTCACGTGCAAGGCCTGGGGCTGGAATAGTGTCTGCCCCGTACGAAGCACATATCGGATATCAAGCAACTAGTCTCTTTGAATCGGATAATCATGACCTTGTCATATTATCCCGATGGTTGCAACACAATAGAGAACTAGTTCTAAATCCCTGCGTGATCATCATCTCCATATGTCTGAAGTGATACTTCTGTCTTGACATCACATCCAATACACTACGATTCTCAATAAACCCAATAGAGGCGTACACAGAACCTGTTAAAGCCCTGGACGACCAAAACCAAAGTTTACTGATTATCGCAAGTACTAGCGATGCAAGTCTCAGGTTAAGACCAAATACACCTACCCTGAAGTGGACTCCCATAGACACATATACATACTACCAATGGGATTCCGCGGGGTCTATCCAGAGGGAAGCTGTTTTCCGTACCATCGGTAAAAAATATCTCCTATCGCACTTGCATAAGTATCCAATCCTTAAATAAATGAGAACTATGTCGTTATGCCCTCATAACGTGCACAAGTGCAATACTAGTCTATTCCACATTATCGATGTCCAATCTCGATAATACTACGACTAGGGATATTTAATGATTAAACCTTTATGGATTGATACTGTCTCACATCATCTCAATCCGGAACTAATCATAAGGACTTTTACCATTTATATATCAAAGTAAATAAATTATAAAACAGTAAAAGGTAATTTCATTACAACATAGTTAATTTTGTACAAAAACACAATGTCTTTTACAAACAGTGACGCTATGGGTCATAATTTTCTAACATGCCATAGCCACGGGTATGGGTGGTTTGGTAGATGTTTAGTATAGTATGGAATTGAGAAGATAAGTTTACTACAAAGTTACATTTGACGTTGGGGGTGGGTTATAAAATATTTCAAATGTAAATGGTCGTCAGATAAACATGGGATTTATGAACTTGTGTATATTTGCATATATCTGATTACCGCAACTTGACAAAGTAGGGCTATGAGAGCAACAAAAAAAAAGGGAGATCCCATAATGTAACTAGGTATGGAAAACAAGTTAGTATGGAACACTATAACCGAGATTATAGTAGAAACAGAAGTAATGTCACTAATTGCCAACGGCGACGTTAAAACAGGGAATACAGTTCATCAAAAGTAAATATACAGTTAACCTCAGCTTAAAAAAAACCTTGCTTCTAAGTTATTAGCCAATTGAGAAGGATCCCAAAGAAGCTACCCAGATTGACTTCATTAGTACAAAAGCCATTCAGTAGATAACACTAGTGAGCAAGAAGTACATAAAAAATCTGACCTTGCACTATGAAGTACTAAGCCCCACAAATAGTCAGAGATGTGAGAACTTGGAAGAATATAACCCTTAAGCAGTTGAAGTTTTGTGAGAAAATAGAGAGTTAAATAGTTAAGTTATGGAGATGAATGTTAGTTCGTGATAAGTAAGCCGCGTTAAGGGAATATACAAGAGATTATTTTTTTTATACACTTGAAGTAGAATGAAATCAGTACATGCAAAATGATTAACCATGGAAAATGCTAGTATTTCTAGAGAAGCTCGAAAATTACCCGTTAGGAATAACTCGATGGAGACAAGCAATATTGAGCGTAGTTAGAAGTCTAAAAATGATATTTTTGTAAGGCATAATAATAGTGATAATTTGACAGTAGTATTAAGTATCCAACATAACTCTTACGAAACAAGAACAAGGAATTGGCACTCAATCAAGAATTCAAGAAGTATCATGCATGAAATAGATATTAGGATAAGAAGAATAATAATGCATACTTATGAGCTAAAGAATGAAAAATCAGTTTGACGAAGGTCTGGGTTGCTAACTCATAGTGGAACTCATATAATAAGAAATAGTTTACCGTAAAATAAGAGTCAATGCAGACATAAATAGAGTATAATCTTAGTTATAACTTCCAAGACATATCATTCAAATCAAATAGGATAGTTCTATTATCCTAGGGTTTGACTACATCATATGGAAAGTCGTCGGAAGTTGTGATATAATTGATGAAGTAGAGTAGAGAATGAATATGTAGACAGTTAAAAGTTGGTGACTTAAGGAATAACATGTGAATCATGTGACTTGAGATAAGATGTTTAGTATCGAGAATTTCAGATCTAGACAGACTCTAGAATTCAAATTTTAAAGAGGATTCGAGGACGAATCTTATTTAATGGGGGAGAATTTGTAACATCTGGTGACCCTAACGACTTGTACGTTTTCAGAGGTTGACGACTGTTACATTTTCGGAGGCATAAATACTTGATATAAATCATGTTCGGTCAAAAATCAAGATTTTCGTGGCTGCTACAGTAATTTTTAGAATTAACTAGAATTTGATGATGTGGCATCATCTCAACCACTCATTCCATCATAAAATCAGCCCATCTTTGTCTATAAATAGCACATTGTTCACTCATCTCCTCTAAGCTCAAAAATATAGATGACCATAGAGAATTCTCCAAATTTTCTTCTTCTTTCTCGAGCAAATTTTGGATGCAACAAGTGATGATTTCAAGCCCATCTCATGCAAAGTAAGTTCTTTATCACCTTTCCTCTTCTAATTTTAGTTTAAAGTTTGAATTTTTGAAGCCCTAATTCGCAGCTTGCCTTACCCTAGCAAAGAGAATTGCATAATTGGCTTTGGTAGAGTTGGTAGCATGTATTTTTGGAAGTGTTTTGAAGGTATAAATATGTAATGAGGATTATAAGGGTATGAATATGATTGAATAATTATTCTTGGTGATCTAAGGATTCTAGATAATGGTTTGTGTATGGGTGGTGATATGAGATGAGTTTTGAGCAATGTTGAAGTTGGAAAAGTGCTTATGTGTTGGTCCTAGTTTAATGGTGTTAGGATTGCTTGAGTATGGCATTGAAAATTGAAACTATGCCCTGAAAATGGCTTAGCGCCGTGACGCTAATCATTCAGCGTCGCGACGCATGCAAAACAAAGGCCTCAACTCGGGTCTAATCTGGTTCGCATCGTGATGTGAAGAGTCGGGCGTCGCGATGCGCAACAGAGCATATTCTCTGTCTGATTCTATTTACACGTGTGTCGCGACTTGCCAGACCCGACGTCGCGATACAAGGACGAAATAATTTCGTTTGATTTCATACTTAATTTTAAAGGTTAGAGGTCATCCTAAGGGTTTCGTATCATTTCATATACACGAATTATGACATGTTGCAAGTATTATACATCATGTGAAAAATATAGAGTAATTTAATTGAGAAACTTAATTTAGTACCGAAGAATATCCTAAAATTTAAAGTCTAATTAAGTTACCGATTGTAAATCATTGCAAGAACCGTAATTCCGTTCGATAAGTGGCTTAGCACCAGCCAAATTTCAAACTAGTGAGTGGACACTCTCTTTCTAAGTTAACTTTTCATTTACATTATTTTAAGCAAAGACTTATTTTTACTCACCTAGGGCGTTAGTTGATTTTTATTACAGTTATTTCATGAAAGATCATGTTTTAAGAGACTTTTTAGAAAGAGATATTTTCAAAGTATGACTTTATGTTTTTGAGGCATGGGGGAAAAACTCACCTCAGTATGTAACTTGACTTAGATATGGAATTGACAGACTTAGAGATCGTGTGCACATATAGTTCAGGACTAGGGATGACAAATGCCCCTACATCACAGATTCAGAGCCTGAAAGGGAGCATAGATTCGTACCCCCAATTCTAGTTCAGTGGCTTGAGGGACGATGATATATAACGCCCCAAGACCACTAGTTTCAGGGAAAAGTAGTGTCATGATTTGGGGGACGGCGATACGTAATGCCCCACTATCATAGATTTGTACTCCTGGCTCTAGTTAGGCGTATGGGGGGACAGCGGTATGTAACGCCCCTATGCGTCAGATTTTCATAGATAGACTTTCAGTGATAGTTTTTCAAAGATGCAGATTTCAGAAATGAAAGTTTATAAAAGAGTTTTTAAAAAAATATTGTTTCACATAAAAGACTCAGAGTTTGTAGACTGAAAAGTTATTACAAAGAGTTTTACAGAAATGTTGTGTTTTCAGATAAGAAAAGAGTTTACAGAAAAGATGGTTTTCTCGTGACAGCTTCGGTTTTAGAACTAATCTTTTTTATAAAAGCACATCAGTTTTTGTTTTAATCGTCCACTCATTTAGATCGTACAAATGATCTAACACCCCACTCATAGTTTCTTGTTTTGCAGGTTTATTGGAGGACGAGCTTGAGAGGATGGATACTGATGGCAATCATTAGGGTGTTCGGTCCATCAGGTCCAGTAAGAGTTCAGTTCAGTTAGTGTCAGAAAAAGTCATGTATCATATAATTTTTTTAGTAAATAATACATATGTAAATAGTTATAAGTGTTCATTACTAAAGTGGTGATGTGTAGTGAATTTGAGTATTTATTTTGAAAAGTATTTTACATTTATGTTGTTGATTTGGGCAACGGCCTCGTGAATGAGTTCATGCATGAAAAGAGTTTAATATTGTTAGAAAGTCGGAGGCCTAGGGGGATATAACGGCCTATCCCCTGCTAATAACATCTCTGGATTGAGGATGTTACATAACGATCGTGGCAAGAAGCGTAGAGTGTACTTGAATCTTAATCTGTAATGTTTTTCTTTTAAATAGTCATAGATTCAATTGTCAATTCCATACTAACCAGGTGATGTCTTCTAAACTTTATTTCTTCTTTTTCATATATTGGGGATAGTGTTTCAAATTGATTGGGGGGAGGGGATAGTTGACTAGATAGTTTTTATTTTTATGTTTCATTGCTATGTTTTCCATTAAAAAAACATCATTTTTTATGTTTTTTTTTTTTTTAAAAAGAGAGTTTTCTTTTATGTTGTTTTTGCTTTGTTGTTATTTTGTGCGTAAAAAAAACATATTTTGTTTTGTGTTTTCAAAAAAAAAACTACACACAAACTAGCAACAAAGTTTTGACTAACCAAGTGGAATTGTTGTTCGGAGATGGCAGTGTAAGGAGTTTTCGCTCATGAGACGTATCTAAATTTAATTCGAAAAAATTTATTTTTGTTTCTTTCTTTTTAAATCATTTAAATTTATGAATTCTCCATAATATTGATTCAATTTGATCTTCATATGCTCATTTGACAGGTATTGTCAATAACACGGTAACATATGATCGCAGGTTGTAATTGAAAATTTTATAATATTTAGTTCTCTAATTTGTTGGAATTAGCACTTAAAGGCAATGAAATTTATGTTTTTATAAAAAAAAATAATAATAATCATGCTTTTACTTAGTAACCAGACATCTTGCCTCAGCAAGCAGTGATTGTTCGCGTAAAACGGTGGAGTTTGAGTTTGTAAGAAAACAAATAAGAAAAAAAATAAAAAATAAAAAATGAGTGAATAAGTTCGATTTCGTAGCCTCTCTAACTCGAGCAATTAAGTTTGTATGGGTGTTTTAAAACTTAGTGCCCTAAAGCCAACTGGTCTGAAAGTCACTAACCCAAGGCTCGTTACATTGGTTAAAGAGAAAGCTTAAGGAAATCGAACACTTTTTCTTTTTAATATATAAGATCCGAGCAATTAAGTCTGTAGGGGTGTCTTCAAACCTAGTGCCCTAAAGGCAACTGATTTGGGAGTCACTGACCCAAATCTCGTTATGAGGATTGAAGATGCATCATTATTTTAAAATATATATATATATATATATATATAATATATATTTGTATTATAAAAAAACTTTTATTGCCAAAGTGTGTGAACTCTAATATAATTTTATGACAAAAATATTACTCTCTTTTCAACGAGACCTGTGAATATTGTAGACACAATGAATTGATTAATACCTTGTTTTATGTGTGTATGGAATAATGGTAAAACGTATAGGAGAATTTTCTTGTTTGATCATTTAGAAAGAAAGAAAACTATTATTAATTTGGAAAAGAATTTGTCTTATTAAAGTTTTTCGCTTAAATTACTAGGGACTAGTAATAAGCTGGTTGGGGGTGTGATGCACACTAAAAAGTACACATTTATTAAAAGAAAAATCAATCATTTTACACTTGTAGTTTCAATACCCTTAATTTAGCATAATAATTAAATTTATGTTTTATATATTTTTATTGCGATTTTTATCTTTTATGTAGAGGAAATAATACTTTGGATGCATATCTAGAAAAATGGACTTGACATTTGGATTTTAGAGGCCATAAATTTAATATGACGTTTTAATAGTATACAACCTCGGAAATTCCAGCCCTGTGCAATATTCGTATTTTGGCCATAACGTTTTACTCTGATATCGGATTGAAGTGATTCAAGTTCTAGAGGAAAGAAGACTCAAATATCTATTACTTTACTGTTGACAAGATTTTCAATGTCTGAAGTTTTCAAGACCAAAATTAATTGGGATTGGTGTTCAGAGCGCCAATTTCTTTTTTATTTCCCTGTAAATAATTATGTAAAATAAGAAGTTTCTATAATATAATGTCTCTTTATATATGGTAAAGACGTAATAAACTTTAGAATGATTTGTTATGATACAGTTGCAAAAGCTTCGTAACTGACAATGAGTTGTATCAAAACAATATCATTTCTTTAATTGTTCCTCGTTAAGGTTTACATTACTTGGTCAGTAAGTAAACCTGGTGAGACTAGTGCATCGTATATTGGAATATTAGATTTCAATGGAAGACTCTCAACGAACCATGAGTCTTGGAGACTCATATAGACATGTAGGTGTTTATATCGAATAAACACAAAATGACTCACTGAAGATTCTTAATGGATGGTACACCAATATCACTAAGAATTTTATCGGGTTGAGTAGCATAGTGATTCTTTTACTTGAGATACCACTGTGGATATATAAGATATCCTCCACACTTTAATAGCAGTCACGTCACCGACCTATTTAGGTCAAACCTCCGCATGTTCGTTGGGTGTGGACTGATTCTCAGGATACCCTGTATGTGTCAAGATAGAATCCGTCAGCTCTGTGTATAGAGCATAGGTATTCAATATTGGATTAGCAATATTTTAAATCCATGAGCCTATAGTAAACTATAGAAGATAGTTCTACGTGTTATTAAGAGATTTCTAATAGAAACGTCGATATGATTATATCTATAGATATTTGGCGTTTATATCTATATCTCTGGAATAATCTGGATACTTATGTCGGAGGGATTATACTTATGCAATGACCTTGACCTGTATGGTACAGCGAGTTTATCCATGGTCGTCATAATTTATGGGTGGGTAGATTATGGACACGAATTTGGATTTCGTGACGGATATACCTGAACCTAGAGAGCTCACTAATGAAATATACTTGTACAACATTAGGGCAACTTTTATTTATAATATTGATTATTTATAAATCATTTGACGGTTAAACGAAAGATACATGCATAGAGACCTTTTGGTAATTTCTTAATTAATGTGTATTTGTATTTAATATATGATTTTATTAAATACATATTAATTAATTATCAAATTATGATATTTGACATATATCATTAATATATGTATTTGGATTGTTTAAAGTAAATATAATACATATATTTAAATATTTATATTTAAATAATTATTTAATTGTTGAATAATTAAAGTAATTGAAATATAAAATATCTATGGTGATATTTATTAAAGGAAATGATTAAGTGTAAAATATTGACTTTTACATTAAAGATAAATGTTGTCAAATTGGATTTGACTTCTTTATTTTGTTTTGAAAAATTGAAAAATGTATTTTCCTTTTCTTAACAAATTTCGACCAAACACCCTAAGTATAAAAGGTTTCATTTTTCATTTGCTTCACACTTTAGGTTAAGCCTCTAAATATTACAAAAGAGAGTTGAGAGGAAAAAAGTGAAGCTTTAAGAAAGAAATTGAAGAAAACTTCAAGTAAAGTAAGTTTTTTCAAGTTTTCTTAAACTAAAAAATTATTTCTATTGATCTTAGCTATAGCATGTGTTGCTTGGAAGTTTTTTCTACTCTTGATTTTATAATAAGTGTGTTGGAAGTTTAAATGGAGGATGTTTGCATGTATGTTTTCAAAGTAAGCTTTTAAATGGTGTATAAGCTTTATTTTGATCATTTGATGATCTTGTTGCCATTCCAGAGTTGTTAGGCCACTCATTGATGACCTATAATTGTTTTTGAGTTGTTTAAAAGTGGTGAGACTTGTTAGGTGTTGTAGAGATTAGATTAAAGTATTGGTTTGTTTTAATTTTTTGTTAATTTAATAAAATTGAGAAATTATGGTTCTTAACCTAAATCAAAATTAGGGCTTTTCATATATTTGTTGTATAAGGATGTATATAAGGTATACGAATCATTTTGGTATTGATTGGATATCATGTAAGCTTGTTTTAACAAATTTGGACCAAAATTATCAAAGGCCAAAATGTTTGGGCCTCTCAACAATTTCAAGGAAATTTGGGGTTTTGTTTGTGAATTGTAATTTGATCCATATGACATGTATAAATCATTTTGGTAGTGATTTGAAATCACTTAAATTTTAATTTGACAAATTAGGATTCAAATTATTAAAATGTAAACCTTTAGGGGTCTCACGGTAATTTGGGAAAAATCTGATTTTTGGGTAAAAAAATTAAATTTTTTAAGTATTGAGTAATTAGAATAAATTAGTTTATTTTAATTGTTCAAGAAAAATTATTGAAATCGGAAAAAATTGATTTTCCGCATTCCGCTGTGTTACTGTAACGACCTGTAGATATTACTACTACCTATGACGATATTTTTGCGTACAAGACAAAGGAATGTAAAATAATTTATGATGGGATTCAAATACAGTTATGAAAAGACTTCGGGAATGATCGGTAAACTTTTCGAGTTCCCGAGAAGAAACTGTACCGTATGCCCTTTTGTACTATATATAGTATTTTGGGCATAACTTTTTCATAGGAACTCGGAATTTCATGAATGTTATATCACCGGAAAGCTTAGACCAAGACCTGAAACTTTCGCGTTAAACATTTTTCCAAATTCGGACCAGAACGGAGTCAAAAACGCAGATAAAAATCTGAGTGAATAGTGATTTCGGGCTTAATTGGTAAAACACCAAAATTCTTCATTTTTCTAGACAATTCTACACTTCTTTAGTATCATTTGAGCCCTAATATATAAAGGGGGGCCACTATTCACAAATACAAAAGAAATAAGAAAGAAAATAGGAAAAGAGAGAGAGGAGAGAAACGTAGAAGAAATGGAGGGAAAAGAAGAGAAAGAAGAGAAAGGAAGAAGAAGAAGAAGAATAAAGAAAGGAGAAGGGGAGGCAAGAAGAAAAAGATGAGCATCCATTGGAAGCATGGAGGATGAAGAAACCAAGAGAAAGAGGTAAGAAACCCAAGACCCAAATTTTTATTTGTATGATAAATGTGATGATTTGATGATTGTAGTAGGATTGAGGACATGAGTGATTGTATGATTTTCTTGTTTGAAATGATGAAAATGAGATAAACCCAATTTTGTAAGTTTGGGTATGAATGATAGAATATGGGATATAGGTTAGAATTTGAATTGAAGGATTGATGTATGTTAAAATGAGTAAAAGATGGGGTATATAATACTAGTTAGTAGGGAAGTAAAGAAATGGGTTGTGGAGTTGGATGATTGAATTTGGGAAGTTTGGAGAACTATTTAGTAATGATAATATGGTGGATAAAAGAGTAGTTAATGATGATATTATGGTATTTTAGAATGTGTGGAGTTGAGATAATTTGATGGATTGTGTATTAGGAAAGCTATGGAGGCATTGAGGATGAATTTAGGCAGCGAACTCAGTTTGCAGGACAACCTGAACAGGTTCTGCGTTTATGCTTGTAACTTGAGGTTTAGACATCCGATTGCCAAAACGTAAAATCCTCAGTGAACTAGACATGAGTCCAAATAACATATTTAAAATTCAGAATTTTTAGACTTAAGAGGGAGTCGTACCGAATTTTCAAACTTGGCCGCACTGCAGTAAACTACTGGTTCTGTGGTAACAGAACAAGGAGTAAAGCAAACTTTATAACTTGCGTTTTAGAAGTCGAAATCAAGTTCCGTAAAATTCTGGGTACTTTAGACACATAAGGGAGTAACATATCCAAAATTTAGAATTTTTGGACTTAAGACGAGGTCGGAACGAATTTTTGAAATGGGGCGACCTGCTGCCCTAGTGCCCAGTTTTTCTGTTGGACAGCCCTTGCATTTCGGTCTATAAGTTGAGTTTCTGAAGTCAGAATTGAGTTCCGTAAAAACCAACATAAACTAGACATATTAACCATTGTATTAAATTTTCAGCCTTAGATTCATTCCCAATTAATTATGGCGAAATTTCAAAGTTGGTCTACAAACTGTAAATTACTGGCCGTTGGAATAAATTAAGTTTCCGCTACCGCACTTGTGTAACTCCAAACCTAAGTCCGTGAAATTCATAGATACCATAGATATCATCAATATTTAGCAAGATTGTGTATCCATACATTGTATATTCTGTTATGTCATATGAAGATGTTTCGAGTTATGCAAACTAACGATCATATTGATCTTAGATTGATGCCAGGATACTAAGAGGTAGCTCACGCCGTGAATCGCTCTCGATTTACCATAGCACAGTGAGTGGACACTTTATCTTTTGCTTGATTTCTTTATTACTTGTATTTAAATACCAGACTTACTTTTCAGTAATTAGGGCGTTAGCCAAGTTTGTTTTTATATCATATATGATTTAGCTTGATTTGAGAAGTTTTATGGAAAGAAAAATGTTTCAGTTTAAGATTTATGTTTTCAGTACATGTTTTATGTTCTTGTTTTTCGGGGCATGAGGTAAAACCTCACCCCAGTATGTAACTAGTACAGTGGAATTGACGGATTCAGACGCATGTGCACATGTGGAGGACTGAAGGGACGCTCTCAGATCCTCGAGCAGGACTATGGGCTACAGGGTCCCGAAATCCTGATTTCAGATGCCCAGTTGAGTTATGGTCCTGGACATAGAGTACACCCAGTTGAGTTATGGTCCTGGGTGTAGAGAGACGTCCAGTTGAGTTATGGTCTTGGACGTAGAGCAGATTTCAGTTTTTCAGACTTACAGTACACAGCTTTTCTGATTTTTAAAACCCAGTTTTCAGAAATCAGATTTTAACAGAGAGTTTTCAGATTTCAGATTTTTAGTATAAAGTTTTCAGAGTTCCAGAAGCCAGATTTTTAGCAAGTAGTTTTCAGAAACCAGATTTTCAGAAACAGATTTCAAAAGAAATAAAGTTTTTATAAAAGATATTTCTTAAAGTATGATTTTAAAGTTAAAGGACTCTTACTTTAGTTTTCGGTTTTAGTCCACTCACTTAGATTGTATAGCAATCTAACCCCCCTCCAGTTTTATTTGTTTTGTAGGGTTTTCCAGGAGGACGAGCTTGGGAGGATGGATACTGATGCAGTCACCAGGGTTAGAGTCCACCAGTTTAGAGTCAGAGTACTATAGTCCAGTTAGAGTTGCATACTTGCACTAGTGATGTGATAGTCATTACAAGTAGTCCTTAAAGTGTTGTAAGAGAAGTATTCTAAGTATGCATTAATAAAAGTATTTTACGTTGTTTGAGTTATGGTCTGTATGCATGACATTTATATAGTTCAGAGTACAGTCAGAAAGTCAGAGGCTTATGGGGTTAGCACATCTATCCCCTGCCGGTAGCATCTCCCGGATCGGGGATGTTACAAAGATGGTATCAGACCATGGTCTAGGGAGTCAGTGACTGCAGTGGGCAGAGTGCTAGGGTCTTATATACGCAGTATGTCCGGGATACTCGTATATAAGGCACTACCTCTCCAGTATCCGATCCTTGAGTACGTCCTCAAAGCAGCACAGACAGGTTAGTAAGTATTCCCAAGCCACTTGAATTACTTTTCCTTATTTTAGTTAAGGATTATTCCAAAATTACCTTAGATTACTTCCTGAAGTTCGGTATTAGCTAGGGAACCAGATAGTAAGTCCCAAAGAAAGCTATCCAAGAAAGTATAAGAGAAAAGAGAAAGAGCTGGAAGAGAAGTAAGATAAGATAAAGGATATAGAATCAGAGCAGTGAGCAAGACACTAGAATCTATAACAGTAAGAGAGAGTAACGAAAGTCCCAATAAGTATTAGAGCTGTCTAACAGACTTAAGATTCCTAACCTACTCAAGAAATCCTTCCAAGTAATCCAATAGTCTTCGAAATCTTCTCATAGATAGTGAACTTTCGAGAGTAACGAAGAATAGCCAGAGAGACAATAGAAGTAAGAAACCCAGAATATAATTGAGAGCTCTAATAAGGCCTAAACGTCGAAAGAGATTTAAATAACTCCAGATACCCAAACCTTGACACCAGATCAGAGAGTTGTCCTAATAGAGCCTACCTCATGGACATAGATGACCGTAAGAGACCGGATAAGAGTTTACTCAGGAACTTGATAGGTAGATCAGTCTAAAGTCAAGTAGAAATCCATGAGAATATACAAGAATAAACCTATGAGGATAAAGAGAGTTAGAAGTGACAAAAGCAGCAGTATGAGGTGTAAGTAGAGTGCCATAGTCGAAATTTAAAGTAAGGATAGAAAGTATGGATTTGGAAGGCAGAAGTAAGATACAGAGGTAAATAGATAGAGAAATAGAGACAAATAGGAAATGATGGAACCTGTAGTGATATAAACTAGGGACATGGAGTTAAGCAATAAAGGATAATATCAAGATTAACAGTAAAAGATAAGCCTAGTAAGAATAAAACAAAATAGAAGGTGAAAGGATTAAAGAAAAGGTTCTTCCATTAAGTAAGATACCTTTCCTACCTAGAAGAATTCCTCTAAGTCAATTCAATATCCTTAAAACCATTTCGTATAGGTAGCGAATCCTATAGTTAACCAAAGACCATTATAAGAATAGAAGAAGAAAGAAAATCAAGGACGATAAAGGAACATTTCAATGGACACAAGATGTCAACAGAGAAAGAAAGACTTTAGGTCCTTCGAAACTCAATTGTAGACAAACAAGATGAAATGACGATTAGAATAATAGATAGTTCCCCATAGTCAAGAGATCCAACAGATAGGACTTTTACCTGCCCAGAATTTCACTCCTTTGAGATACCAGTCAAAGAAGTTATCCTGACAGAGTCTATCTCATACCATTCCTATATGAGCAATAGACTCCATTAGGACATAAAGTACTAGCACAAGGATAATAAAACTTTCTGAAGTATAAAGAAAAGGATTAGTAGAATATTAGCAGTTCTAATTGGTATAAACACCGTAAGGAAAACCTAATGGGGTCCTATTTTAAGCAATGTTTAAAAATACGGTGCGGCGCCTCGAGGCGGTCGGCCATTGAGGCGCGAGGCGGACCTCCTCGAGGCGGTGAGGCAGGCGCCTCAATCCGAAAATCGGAAAAATAATCCAAAATACATTCATTTCTTCATAATTCATAGTATGTTCAAAAAAATTACATCCAATTCAATTCCAAGGCTCTGTTAAGCATATTATCAAAACATCACAATCACAACTAAAGTTTGTAAATGCATAACTGGAGACGGATTTGTAAATGCCACTAAAAAATTACTTTGTCCTGTAACTAAATATATATATATATATATAAAAGATTAAATTTACTACCATGTGTGTGAAAATAGCTCAATAAATTAGACTAATTCTTAACCTAATCTAACTTTGTTAACAAAATCTCTCTCACAGTATGTTAAACCAACTATTACAAGCTAATAATATTAAATCTCTCAATATAATACCATGAGTCATACTTAATTTTCCCATCGAAATTACAGTTTGTCAAATGCATAACATACCGATTTGAAAACGCCGACGACGAAAGAGAAAGATTCAGGATGAGACGACGTCGAAAGAGAAAGATTCAGGGAGAGACGACGCCGAGAGACAAAGATTGCAGCAGAGACGAAGCCGAGAGCGACGAGGTTGCACTTCTGGAGAGACGAAGCCGAGAGCGACGAGGGAGAAAGACGAACCCTAATCTTGATTTAGGTTTTGATTTTTTTTTTAATTTTATCAACTGAAACGACGACGTTTTGGAAGCCCAAAACGTCGTCGTTTCATTTTATAAATTTTAAAATAAAAAAAACCTTCTGCTGGTGAGGCGGCCGCCTCACGCCGATTTGCGTGAGGCGGCCTGAGGCGGCCGCCTCACCAGCAGAAGGCGGCCGTTTTTAAAAAAACGCATAAGGCGGGCGCCTCGACGCGCCGTCGCCGCGAGGCGGCGAGGCGGCGCCTCTAGGCGGCCGCCTCAAGCGTTTTTTAAACACTGATTTTAAGAGATAAAGAGGTTTTTGACAAGAACATCTACCGGAGAAGGATCAAAGAAGTTTTGAGAGTATAAAGAAGAAGACACTTAAGATAGTTCATAGATTAAGAAAGTTAGATATCGTATAAACCGCAGATAAGCTGAGTTAGTAAGGATTCGTAGGAATGTATAAGGATAAGAATGAATCTATAAGATTGGAAGTATTTAAGAAAGTGACAAGAATATTAATATGGAAGATAGAACAAAGTGATCAAATCAAGTATTATAGTTAGAGAAGGTTGAAATTTAAGGAACAATAGAAGAATGACTCACAAATAGTTTTAATAGTACGAAGTATGGTAGGGAAACAGAATATGCTGATGAATGAGGATTATATGGATTAGCAAGGAAATGATTGAATCAACGATAGTTGTAGAATCCTAGAACTTAATAAAAGAAATCATCATAAGAATGACCCTATGGTATTACTGGGAATTGAACATCGCGTTTAGTAAGAAAGGAAACTGAAGTAGTAGGAAGATTTAGTATTAGTAGTGGAATAAGAAAAGAAGTTGGAGACGATAAAATAAATAAGGATTTAGGGGTAATTAAAGAGAACTAACTATTCGTGACGCAATCTAACGAAGCGTTATAAGGACTTAAAGATATGAAGAATCCGAGAAACTAAATCTAGAAGGATTAAGAAGTTGCAAGAATGTAAGGAAAGCAATTAAAGGGGGTTAGATAAGGAGCATGAGGTGGGATATTCAATGTTACGATAAAAGAAGAAAACGTAGAAGAGTTTATAGAAGACCTAGAAACTTAAGGAAGTTATTACAAAGAACATAACGAATAATTCATAGAAATAGAAGTAACAAATTTATCAAAGATCTTATAACATTAAGAAGGATTTTAGGAAAAGTGTAGAGTATGACCTTAGTGGTTGAAAATAATAGAGTTTTCAAAAGGGCAAGGAATAAGGTTATCGAAATACCTCAACAGAAGAATCTTAAGATTAACTCCCACCTTCCCAACCCTCGGATGATACCAATAAAAAATGGAACGGAAGTGCAACTTTGAGATACTCTAGGAGCAAGTACAAGGGTGGTGATAATAAGAAAAGAAAAGATAGTCCTATTAATGGCTACTAACAGGAACCATTGGATAAAGTAACAAGAAAAGAAGTGATACTTAAGTATGAGATAAGAATGTAAATGACAGTGTTAAGGATAACCAAAGACATATGAAATCAGATATCCTTCAAGTAAGGAAAAGAAGATATGATCTATAGTAGGTGCAGATGGAGTATGAAACAGAAAAATAAATCAGCAAGATGATTAATACCAGTATGACAGGTAAGATATAGACCAAGGATATAACATAGGTCAAGTAAGCTCTTAGTAAAATAAAGGAAGAATAAAAAGAATACTAAGAAAGAATCAGCGAGGAATTGCATAAGATACCCAGCCCTAGCTTAAGGAGACCAAACCACTACGGGTTTGGGATGGTTTAACCGTGGGTCATGGGTGGTTTGGTAAGTTTATATTATAGCGCAGGAACGACGATATAAGTTAACACAAAGCGGTTGTCGAGAGACATAAGACAGAATGGACCAAGGAAGTCTATACTAGTCGATAAAATGAAGTAAATAATAAGAGAGTTCAAGGAAAAGATTAGAAGAGAATAGTCGATGAGATACAACAAAGGTAGGAAATAATTCTAAAGTTAAGATAGACAAATGGAATGAAGAAATATTAGGTATTGGTAGTACATATTAGGATCCTCGATGGAAACTAAGAAACCAGCTATTGAGATTTTGCTCACGATAAGGAATCATGAGGCATGAGTGAAGGTCTATAAAGAAGAGGTCTTAGAGACAAGAGTATAAAGAATAGTGGAAAGAACAGAAGGACAATAGTCAAATAGTACTCAGCATGATTATTACAGAACGAGGACCTAGGAAGAAGGATTAAATAGCCAGTAAAGGATAGAGACTAGAAGATCAAGGAAACCACGAGTTAGACGCCAAAGAGGATTCGAGGACGAATCTTATTTAAGGAGGGGAGAATTTGTAACGACCGGTAGATATTACTACTACCTATGACGATATTTTTGGGTACAAGACAAAGGAATGTAAAATAAATCATGACAGGATTCAAATACAGTTATGAAAAGACTTCGGGAACGATCGGTAAAATTTTTGAGGTCCCGAGAAGAAACTGTACCGTATGCCCTTTTGTACTATATATAGTATTTTTGGCATAACGTTTTCATACGAACTCGGAATTTCATGAATTTTATATCACCGGAAAGCTTAGACCAAGACCTGCAACTTTCGCGTTAAACATTTTTCCAAATTCGGACCAGAACTGAGTCAAAAACGCAGAAAAACTGAGTGAATAGTGATTTCGGGCTTAATTGGTAAAAACACCAAAATTCTTCATTTTTCTAGACAATTCTACACTTCTTTAGTATCATTTGAGCCCTAATATATAAAGGGGGGCCACTATTCACAAATACAAAAGAAATAAGAAAAGAAAATAGGAAAAGAGAGAGAGGAGAGAAACGTAGAAGAAATGGAGGGAAAAGAAGAGAAAGAAGAGAAAGGAAGAAGAAGAAGAAGAATAAAGAAAGGAGAAGGGGAGGCAAGAAGAAAAAGATGAGCATCCATTGGAAGCATGGAGGATGAAGAAACCAAGAGAAAGAGGTAAGAAACCCAAGACCCAAATTTTTATTTGTATGATAAATGTGATGATTTGATGATTGTAGTAGGATTGAGGACATGAGTGATTGTATGATTTTCTTGTTTGAAATGATGAAAATGAGATAAACCCAATTTTGTAAGTTTGGGTATGAATGATAGAATATGGGATATAGGTTAGAATTTGAATTGAAGGATTGATGTATGTTAAAATGAGTAAAAGATGGGGTATATAATACTAGTTAGTAGGGAAGTAAAGAAATGGGTTGTGGAGTTGGATGATTGAATTTGGGAAGTTTGGAGAACTATTTAGTAATGATAATATGGTGGATAAAAGAGTAGTTAATGATGATATTATGGTATTTTAGAATGTGTGGAGTTGAGATAATTTGATGGATTGTGTATTAGGAAAGCTATGGAGGCATTGAGGATGAATTTAGGCAGCGAACTCAGTTTGCAGGACAACCTGAACAGGTTCTGCGTTTATGCTTGTAACTTGAGGTTTAGACATCCGATTGCCAAAACGTAAAATCCTCAGTGAACTAGACATGAGTCCAAATAACATATTCAAAATTCAGAATTTTTAGGCTTAAGAGGGAGTCGTACCGAATTTTCAAACTTGGCCGCACTGCAGTAAACTACTGGTTCTGTGGTAACAGAACAAGGTGTAAAGAAAACTTTATAATTTGCGTTTTAGAAGTCGAAATCAAGTTCCGTAAAATTCTGGGTACTTTAGACACATAAGGGAGTAACATATCCAAAATTTAGAATTTTTGGACTTAAGACGAGGTCGGAACGAATTTTTGAAGTGGGGCGACCTGCTGCCCTAGTGCCCAGTTTTTCTGTTGGACAGCCCTTGAATTTCGGTCTATAAGTTGAGTTTCTGAAGTCAGAATTGAGATCCGTAAAAACCAACATAAACTAGACATATTAACCATTGTATTAAATTTTCAGCCTTAGATTCATTCCCAATTAATTATGGCGAAATTTCAAAGTTGGTCTACAAACTGTAAATTTCTGGCCGTTGGAATAAATTAAGTTTCCGCTACCGCACTTGTGTAACTCCAAACCTAAGTCCGTGAAATTCATAGATACCATAGATATCATCAATATTCAGCAAGATTTTGTATCCATACATTGTATATTCTGTTATGTCATATGAAGATGTTTCGAGTTATGCAAACTAACGATCATATTGATCTTAGATTGATGCCAGGATACTAAGAGGTAGCTCACGCCGTGAATCGCTCTCGATTTACCATAACACAGTGAGTGGACACTTTATCTTTTGCTTGATTTCTTTATTACTTGTATTTAAATACTAGACTTACTTTTCAGCAATTAGGGCGTTAGCCAAGTTTGTTTTTATATCATATATGATTTAGCTTGATTTGAGAAGTTTTATGGAAAGAAAAATGTTTCAGTTTAAGATTTATGTTTTCAGTACTTGTTTTATGTTCTTGTTTTTCGGGGCATGAGGTAAAACCTCACCCCAGTATGTAACTAGTACAGTGGAATTGACGGATTCAGACGCATGTGCACATGTGGAGGACTGAGGGGACTCTCTCAGATCCTCGAGCAGGACTAGGGGCTACAGGGTCCCGAAATCCTGATTTCAGATGCCCAGTTGAGTTATGGTCCTGGGCATAGAGTACACCCAGTTGAGTTATGGTCCTGGGTGTAGAGAGACGTCCAGTTGAGTTATGGTCCTGGACGTAGAGCAGATTTCAGTTTTTCAGACTTACAGTACACAGCTTTTCTGATTTTTAAAACCCAGTTTTCAGAAATCAGATTTTAACAGAGAGTTTTCAGATTTCAGATTTTTAGTATAAAGTTTTCAGAGTTCCAGAACCCAGATTTTTAGCAAGTAGTTTTCAGAAACCAGATTTTCAGAAACAGATTTCAAAAGAAATAAAGTTTTTATAAAAGATATTTCTTAAAGTATGATTTTAAAGTTAAAGGACTCTTACTTTAGTTTTCGGTTTTAGTCCACTCACTTAGATTGTATAGCAATCTAACCCCCCTCCTGTTTTATTTGTTTTGTAGGGTTTTCCAGGAGGACGAGCTCGGGAGGATGGATACTGATGCAGTCACCAGGGTTAGAGTCCACCAGTTTAGAGTCAGAGTACTATAGTCCAGTTAGAGTTGCATACATGCACTAGTGATGTGATAGTCATTACAAGTAGTCCTTAAAGTGTTGTAAAAGAAGTATTCTAAGTATGCATTAATAAAAGTATTTTACGTTGTTTGAGTTATGGTCTGTATGCATGACATTTATATAGTTCAGAGTACAGTCAGAAAGTTAGAGGCTTATGGGGTTAGCACATCTATCCCCTGCCGGTAGCATCTCCCGGATCGGGGATGTTACAGTTACTCGGTTATACCCGTAAAAAATCCCCTACAAAATAGTTCAGAGCTACTCTAATTCTGATCACATGATATGATTATGCCTTTAAATTTAATTTTTAATCTAATCTTTGTTTTATGCATGCATGTATTTATTTAATTTGATTAAATAAAGTGAATACCATCTTTTTCAGAAAATCCATATTTTAAAATAAGGTTTAATAATTAATATGTATTTGATGTATGTTTCTTGGTTTGTCTTGTCAATACGGCTTATAGATAAATTTTCTACGACTATAACTAAGAACGTACCAAAGTTGTGAGGATATACCCGGTAGGAATTTATTTTTACCTGATATATATGTGATATAAGGTAAATTCAAGAGAACGTGGAATCCTGAACTTGCCAAAGCTATCAGGGTTACGCAAGTATCTTGAATTTATCATTGACAAGTTTAACATTGATACGCCTACTTGTGAATGTGCCAAAGCTGTCACAACGAGAAACGATCAGGACCGGAATCCAGGGTGAGTGATTGAAAATGAGTTGTCTACCTAATAAATATACGTAAGCGAGAACGTGTCAAAGCCGTGAACTGAAATATATTCATGGGGTCCACTTTTCACTGTTGTATTTAATTTGATTATTATATGTCTTGTATTATGTTTGGGGATTACAGTTTTGCATGAAATTATGGGAGAGGTATTTTTAGATTAAAAATTCATGATTTATTTAATGCTTATGATATTATATGAAACTGTTTTATATGCTAACCATTTTTCGCTATCTTTGTGATAGATTTGCGAGGGCGGCTTCTTCGACCAACCCCTTCGATCATGTGTTGGATACAAATAAGCTCAAAGGCGCTGAGAACTTTGCAGACTGGAATATGGATTTGAGGATTGTCCTCGGATCCGAGAAGTTGAGATATGTATTGGAGGGTCCATTACCCCTTGCTATATTTGATGATGCATCACCAGTAGAGATTAAGACTTTCCAGAAATGGAAAGATGATGATTTAAGGGTTAAAGCATATATTCTTAGTCTCTGGCTTTGGAACGAAAGAGGTAATATTTTGAGATGCATGATGCATATAGCATGATGACACAACTCCATGAATTATTCATGAATCAAGAATAGGTCTTGGTTCATAGAGTAGTAATGGAACTGTTCCATTCGAAACCTAATGAGGGATAGGATGTGAGCACACATGTGCTTCATTTGATCGATCTGATCGAACAATTGAGGCGTAGTGATTTCCCTCTCAATGATATTATGGGACAACGTTTCATTCTTGGTTCGCCAGTTTGTAATATATTTTAACATGAATGAGATTCATTATTCTTACCATGAGTTGCATAAGATGCTTCTCACGGCAGAGAAGGATTTAAGGAATGGAGTTCCGACTCACCTTACGAAACCCACTTCACTGTTCACTTCTTCCCACTCCAAGTCGAAGAGGAAGAAGACGAAGGGAAAGAAAAAGAAGGGTTTCAATGTTCCTCCGCAGGCTAAGATAGCGAAGCCCAAGAGAGCTTCTAAAGACAAATGCCATCATTGCAGCAATATCGGGCACTAGAAGAGGAACTGTCCTGACTTCCATGCCCAGATCAGGAAGGAAAGAGCATCGACATTAGATACTTTTATTTTTCCTGTTATTTTAGCTTATGAAACTGTCACATCTAGTTGGATTTTAGATTATGCTTGTCCTATTCATATTTGCAATTCATTGCGGGTGCTGAAGGAAAGTATACAGCTGAAATCTGGAGAGATGCAGTTGCGATTCGGGTGGTGACTCTCTGGATACGGTGTCGTGGGACTTTGCGAGATTTCTTTTCCCAGTGGGAGAATTTTGTTGCATGACTGCTATGTTATACCGGGATGCGTAATAATATTATATCACTTTTTGTATTATATACAGATGGATATCACATAAATATTAAGATCTGTTCCTTATATTTATGTGATAGAAATAATATTCAGATCCTTGTTTGTCCAAATGAGCACGATCATTACATTTTCCATACCTCTCGAGATATCTTGAATACTACAATTAATAAACGTAAACTATCTGAAATAAATAATAATGCACTTTGGCATATGATGTTAGGTCATATAGGCATGAAACTCCTAACCCAGTTGGTTAGGAATGGTTTGATTCAAGATCTCACCATTGGACCTTATCTAACCTGTGAATCTTGCATTCGGGGTAAATTGACCAAAGCCACATTTTCGGATGTTGAACATCGAGCCACTGACTTATTGGAACTCATACATTCTGATGTATGTGGTCCCATGAGTCAGAGTGCTCATAGTGGTTTTTCATACTATGTTACTTTTACTGATGATGTGTCACGATACGGTTATGTTTATCTAATGAAACATAAATCGGAAACCTTTGAAAAGTTCAAAGAATTCTGAAACGAAGTAGAAAAACAAACTAGTCAATATATTAAATTTCTTCGATGAGATCGAGATGGTGAATATATGAGTGGAGAGTTCACTGATTATTTAAACGATAATGGGATTCTCGCTCAATATACTCCTCCTAGTACTCCATAATATAATGGAATGTCAGAGAGGAGAAATCAGACATTATTTGATATGGTCTGATCTATGTTGAATTTTACAGATTTGTCCTATTACTTTTAACTGCAGCTCATCTTTTGAATAAGATTCCTTCTAAAGTTATTCCTATGACTCAGTATGAGATATGGACCAGTAGGAAACCGAATCTTAATTATGTTAGGGTTTGAAGTTGTTCTGTATATTTTAGGGTGGCTAAGCAGAATAAGCTTTTGCCTCAAGGGAAAATTTTAAGTTTATTGGATATCCTTCAAATACGAAAGGATATTTGTTCCATAATACCGAACATTGAAATGTGTTCGTTGGTCGCTTTGTAAAATTTCTAGAGGTAGAATTTTTCTTTGAATGAGGTAATCATAGACAAGTTGAACTTGATGAAGTGCAACCTGAGACCAACGAACCAACGGAGGAACCTGAAGTTCAAGTAGATAAAAAACCTTTATTACCCACACTTAGTAGGTCCGAAAAGGTATCTAGATCTCCTGAACGCTTGTATTTGATACAAGAAATGATTCTTGATATTCTTTTAATTGAAGAGACTAACTCTTATACCTATAGAGAAGCGATGTTGGACATCGACTCCGTGAAGTGGCAAGAGGCCATGAAATCAGAGTTAGACTCTATGCATCTGTATCAAGTTTGGACTTTGTTCAGCTTCTTAAAGGAATTGTTCCCATTGGTTGTAAATGGGTTTACAAAAAGAAGTGTATGTCTGATGGAAATGTTGAAACCTTTTAGGCCCGACTGGTAGCTAAAGGTTACACGCAGCGAACTGGTGTTGACTAAGATGAAAACTTTTTTCAGTAGCAATGCTAAAGTCTATTAGGATTTTTTTTGTCTATTGCCGTTTACCATGATTACGAGATTTGGCAGATGGATGTCAAAACGACTTTTCTAATTGGATTTCTTGACGAAGAAATCTATATGGAACAGCCGGAGGGTTTTGTATCAAGCGAAAACTCGGGCATGTTATGTAAGCTTAAGACATCCACTTATAGACTTAAACAAACTTTACGAAATTGGAATCTTCGATTCGATGAGAGAAGAAAATTATCCGGTTTTCTCAAGAATTCAGAAGAATCTTGTGTGTATAAGAAGGCCAGTGGGAGTATGGTTGTATTTTTTAGTTCTCTATATTGATGACATCCTGATCATTGGGAATGATATCGGGATGATGCAGGGCGTCAAAGCTTACCGCTGTAAGAATTTCTCCATGAAGGACCTGAGTGAAGCTTTTTATATCTTAGACATAAAACTCTATAGAGATAGAGAAAAGAATTTTTGGAAATGTAAGACAACAAATATACCGTTCAGATATGGCCTACTTCTTTCGAAGAGGATGTCTCCACCAACAGAAGATGAGAATATAAGAATGTCTAATCAGTCTTATGCTTCGTGTTTGGACAGCATCATGTATGCCATGTTATGTACTATGCCTGATATCAGCTTCCAGTTAGTGTGAACAACAGATATCAGTCTAATCCAGGTAATGACCATTGGATGGCCATTAAGCATATCTTAAAGTATCTTAAAGGTATTAAGGATAAGTTTTTGATTTATAAAGGAAATGAACTGTAGTTTATTGGTATATGGATTCGGATTTTGAATCGGATCCTGATGATAGAAAGTCTACATCAAGATTCGTATTTACTCTCAAATGAGGTGTAGTTTGTTGGAAAAATTCTGAACAGGGGTCCACAGTTGATTCCACTATAAATGCGAAATATGTTGCAACTTCTAAAGCTGTAAAAGAAGTTGGGGTTAATAACTTTATCATAGAGTTTGGAGTTGTCCCAAGTATCGAGAATTTGATTCCGTTATACTGTGATAATAATGGAGCCATTGCGCAAGTAAATGAACCAATGGAAAATCAGAAATCAAAGTATGTGGAATGAAAGTACCACATCATTCGAGAGATTATATCGTGAGGGGACATTATCGTGTGAAAGGTCGCAAGTGAAGATAATATAGCAGAGCCGCTTACCAAGGCATTCCTTTGGAGTTATTTGATAAACATATGAAGTCGATGGGTATGAGATACAATCGATATTGGCACTAGAGTAAGTGGGAGAATTCGTTGGGATTGGTGCTCAGAGCGCCAATTTCTTTTCTATTTCCCTGTAAATACTTATGTAAAATTTTTATCATGAATAAAATAAGCAGTTTCTATAATAATGTATTTTTATATATAGTAAAGACATAATTTACCTTAAAATGATTAGTTATGACACAGTTGCAAAAGCGTCGCAACTGACATTGAGTTGTATCATAACAATATCATTTCTTTAATTGTTTATGGTCAATGTTTACATTACTTGGTCAGTAAGTAAACCCGCAAAGACTGATACATGTCGTATATTGGAATCTTGGATTCCAATGGTAGATTCTCAATTAACCATGAGTCTTGGAGACTCGTATAGACATGTAGGTGTTTATAACGGATAAACATTGAACGACTCACCAAAGATTATTAATGGATGGTACACTAACGTCAATAAGAATCTTCTTAAGTTAAGTAGCATAGTGATTCTTTGACTTGAGATACCACTGTGGATATATGAGATATCATCTACACTTTTATGGC
The DNA here is from genome assembly GCA_019454045.1 of Zanthoxylum bungeanum. NCBI lineage: Eukaryota > Viridiplantae > Streptophyta > Magnoliopsida > Sapindales > Rutaceae > Zanthoxylum > Zanthoxylum bungeanum. Next base: position 87,151 of record SKCR01001237.1, read on the forward strand.
AGTCACGTCACCAACCTATTTAGGTCAGACCTCCGCCTGATCGTTGGGTGTGGACTGATCATCAGGATATCTTGTGTGTGCCAAGATAGAATCCGTCAGCTTTGTGTACAGAGCATAGGTATTCAATATAGGATTAGCAATCTGTTAAATCCATGGGCCTGTGGTACACTGTAGAAGTGAGTGTTAAGCGTTATTAAGAGATTGCTAATAGAAACGTCGATGTGATTATATCTATAGAGATTTGACGTTTATATCTTTATCTCTGGAATAATCCAGATACATGTGTCGGATGGATTATACGTATGCAATGATCTCGACCTATATGGTACAGTGAGTTTACCTGTGGTCATCATAATTTACGGGTGGGTAGTTATGGATACAAAATTAGATATTGTTACAGATATGTATGAACCTAGAAAGTCTCACGAATGAATATACTCGTAGAGCACTATGACAACTTTTATGAATAATATTGATTATTTATAAATCGTTTAACGGTTAAACGAAAGACACATGCATAAGGACATTTTGGTCATTTTCTTAATTAATGTATATTTCTATTTAATATATAATTTTATTAAATACACATTAATTAATTGTCAAATTATGATATTTGTTATATATCATTAATATATGTATTTGGATTATTAAAAGTAAATATAATACATATATTTAAATATTTGTATTTAAGTAATTATTTAATTGTTAAATAATTAAAGTAATTAAAATATAAAATATATAAGGTGATATTTATTAAAGGAAATGACGAAGTGTAAAATGTTGACTCTTACATTAAAGATAAATGTTGTCAAATTGGATTGGACTTTTTTATTTTTTCTAAAAAATTGATAAATATATTTTCCTTTTTCTTAGCAAATTTCAGCCAAGCACCCTAAGTATAAAAAATTTCATTTGTCATTTGCTTCACACTTTAGGTTAAGCTTCCAAATATTTCAAAAGATAGTTGAGAGAAAAAAGTGAAGCTTAAAAAAAGAATTTTAAGAAAATTTTAAGTAAAGTAAGTTTTTTCAAGTTTTCTTAAACTAGAAAAATTTTCTATTGTTCTTAGCTACAACTTGTATTGCCTGGAAGTTTTTTCTACTCTCTTGGTTTTGTAATAAGTTTTTTGGAAGTTTAAATGGAAGATGTTTGCATGTATGTTTTCAATGTAAGCTTGTAAATGGTGTATAAGCTTTCTTTTGATCATTTGATGATATTTTTGCCATTCTAGAGTTGTTAGACCACTCATTGATGACCCAGATTTTTTATTGAGTTGTTTCAAAGTGGTAAGACTTGTTTGGTGTTATAGAGATTAGATTAAAGTATTGGTTTGGTTTAATTTTGGTTAAATTGATTAATTTGAGAAATTAGGGTTCTTAACCTAAACCAAAATTGAGGCTTTTCTTATATGTTTTGTATAATGATGTATATAATATATATAAATCATTTTGGTGTTGATTGGATATCAGGTAAGCGGGTTTTAACAAATTTGGACCAAAATGATCAAAGTGTTGGTCTCTAAGACAATCCAAGATCATATAAAGTAATGAAATCATGTGAATACTGAAGTAAAGTATGGCAGAATCATACTTACAAAGATCGGATTTAGGATGCGTCAAATACAAAAATTTATTCTTGAAGTTTTCGGCCAATGTGTCCTTTGAGAAGTCTCCAATCTTCCTCTTTGAATGTTGAATCCAAGCTCCAAGCTTTGATCTTGATTCCAAGCTCAAGGGATTAGTTTCCCTAACAGCTTGTTATGATTAATTGAATGTGCTAGCAAGATTAGAAAGAAAACAATTTTCCTTCTAATGGTGGAGAAGCTCACGGTTTTTGGAGCAAAAAAGGGAGAAAGAGTTTTTTTTTTTTTTATTTTCTTTTTATTTTGTTTTCTAATAACATATCACCAAAATCCTTCACACTTTTGGTATTTGTTTTTCCAAAAAAGCACAAGGCAAAATGGAGGGAAAATGGCATTCAATGCCTTCAACAACTCTCATCATGAATAGTGACTGTTTGGCAATCATAAAAAAGGTGACATGACTTCCATCACTAAAGTGACAGCTGATGTGACTTGCGATGTGACTTGTGGGCCGCACTTTTATTCAAAATGCAAGTGGGCCCGCAAACACATTCCGGGATCGGGTTCGTTAATTCCGAATTAACGAACATTCCGTTGCGACGTAATTAAATCAAATTTAATTAAATAATTATGCATAGCAAAATTATTATTCACGTCGCTCGCGAATTAATTCTAAACTAATTCGTTAGCCCGAATTAAAATCCAATTTTAATTCCGCGTCGAAATCTAATTTCGTTTAATATATCGAATATATTATTTTATCGATTAATTCAAAATTAATCGTTCTCTCTCTTCAAATAGTATTTTATCCTAGATAAAATCTACCGTAATTAATCCCAGATTAATTATGCTCGAATCATACGTCATCGGTGAATCTTCGGGAAGTGACCCAAGAGATCCCTGGATATGTTAGCAGTAAATCCGTTCGTCAGACTATCCGAACACGTACGTACCTCGTACTATATTTTTACCGATTTACAAGACATGGTTGGCTTCTAGGAAAACATCATGCCTACCAAATTCTCCAGAAATATTCTTAATGGAATATATAATCTATGTCAGGCGTAGTATACGTAGTATTGCGTATTGCGATCTAGTATCGAATGTCACACGCAAGGCCTGAGGCTGGAATAGTGTCTGCCCCGTACGAAGCATATATCAGATTACAAACAACTAGTCTCTTTAATCGGATAATCATGACCATGTCATATTATCCCGATGGTTGCAACCAATTAGAGTACCATTTTTATATCCCTGCGTGATCATCATCTCCATATGACTGAAGTGATACTTCCATCTTGACATCACACCCAATACACTACGATTCTCAATAAACCCGGAAGAGGCGTACACAGAACCTGTTAAAGTCCTGGACGACCAAAACCAAAGCGTATTGATTGTCGCAAGTACTAGCGATGCAAGTCTCAGGTTAAGACCAAATACACCTACCCTGATGTGGATTCCCAAAGACACATAGTCATACTACCAATGGGATTCCGCGGGGTCTATCCAGAGTGAAGCTGTTTCCGTACCATCGGTAACACAACCTCCTATCACACTTCTATACCGTTACGCTTCCATAACACGCACAAGTGCAATACTATTCTATTCCGCATTATCGATGTCCAGTCTCGATAATACTACGACTAGGGATATTTAATGATTAAACCTTTATTGATTGATATTGTCTCATATCTTATAATCCGAAACTAATCTTAATGACTTTTATCTTTTATATATATTTAAGTAATCAAATTACAAAATGATAAAATGCAATTTCATTGCCACATAGTTAATTTGTACAAAAACCACAATGTTTTTTTCAAATAGTGACGCTATGGGTCATAATTGTCTAACACAAAGGCCAAAATGTTTGGGCCTCTTAGCAATTTCAAGGAAATTTGGGATTTTTGTTATGAGTTATATTTTGATGTATATGACATGTATAAATAATTTTGGTTATGATTTGAAATAACTACAATTTAAATCTAATTTAATTTGTATTCGATACTAATTCAATATTTAATTCCAAATTAAATAACTACACTTTTTAATACGCCTTTACGACTTAGATTCCAAATCTAATCTAATTGGGTCTCAAAGCCCAATTAACATCCAATGTCATTTAATTAAAGTCAAATGGGCTTTCAATTAATTTCTTAAGGCATGAAATTTGGTCAATATGGGTCAAACCCAAATACCAAAGCCCAATTACAGAATCACCCTATTTGCCAAGAAACCAATTTCGGCCCCTTAGGCCCAATTAAACATAAAAGGCCCATTGTCATATTTGGACTTAATGGAATGATTTAGGCCCAATTTGGATCCAATCCAATTGACCTAAACCAACTTGGCCCAACCAAGCCCATTAGGCCCAAATACAACATTTAAAGCCCAATTCTAAATTAAGCCCAATTAATCAAATTCTAAAATTCCAAATTTCATAATTTAATTAATTAAAGTGTATTGCATTAATTAATTATCTAAATTAACATTTCCAAAAATCAATTTAATTAATTAATCATGCTTTAATTTGTTCAACATATGTCCAACATTATTGAAACAAAAAATCATCTCATTTCATGCTTTGATGCTCACTGTATTTGTAGGGATTTTTTTGTCCGATTCCGATTTCAATCCGATTGAATCTTAAATCATTATTTCCCAAGTCTTTAAACACATCCAATGGTCTTAAAACAAAAAAAATACCATGACATTAGGGCATATCATCCATTCGGCCAAGCCAAAGTAATTGGGGAAAATTAATCCAATTCAATTTTCATCAAATTGATCATCTATAACTCCAAGTTATTAACATACAAGCATACTCAAACAAACAATTTAATTAAAACATGCTCAAATCAAATTTACCCAAATTTTAGTATATAAACCCTAAGTTCAATTTCATGCTCATCAAGGCTCATGATACCATTGTTGGTCTCTAAGACAATCCAAGATCATATAAAACAATGAAATCATGTGAATACTAAAGTAAAGTATGGCGAAATCATACTTACAAAGATCGGATTTAGGATGCGTCAAATACAAAAATTTCTTCTTGAAGTTATCGGCCAAGGTGTCCTTTGAGAAGTCTCCAAGCTTCCTCTTTGAATGTTGAATCCAAGCTCCAAGCTTTGATCTTGATTCCAAGCTCAAGGGATTAGTTTCCCTAACACCTTGATATGATTCATTGAATGTGCTAGCAAGATTAGAAAGAAAATTTTTTTCCTTCTAATGGTGGAGAAGCTCACGGTTTTTGGAGCAAAAATAGGAAAGAGAGTTTTTTTTTTTTATTTTCTAAAAACATATCACCAAAATCCTTCAGACTTTTGGTATTTGTTTTTCCAAAAAATAAAAAGGCAAAATGGAGGGAAAATGGCATTCAATGCCTTCAACAACTCCCATCATGAATAATGACTGGTTGTCAATCACAAAAAGGTGACATGACTTCCATCACTAAAGTGACAGGTGATGTGACTTGCGATGTGACTTGTGGGCCGCACTTAAATTCAAAATGCGAGTGGGCCCGCAAACACATTCTGGGCTCGGGTTCGTTAATTCCGAATTAACGAATTTTCCGTTGCGACGTAATTAAATCAAATTTAATTAAATAATTATGCCTATCAAAATTACTATTCACGTCCCTCGCGAATTAAATCTAAACTAATTCGTTAGCCCGAATTAAAATCCAATTTTAATTCCGCGTCGAAATCTAATTTTGTTTAATATATCGAATATATTATTTTATCGATTAAGTCCAAATTAATCGTTCTCTCTCTTCAAATAATATTTTATCCTAGATAAAATCTCTCCGTAATTAATCCCATATTAATTATGCTCGAATCATACGTCATCGGTGAATCTTCGGGAAGTGACCCAAGAGATCCCTGGATATATTGGCAGTAAATCCGGTCGTCAGACTATCCGAACATGTACGTACCTCGTACTTTGTTTTTACCGATTTACAAGACATGGTTGGCTTCTAGCAAAGCACCATGCCCACCCAATTCTCTAGAAATATTCTTAATGGAATATATAATCTATGTCAGGCGTAGTATACGTAGTATTGCGTATTGCGATCTAGTATCGGATGTCATATGCAAGGCCTGAGGCTGGAATAGTGTATGTCCCGTACGAAGCATATATCGGATTACAAGCAACTAGTCTATTTAATCGGATAATCATGACCATGTCATATTATCCCGATGGTTGCAACCAATTAGAGTACCAGTTCTGTATCCATGCGTGATCATCATCTCCATATGACTGAAGTGATACTTCCATCTTGACATCACACCCAATACACTACGATTCTCAATAAACCCAGAAGAGGCGTACACAGAACCTGTTAAAGTCCTGGACGACCAAAACCAAAGCGTATTGATTGTCGCAAGTACTAGCGATGCAAGTCTCAGGTTAAGACCAAATACACCTACCCTGATGCGGATTCCCATAGACACATAGTCATACTACCAATGGGATTCTGCGGGGTCTATCCAGAGCGAAAATGTTTCCGTACCATCGGTAAACACAACCTCCTATCACACTTGCATAAGTATCCAATACTTAAATATATGAGAACTATGTCGTTACGCTACCATAACACGCACAAGTGCAATACTAGTCTATTCCGCATTATCGATGTCCAGTCTCGATAATACTACGACTAGGGACATTTAATGATTAAACCTTTATGGATTGATATTGTCTCATATCTTATAATCCGAAACTAATCATAAGGACTTTTATCATTTTTATATTTAAGTAATCAAATTACAAAATGATAAAATGCAATTTCATTGCCACATAGTTAATTTGTACAAAAACCACAATGTCTTTTACAAATACTGACGCTATGGGTCATAATTGTCTAACACAAAGGCCAAAATGTTTGGGCCTCTTAGCAATTTCAAGGAAATTTGGGATTTTTGTTGTGAGTTATATTTTGATGTATATGACATGTATAAATCATTTTCGTTATGATTTGAAATAACTTAAATTTATATTTGATAAATTAGGACTAAAATGATTAAAATATAAACCTGTAGGGGTCTCACAGTAATTTTGGAAAAATCTGATTTTTGGGTAAAAAATTCAGTTTTTAAGTATTGAGTAATTAGAATAAATTAATTTATTTTAATTGCCCAAGAAAAATTATTGAAATCAGAAAAATTTCATTTCTCACGTACTGCTGCGTTACCCGGTTATACCCCTGAAAATCCTGTATAAAATTAACAAAGAAGTCAAAGTGTGTTATATGTAAAAGTCATTGTCAAATAAAAAATAATAAAACAAATAATAATAATAATAATAATAATAATAATAATAATAATAATAATAATAATAATAAATTATTTGATGGCAATCCACTGAAATGGATTGCCATCATTGACTAAATTGCTCCCACCAAACATGCTTAAAATTTTACAATGGTAGTACCAACAGAGGTGCTCAGTCTGGATTCCATAGTTTTCTCTGAAAATTTGTGGATTTCTAGCTCTTGTGTGTTTTATTTTTCTAAAACTTTCTTGTAATTTCTTTTTCTTTTAATAATAAAATTATGTGTTTTTATTCAAATTATGAGTAGCTAATTTCTTTTTGCTGCGGTAAAGGGAGAGGCTTTTAATTTGAAAATATAGATTAATCTCACTTATATTACAATTTATAAATTGTAATCTACTGATTAATATTTTATTTAATTCTGGATTAATTATTGAAAATTTTTTTTACCGCCTATATGGCTGGTTTTACTTATTTGGCATAATTAAGTACCTAACTGGACTTGTTATAGACAAAATTATCACCGTCTTTATGGCCGGTTTTATTTTTTGGCATAATTAATTCCAGAAATAAATTAATAGGGTAATAGTGACAATTTATATATTATAAAAAGTGAGATTTCTAAATTTGAAAATTTAAAAGTGGATCCCCTAGCCCCATCATTTTATTTTATTATTGCAGTTCAATTTAAAAATTTTCTAATCACTTCAAAAAAATTCAATCTTTTTTCAATCAAATTATTATTTTATTCTATTAAATCTATTCATTGTGGATCAATCACGGACTTACCGGGTTATTTTATTACTTCGACACTCTTATACTTGGGAGTGAAGAACCATTTTTTAAGCGTGTCAATACCCACTTCTGATGCGCAGGGCACCGATCCGCCCCAATAAAATTATATTAGAGCTGGTCTTAACCACACAACATATTTATTTGAATATATGCCTTTGTAATTTCAATTTATTTATGCATAAGTCATATTGGATATGCATTGCATGTTTTAAATTAAAATTTTTATTTTGACCCAAGCATGTTAATGACTTGATTGTCATAAATCTTCTTTAATTAGGTGATTACTTTTAAGTAATAGTATTAATCATGTTAGAGCATTATTGGATGGTCCGTTTTGTCAATACAAATATGAATTAATTCTTATTACTTATACCTAATACCATAATTATTGTGAGGGTATAAATGGTCGGATCTTAGGTTGCTCAGGTAAAACATAAGATGTAGCGTGATGAGTTGACGTAGTCATCCAATGCCGTCATTATTGTGAGGGTGTACTTACAAAACTCATTTTTGCAGATTGATAAGTATACACCTTGAACACGTCTTAATCCAATACCGTCATTACTGTGAGGATAAGAAATGGTTCAGGACCAAACTTAGGTGTCACATAGATGTGATTGACCTTTGAGGTCTACCTAATGAATTTATGAAGACCAATACTGTCATTAATATGAAGTTGGAATAAATTTCATGGGATCCACTTCTCGCTATGAAATTTGATTGCAAAATTTCTATTTTTCCGTTAAGGGAGATTACGAAATTATATAAAGTAGTGGGAGGGCTCTAATAGATTTAAAATCCATAATTGTATTAATATTTTTATATTGAAATGAAAATGTTCTGCTAGTGTTTAATTATTATCTTATAGATGGCTATAGTAAATCCATTAGCACGACTGTTAGATTCTAATAAATTGAAAGGCGTTGAGAACTATTTTGAATGGGAATTGAACATTCGCCTTCTCATGGAGTCGGAGAAGTTGAGCTATGCGATGCTCAATCTATTGCTTGTTGCAATCGATCTTGATTCCACCCCGAAGAGCGAGAGACATTTGAAAAATGGAAGGATGATAACCTAAGGGTGAAATCCTACATTTTAGGGTCGATGGTTCCAGATTTGCTAAGACAGTACATAGAGGTACCCGATGTTTAGAGCATTATGAGAACACTTAGGGAGTTGTTCGAAGCATATCAAGAAATTGAAATTTATCAGAATTCTAAGGAATTGTTCCATACCCTCAAGGATGAAAGAGCGGTAAGAATTTTTGTTTTGAACATGATTCCCAGATATGATATTTAGAACGACATGGCATTATGATCGATGAACGGGTAGGTCGAAATTTGATTCTATCTTCTTTGCTTGATACTTACGCTGGTTTTATGTTAAACAATCATATTCATTTGATGCAAGCCAGTTATCAAAAACTTCATAGCATGTTACGCATTACAGATCATGATTTGAAGAAAGGAAATCCCATTTTGTACCTCCATGGTGGAGCAAGATCTTCAAAGGCTTTTAGAAAGTCGAAGAAAATCAAAATGGGAAAGAAGAATATATCAAAGAGAGACTTCAAGAAGTACAAAACTGCAAGACCGTATATAGCTTATGATGCATGTCTGCACTACAAGAAGTCTTGACACTAGAAGAAATATTGTCCAAAGCTGAAAAGAAACGCATGACCCTTAGGTAAGCTTTGTATTTTTTCTATTATTGACATCTCATTAGCTTTATATGCAAATAGTGGATGGGTGTTAGACCCCGGCAGTCCCACTAATATTTACAACTTCATACAGATCGTGAGGGTTAAAAGAAGGCTGAACAAATGAGAGCTCAGTTTGGAGTTGGAAATGGCAAGAGATTGGATGTCAAGGCCATATGAACAGTTGTTCTAGATCTCTCTAATGGATTTAAATTATTTTTAACTGACTGTAACATCCCCGATCTGGGAGATGCTATCGGCATGGGATAGACCGTACTAGATGCTATCGGCAGGGGATAGACCGTACTAACTCTATAAGTCACTGATTTTCTAATAATAAACAGACACTAATACTCTATTATTAATCAAAATCTTAAACATGGGACCAACACCCAAACTCATCAAAATAAGATATAAACTTAATGCTTATAACTGTAAATTTAATAACATTTGTTTACAATGACCATCACTTTCTCAAGATTTATACAAGACTTTTGACTGACTCTGACTAGACTCTCACTCTTTCAGATTTGGACTGGTGGACTCCAACCCTAGTGACCGCAACAATATCCATCCTTCCGAGCTCGACCTCCGAGGGTACCTACATCCACAGAAAATTGGGAGTGGGGGGTTAGATCGTTATATGATCTAAGTGAGTGGATGAAAAACTGAAATGCTGATATGAAACCATTCGGTTCTAAAATCAAATCTTCAAAGAAATGACTTATATGAAAACTCTCTTTCTGAAAACTTTACTTGAAATATCTTTTATAAAAATTATCTTTTCTGAAAACTGCTTTATGAAAACTACTTTCTGAAATTTGGTCTCTGAAACTATTTCCTGAAACTCTGATATCTGAAAACTCTTTTATGAAAATTTGATGTCTAAGTACTGATCTGTATCTGAAAACTTGACGTATGAGGGCGTTACGTATCGCCGTCCCCCCATACGCCTAACTGGAGCCAGCATTGCAAATCCATGACTTTGGGGCGTTACGTATCGCCGTCCCCAAAAGTATGCCACTATTGTCCCTGAAAATGGTGGTCTTGGGGCGTTACGTATCGTCGTCCCCCAAGCCACAAAACTAGAACTGGGGGTGCGGATCTATGCTACCCTCCAAGCTCTGAAATTAGGGTCTAGGGGCGTTATGTATCACCGTCCCCTAGCCCTGAACTAGGATCTGGGGGCGTTACGTATCGCCATCCCCCAGTCCTGCACATGTGCACATGTTCTCTGTCCTTCAATTCCAAACTGTATCAAGTTACATACTGGGGTGGGGTTTTCCTTCATGCCCTGAAAATCATAAAACTCATGCTTAAATCTCAAAACTGGATAAAACATGTTATGAGAAATATTGCTTTTCTCAAATGTAATTTTACAAGAAATAACTGTAATGGAAATCGTCTAACGCCCTATAGCGTAAAATTATAAGTCTGAAACAAAAATAATCAAAGTAAAAGTCAATTTAAAAGAAGAAGGTCCACTAATTGTTTTTGGAATCTGGCTGGTACTGGATCCTTTATCGAAGAAAAATACGATTCATGTGGATAATCTCAATCCACATGATTTCTTTATACTCCACAATCATCTATTGTTGTTTATCTTCTTTCTTGTTTTATCTTCTCTTTTTCTTCTTCTTTTTCTCTTTCTTTCTTCTTCTCCTCCTTCTTCTTCTTCTTCTTCCCCTTTCATTCTTCCATGTTTTTGCTTATTCTTTTCTAATTTTTTGGGATTCATGAATAGTGTATCTTTTTTATACTTGGCAATTAAAAAAAAAATATGTGGAATTGTCAAGAAACTTGTAGAAATTACTAGAATGCCCTCGGGTACTATTCATCTGCATCTTTGATCTCAATATTCCGCCTACTTCTGGTTTGAATTTGGAAAACCGTTCAACGTGAAAGTTGTAGATCTCGATCTTAGATTTCTGATAATATAAGATTCATAAAAATCGGAGTTCGTATGAGAAAGTTACGGCCCAAATACTATGGGTTGCTCATATTAGAACCTCATAGAATCTCGCATGAAGTTTCGAAGAATTTACTGTTCATCCATAAAGTCATTCTACGAATGTATATATGCTCAGACATAAATTATATTATATAACACTCGTCCTACGTTGTAACAGTACTACAGTCAAAGAGTCAACAGTAGTAGGGACCTCCGGTCGTTACAAATACCCCCATAAAATAGGATTCGTCCTCGAATCCTCATTAAATTTGGGTTATTGTCAAAGGTCTCAGGGTCATGGGTTCCTTATAAGCTACCAACTTAAATTGACTATATGCACATTGTCTTAGCCTAACCCACTGAAAAACCACCTCCCGATGACCTTCCGTGTGCTTATTCCGCTGGAACTATACCATGTCATCGGATATTCTATCTAACTTAACAACGAAAATCTCTACCTGACTGAATATTTACCACTTAACTGATAGACATTGATATTCTCTGTCTTCGAATACATATATCCCATCTCTTGTCATGCTTGGGTAAGCTACTTGATAGTTTGTGGCTTTAGTGAATATTCCCTTAGGTTCTTTTCTGATTAGTATTACTCGTTTTTGTTTAATAGGATCTTCGCTGGGTATTCTTATCTACCGTATATCTGGACCTTTAGATGTGCTCAATATTCCTTATCTAAAAAACAATCTCTTTATTCTAGATCTTTACTTATGCTCCACAATTACTTAACTTGATCAGGTTCTCAGTAACTGGTACATTTGACTTACACTAAAGATTATGATGTCTCCATACTTGTACTTAGTATTCCCTTACTCCATTTGTCCAACTTGGTCTTAATATTCTTTCTCATCACTTACCTATTAACCTTCTATATTCTCTTTGCAACCTTCGTCTGTTTATGAGTTTTTCTCTACAAGTTCCAAAATTTTAGCTTTTCTATGAGGGCTTGGGGTTTTCTAACTTACTGATATTGTCTACCAACGCCGCTTGTACTTAAAATGTTCCTTCTGGATAATTTCCTAATGGTCCATTGGATTGGTTAAAAATTCAAGCTTAAGTGGGTGCACTTTGGTACTTCAACGGTAATCCCTGCTATTCACATCGATGTTAGTGATTTGGTTCTGGTTAAAGTTTATACTCTTTCGTACTTTGCTTTCAAATGTTGTTACTCACATACCTTCCAATATTCTGTAGCCCGAGAATTCATTTTCTATGCCAATTACAGCTTCACAATAACTTATCTCTTCGTGTCCGTACTATGATACGAATCTACCAAACCACCCATACATGTGGCTAAAGTTGTCCTTAACCTGTAGTGGTTTGGCCGGGCTGGGTACTTTATATGATTACGTGACTAAAATTACCTTGTTGTTACTTACTTTTGTCTTTACTTATTAAGTATTCTCTCCTACCATCGTTGTACCTTAACAGCTTCACTCCCTAACTTTTTCTTAGTACTCTTTTCATTCTCCGCTTTATTCTACTATCTACTGAGAAATTTCTTGGTCTATGTCTCTATATTTTTACCTGAGGAATATCTTCTTTCTTTACGTACCTATCATTTCCTCAAACCTCGGTTTCTTGAAATCTCGATTATTACTTGACTACTACTTTATTTATGTATTGTTCCAACTTAACAACTTCCTTTTTAACTCTTAACAGCTTCACTTTGTTTCGTCCTTGAACTACATCTGAAGGTCTTATGTTTTTGGTCTTCCTTTACTATACTTTCACTTATTCTTGGGAATATCTTGAGGTAACCTTGAAGATCTGTTTCTGTTGTCATTGTTTAACGTGGGTGGTGATTGTCCTGGAGTCTCCCAGTGGTTGTTTCCTCACTAAGTATACATGCTGCAGTTGCTTATATTGTTCATCTTTAAACTCGTGATTATGTTATTTTCCTATTTGGTGTTGGCTTCCCTCATAGGGTACTACTACTAAAACTATATGGTTTGTCTTCTCTTACTTTACTCCTGAACATTTTCAATAATCGATCTCTCCATCTCTTCTGTGAAACTCTTCTAAAGCTGTGTTCTCCAACAACTTTCTTGTACTACCTCTGTACTCATTCCTATTTAGTCTCTATTGTTTAACCCTCTGAATTCGTTATTTTCTTCCTCTGAGTACTACTATATTCTCTTTGCTATTCTTCTTTAAGAAACTTGCTCTGCCACAAAGATTTCTTCCTTGTCTCAGTTCCTTACACTCCTTACTCCCTTAAATTTTTGAAAACTCTATCCATTTCGATTACTTAGGATATCTTCTACTAAATCTTTGGTCCGGGTACTACTCTTTGTCTAATCATTTCTTCTAAATAACAAGAGATTTTTTATAAGTTGTTCACTATGTCCCTAAGAGTTGTTTTCACTAGTCTATTCGTACTTCTAAGTCTTTGCTTCTTTAAGGGTTTCTTAATTCTATGAGGCTTCCAGGCTTAGTTCAACTTATTGTAGCCTTGATCCATTCCATTTCATGTTTTTCCTCTACTTTACTAGTCCTTCTTTTTAATGGGCTCTAAGTTGAGAGATGGTTTTATGCTCACTGGCTTGGTTAGATTCTTCACTTATCCTGGCTGTCTCCCAACTACATTACCCATGTCTCTAAACGTACTGAATCTTCCTGACACTTATGTTTTCCTTCTTACTATTTTCAGATCCTATCTCATTGGCTCTACGCCATACTACTAATTCTAGTGATGATTCGTTCTGAGTTTCCTTGTTACCTTTCCCATCTCTTTTTATATTTTCCATATCTTGACTTTTGGTTCTAAGTTGTACGCCAACGCTAGTGGTGACTGATACTTCTGGCTACTTCCTATATCCCTCATCTCTGTTCTTGCTATAAATTTGAACTTTGGCACTCTATTCTATTGTCCATACAGATACCCTAATCACTCCAAATTGTCTCCAACCTCTCAAGTTTATTCTTATATTCTTCTATGGTTTACTATTGTCTTGGGCTTATCTGTGGGTTCTACGACATTTGGTATATCTTGTGGACTCCTACTAGTCTTGTAGGCCTCGCGCTGACTTGTTTTATTCTTGAGTTATCTTGGGTTCTCCTCTTCATACCTTTTGAGACATCCAAAATTCTTTTCTTGGTTATCTACCTTCCATGGTCTTTCTATTTCTTAAGGTAAACTCTCATTGGGTTTCTTACGGTCGTCTATATCTATACTGGTAGAAATTGCTCTATATCTCGTCGGTTCTTTTCCTTGTGTCTCGATGGGTTTCTACATCTTTGCTCTAGTATTCTATGTCCTGATAGAGTCTATTGCTCATGTAGGGTATGTATGAGATAGACTCATTCAGAACAGCTTCCTTAACTGGTATCACAAAGGAGTGAGGATCTGGGTAGGTCAGGGCCTTATTTATTGGATTCCTTGACTATGACAACTATTCACTTTTTGACGTCATTTATCTTATTTGCTTACGGGCTTGGGTTTGGGGAATCTAAAATCTCTACATCCTTATGACATCTCACATCTATCAAAAGCCTCCACGAAAATCTTGATTTCTTATTTCTTCTGCCTTATGGCTGCTCTCGGTTATTCGGGGAACTCGCTATCCATTCGAGGTGCTCGAGTTTTATTAAATCAACTTTGGAAGAATTTCTGTGGAGGAAAGAAATCTCGCTTGAAGGAATAAAACTTTACTTATATCTACTCAACTTTTTATTCAGTTTTAGTCTTGCTACACTCTTCTTTACTACAAGCTCTTGTATTATCCTTTATTATATAACTCTGTGTCTCTGATTCTTACTACTACAGATTTTGGAATTTTCTTATCTATCTGTTTCTATTCCTCTATCTCTATTTACTTCTGATTGCATATATATCTTCATTCTATCTCTTACTTCTCTTTCTAACTTTTCATTTCTCTTCCTATTTTCCTGGGTGGGTACTCATGGGACTTTACTATCTATAGGAAGTACTTGAAGACTATTAGTTTGGCTTGAAGGAATGTTCTGAGGAGGGAATGATCTTACATCTTCTAGGCACTCTATTACTTGTTCGGGCTTTTCTATTCTCTTTCTATTGTCCAGGGTAGATATCCTCAAAATTTCACTGCCTTATTCCATATCGTTACCATTCTTTATCTCTGGCTACTTATACTCTTATGCATCATTATTTACTTTCTTATAGTTTTCCTTTCTCACTCCCTTGATAACTTTTGTAAAATCCTATTGTCTGGTTTCTTAGCTCGTTTATTCTTCTGGTATTCGATCGGTATAACTTCAAGAAGATTTCTTAACTTGTATCTAGAGTATAATTATTCTCATAAGGAATGCTATTCGAATGATCTAGGAAAGCTTACTAACCTATCTATGGAACTTTGAGGACGTACTCGAGGATCGGATACTGGAGAGGTAGTGCCTCGCATACGAGTATCCCGGACATACTGCGTATACTGGACCCTATCACTCTGCCCACTGCAATCATTGACTCCCTAGACCATGCTCTGATACCATCTTTGTAATACCCCCGATCTGGGAGATGCTACCGGCAGGGGATAGACCGTACTAACCCCATAAGCCTATGATTTTCTAACCATAAACAGATACTAATACTTTATTATTAATCAAAATCTTAAACATGGGACCAACGCCCAAACTCATCAACATATGATATAAACTTAATGCTTATAACTGTAAATTTAATAACATTTATTTACAAATGACCATGACTTTACTCAAGATTTATACAAGACTTCTGACTGACTTTGACTAGACTCTCACTCCTTCTAACTTGGACTGGTGGACTCCAACCCTAGTGACTGCAACAGTATCCATCCTTCCGAGCTAGTCCTTCGAGGGTACCTGCATCCACAGAAAACTGGGAGTGGGGGGTTAGATCGTTGTACGATCTAAATGAGTGGATGAAAAATTGAAATGCCGATATGAAACCATTCGGTTCTAAAATCAAAGCTTCAAAGAAATGACTTATATGAAAACTCTCTTTCTGAAAACTTTACTTGAAATCTCTTTTAGAAAACTTATCTTTTCTGAAAACTGCTTTCTAAGAACTGCTTTCTAAAATTTGGTCTCTGAAAACTGTTTCCTGAAACTCTGATATCTGAAAACTCTTTTCTGAAAATTTAATGTCTGAGTACTTGATCGGCGTGATCACACATGTATAACGCAAGCGCACGTATCGCTCAAGTAGTATAAAAATATTGATCCCACGAGGACTTAATTTCTATTGTTGTTATTAATTATTGATGCTAAATGTCGATTTGTGAAATAAATAAATAAATAAAAACAAAAAAGAAAATACTAAGGAAAATAAACAAAAGACACAAATATCTAGGGTTGTGATTCCACACAATATTATTATAAAGATGAATTGATTCTCTTATATACATGTAATAAATCAGTTTGCTAACCTGGAACACGAAGATATGCAAAACCTTTGTCGATGGTCAGATGCAAATATCCAAATAACCTAATTAATCATATGTCTATGTTAACCAAGTTACCTGAATTCATTAAGTTCAAGTTCCAATTATGGCTATCCCCGCCCGACAGGTATATGTCTATCCTTGAAGGAAATCTATTAAGGGTTATTTATCCTTAAATGAGATCGTGGGCTATTGAATCTAAGGCTGAAACTTAAAATCCCTTTTTCAAGTTCGTTTCAAGTTTACCACATCAATCTTATTGGTGATCAGGAAACAAGAAGCATTATGCTTAAGATTCAATAAACAACTAAAGTATTACGTATAATATTATTAAATCAATTATTAAGCATGTGAATATTGTGTTTCATCACTTCCCTAGAATAAAAAGAAAATGCTGGGGTTAGGGGATCCACATTTAATATTTCAAACCTAGGAATCTCACTTATTATTATATATAAATTATTATTAGTTCTGCTTTCTCAGGAATTAATAATGCCAAAAATATAAACCAGCCATATAGACGCTAGTCTAATTTAGTCCAATTACACCAGCCATATAGGCGGTAATCATTTGTCACATAAAGACCGGCCATATAGGCGGTGAAGTAATTTATATTTAAACCGACCATATATGGGTATCATAGTTTGCCATTAATTAGTCCGGTTATATTATAATTTGTATATTATAATTAAGTGAGATTGACCTAGTTAATTGTATTAAATGTTTCACCCTTCCCTAGTGAAAATTTAACTACAAAACATGAAAGAAAACAAAAACACTGAAACTATTATTACTACAAATAAAAATACATAATTAAAATACTAAAAATAAATATAAACAAGATGCAATCCTTAAATTCCTTATAGAAACCTAAGGAAAGCATGAAGAAAATGAAATCAAATCAAATGCAATTTATAGACAAAATTTATTGCCACGCGTCGCGACGCCTAAGGATCTGCGCGTCGCGACGCCTGAGCTGGCAACTCGGCAAACATGTCTTGCATTGTTATCTGCTGATGTGGCACACATAATTCGTCATTCCAATAGAATGTTAAAACGTGGCACGCGGTTGATGCGGTCAAATGAAATATTGACACGTGGAAGAAGGTGATTCGCGGCTGGTGACGTGGTTGACAAGTGGCTGACACGTGGCTTACATGTGGATGACACGTGGTACACGGTTGATGCTGTCCAATCGGATGATGCCATGTGGCACGCGTAGTGTCGGCAGTATGACACGTGACGCGGTGCATTTTAGTGGATTTATTGTGATGTTGACACATGGAAGGTGCATGTTAGCAAGTGTGCAAGATAGTAGACTTCTCTGATTTTGACACGTGTCTGGCGCAATTTAGTATACGGCGCATGTTAGCGGTCGCGACACAGAAGTGCTGCGCATCGCGACGCCCAAATGACTATTTTTCCTTTTTGTCCATTTTTCACTATTTTGGCCTTAATTTGATTCTAGTGAGTCCTGGAACTTTATTTACCTACAAAATAACATAAAATACATCAAAACGTTCATTAAACCCGAGAAATTAAACAAAATATTTGGTCAAATGAGTGGTAAAATATGATATATTTTCTATTCATCAATATTGATCTGTATCTGAAAACTTGACGTATGAGGGCGTTACGTATCGCCGGCCCTCATACGCCAACCTGGAGCTAGTAGTGCAAATCCATGACTTTGGGGCGTTACGTATTGCCGTCCCCCAAAGCATGCCACTATTATCCCAAAAACTGGTGGTCTTGGGGCATTACGTATCACCGTCCCCCAAGCCATAAAACTAGAACTAGGGGTGCGGATCTATGCTACCCTTCAAGCTCTGAAACTAGGGTCTAGGGGCGTTACGTATCACCGTCCCCCTAGCCCTGAACTAGGATCTAGGGGCCTTACGTATCGCCGTCCCCCAGTCCTCTACATGTGCACATGTTCTCTATCCTTCAATTCCAAACTGTATCAAGTTACATACTAGGGTGGGGTTTTCCCTCATGCCCCGAAAATCATAAAACTCATGCTTAAATCTCAAAACTGGATAAAACATGTTATGAGAAATATTGCTTTTCTCAAATGTAATTTTGCAAGAAATAACTGTAATGGAAATCGACTAAGACCTTATAGCGTAAAAATATAAGTCTGAAACAAAATTAATCAAAGTAAAAGTCAATTTAAAAGAAGAAGGTCCACTCACTGTTTTTAGAATTTGGCTGGTACTGGATCATTTATCGAAGAAAATTACGATTCCTGGGGATAATCTCAATCCACTTGATTTCTTTATACTCCACAATCCTCTATTGTTGTTTATCTTCTTTCTTGTTTTATCTTCTGTTTTTCTTCTCTATTTCTTCTTATTTTTCTCTTTCTTTCTTCTTCTCCTCATCATCATTCTTCTTCTTCTTCCCCTCTCATTCTTCCACGTTTTTGCTTATTCTTTTCTAATTTTTTGGGATTCATGAATAGTGCATCTCTTTTATACTTGGCAATTAAAAAAAAGAAATATGTGGAATTTTCAAGAAACATGTAGAAATTACTAGAATGCCCTGTATTTTTGGACTACTTCTGGTTTTAATTTGGAAAAACATTCAACGTAAAAGTTGTAGATCTCTATCTTAGATTTCTGAAAATATAAGATTCATAAAAATTGGAGTTTGTATGAGAATGTTACGGCCCAAATACTATGGGCTACTCGTAGTGGAACCTCATAGAATCTCGCATCGAAGTTTCGAAGAATTTACTGTTCATCCATAAAGTCGTTCTGCGAATGTATATATGCTCGAACATAAATTATATTATGTAACACTCGTCCTGTGGTGTAACAGTACTACAGTCAATGAGTCAACTGTAGTAGGGACCTCTAGTCGTTACAATGACTGTTATTATGTACTCTCTCTTATCAGACAAATAATATCATTATCGATATTGGATAAAGTGGGATATAAAATAAAAAATAAGGATAGTACTTTATTTTTATATGATAAACACAACTATTTGATATTGAATGTTCTTTATCTAACGGTCATTATGTTTTGGAAACATATTGAGATGTCTTTAATATAGAGGAAAATACAAGTAAAAGATTTGAATTTAATAACACTGAATTATGGCATAAGGGATTGGGCCACATAGGTGTTAAACGCATATCAAAATTATTTAAGGATGATTTGATTGAAGATATTAACTTAGATCCTTATCCAATTTATGAGTCATGTATCCAAGGAAAATTGACAAAAGCCCCATTTCTAAGTGTTAGACACCGTGCTGAAGATTTATTGGAACTAATACATAGTGATGTGTGTGGTCCACTAAATCATGTCGCTAATGATGGTTCAACATACTTCGTGACTTTCACTTATGACAAGTCAAGATATGGTTATGTCTATTTGATGAGACATAAATCAGAAACATTTAAAAAGTTCAAAATATTCTGAGATGAGGTAGAAAACAAACTAGGAAATTCATTAAGTGTCTTCGATCAGATCGAGGTGGTGAATTTTTGAGTGACGAATTTAGAAGTTATTTAAAGGAGAATATGATTCTCGCCCAATATATTCCCATAGGGACTCCTCAACACAATGATGTGTGTCTAAGCAGAGAAATCATACTTTATTGGATATGGTGCAATCTATGATGAGCTATACAGATCTTTCACATTACCTTTGGGGTTATGCTTTGCTTACTGTTGCCCACATACTTAACAGAGTTCCACCGAAAGTTTTTTCTACGACCCTATATCAGATATGGTATGGTAGAAATCCAAATATTAGATATTTAAGATTTGGGGTTGTCCCGCGTACATTAGAGTCGCGCAGCGGGATAAACTAACACCTGGGGGTATTAATATAGGTTCGTTGGATATCCGGAAAATTCTTTAGGATATCAATTCTATGATTTTGAGCAACGAAATGTATTTATTGTTCGTTTTTCTACTTTTCTTCAAAAAAAAGGTATTTCTGAGAGAAAGTGGAATCATAGAAAGATTGAACTCAATGAGTTTGATCCTAATATACAGGAACTTGAGATGGAACCAGAGATCCAACTAGGTAGAGGATCTATAACACAGGTTCTACGTAGATCGAATAGCATATCAATGACTCCTGAGAGATTATTTTTAACATCTGATGTGAGCCTTGATGTTCTCCTTTTGGAGGAAACGAATCTGACTACTTATAATCAGGCGATATTGGATATCAATTCAAGAAAATGGCAGGGAGCCATGAAATCTGAAATAGATTCTATGCATGACAATCAAGTATGAGAATTTGTTGAACTTCCTAAATGAGTTAAACCTGTTGGTTGTAAATGAGTTTATAAAAGAAAGAAAGGGCCCGATGGAAAGGTGGAAACATTTAAGGCCCGACAGGTAGCGAAATGTTACACTTAATGTCATGGGACTGACTATGAGGAAACCTTTTCACCAGTAGCTATGCTAAAATCCATTAGTATTCTTTTAGCCTTTGCTATATATCACGATTATGAGATATGGCAGATGGATGTGAAAACGGCATTCCTAAATGGATTCCTCAAGGAGGATATCTATATGGAATAACCAGAATATTTTATATCCAATAAGACTTCAAACTTAGTTTGTAAGCTTTAGAAGTCCATTTATGGACTTAAACATACATCTCGAAGCTAGAATCGTCATTTTGATGAGATAATTAGATTATATGGATTCATTAAGAACGAGGAAGAACCGTGTGTTTATACGAAAGTTAGTGGGAGCATGATAGTATTTCGTGTTCTATATGTAGACGATAGCCTTATCATTGGGAATGATATAGGATTGATGCAGAGTGTGAAAGCCTACATTTGTAAGAACTTCCCATGAAAGATATGGGTGATGCTTCTTATATACTGGGTATAAGGCTCTATCGAGATAGAATTAAGAAGCTTATAGGGTTGTCACAATCCACGTATATAGATAAAATATTAGAAAGGTATGGTTTTACCAACTACAGGCAGTAAATGTACCTTTTGCGATACGACATACATCTTTCAAAGAAAATAACACCTCAGACGGGAAAAAAAGAGAGTTAGAATGTCTAACTTGCCATATACTTCTTGTATTGGGAGTATTATGTATGTTATGCTATGTACAAGACCTGACATCAGTTTCAGCGTCAGTATTACTAGCCGATACCAATCTGATCCGGGTAATGATCATTAGACAGTTGTGCAATATATCCTGAAATTTCTTAAGGGTGCTAAGGATAAGTTTCTCTTATATGGAGAAGATGAGCTAAAAGTTAAGGGTTATACAGAATTCGATTTCTAGGGAGATCCGGATGATAGAAAGTCTTTATCCAGATACATTTGTACCCTTATTGTTGGTGTAGTTAGTTGGCGATGTTCAAATCAAGGATCAACAATTGATTCCACCATTGTGGCGGAATTTATAGCGGCTTAGAAAGATGCTAAAAAAACTGTTTGGATTAGAAATTTCATCACAGAACATAGCATTTTGCCTAGTATTGTGGATCCAATTCCAATGTACTGTGATAATAGGATAGCCATTGCACAACTTAAGGAGTCGAGAGCGCATTCCAAGTCTAAACACGTGGAAAGGAAATATCACGTTATTAGATATATAATCGAACGAAAAGGCATAGTGGTCTTAAAGGTTCAAGGATAAGACAATAAAACAGACCCACTTACTAAGGCCTCACCTCCTAAGTTATTCGATAAACATGTGGAAGAGATGAGACTTCGTACCATCCGGATTGATACTAAGTAAGTGGGAGTTTTGTTGGAGTTGATGCTTGGAGCGCCAATCCGAATAATGTATTGTACATTATATTTTATTATTTATTAAAAAAAATAACTACTTTTTCATTTCAGCCATGTTAATGGTAATTTATGTCATAATACATATAAGTTTGATATATAAATATGCTGAGAATGACATCGACCTTAGAATAGTTATGTAGTAATACAGGAAACTGAGAGGTCCGACATTGGAATAGTATTTCTATTATAAACTATTCTTAAAGCAAATATTCACAGTCGAATGTTTCGGAATACAGTCGAATTCCTATAATCTAGAAGACTAGCATATGTCGTATATTAGAATTAGAGTTCAAATGGTCTAACCCAATGTACCATGAACAAAGGAAGCTCGTATAGACATGTGAGTATTCGTTGGAGTGAATACTGAATGACTCACAAGTTATTCCTAATAGTTGGAAGTACACACCACCGTCAATAGGAATCTCCTCGAGTCGAGTAGTATATGTGATCCTTTGACAATAGGATAGCGTTGATTTTATGTGTGATCCTCCACACATTGATGCCATATATGTCAGAGGCCTTTTATGGTCTGACCGCTAGATGTTTGTTGGGTGTAGACTGATGCACTCGTTAATCAAGTGTGTATCAAGATAAGATCTATCTACTCGTATGTGTACCATAAGAGGTTTAGGTATCAATGTGAGTAAGTCACGATTATTAAGACTTTGGCCAAAGCCGATCACCTAGGGTGGATCGCATATATCAGAAATGGTGTTCTGATTAGTTGTAAAGAATCGTAGAAATGTCGATAATATGATATGTATGTCTCGTAAACTAGACATTATAATCTATATTTCCTAAGCACAACTCGGATAGCCTACGACGGAAGGATTGTTAAGTATATGTGATAATCTCGACTTGTATTGTTCAGAAAGGTCGTTCATGTTCTTCGCAAATTCGGAGGTGGCTAAATTGCATACATATAAGCTAGGCTTATATGACCAACGTGTATGGACTTATAGAGTCCGACAATATGAAGTGTACTCGTTGAGCACTTGGGTAGCCGATGACGTATGATAATAAATAATATTTGATATTATAATTATCAATTAAAATAATTAAGTGTTATTGGATAATATCAATTATATACTTTGACCCAATTGGATTAATTGGATTAATCGAAAATTACACAAGGGCTTTACTGTAATTTCATAAATATCTCTACCATTGGAGGATATTTTAGTAATTATAAAATATGTAATAATAGGTGTATTTGGCTTGATTTAATTGGATTAAATCAAGGTGGTAGACAATGAACTAATCAAATTGATTAAACTTTGTCTAGATTTAAATTGATTAAATTAAAGTTGTAGACAATAAGCTAATCAATTGGTTAAACTTTGTCTAGATTTAATTGGATTAATTCAAAGTGGTAGACAATAACTAATCAATTGGTTAAACTTTGTCTAGAGTTTATTAGATTAAATAAATGTGGTAGACAAAGCTGATAAGTCACAACTAATTATGCATATTTGGACAAATTGGATTAAGCCCACCTAAAAGTTGATTAAAACTTTTATTAATTAAAAATTAAATAAGCTTCACTATAAAAGACAAGCTTGAGAAAATTTATAAGTAACCAAGCATTAAGGAAAAACATAAGAGAAATTAGCTTTAAAAAATATTTAGAGAAGTTTTGGAAGTTCTCTACATTTTTCAACAATGAGAAGAAGATTAGATCTTTGGTTCAAGCTTATTAGGTAAGTTTGATTTTCTCTAAAAACTATGTTTTTGTATTTGATACATAATAATATAGCTTGAAGTTGAAATTAGGCTAATGAATTGTGTATTGATGCTTTAGAAGCATAAACACAATATGCTTGTGATTGAGACAAAATGTGCTTGTTAGACATGGAACATAAAAGTAGAGTTTGGAACTCTAGATGATAGCTTGAAGTTATGGCTACTATTCTAGAATCACTTGACAGCTTTGAGTGACTTAGAATTATCTATGAGTTACTTTATTGTGGGATTCTAATTTGGTCTGTATTTTGGATTCAAATTTACGCATGTACGTATTTAGAGTAAATTTATGTTTTAGTAAAAATATTTGGTATTTTGAAAAATATGATTTTATTTTATAACATGTGTTGATGTTTGTCTTGATGTTAAAAATTAAATTTTGGGTGTTTAAAAATGTTTAGGGAGGATTGGAAGTAAATTGGGTGAAAATCCCAATTTGCAACAGCTCTCTAGAATTCCAGAGAACTGATGCTGAATGAATACATTTTAAACCAAATGCTTTTGTTTTCAATATAAAAAATAAATTTAAAAATGAGTGTGTGTGTGTGTGTGTTGGGCGCTACAGTGAGATCACGCTCGTACGCGTGCTACGTGCGTCGAATTTTGTTTACTTCCGTTTTAGAGCTTTCTGGACTCTAATTCGGCCCTGGTTGTTTCCTATGCACTTGTAATGGAATATAGTATTCCATTAAATTATTTAAAAATATACTCATACTTGATATCTATGGGTTAATCTCACCTCCGATGCGTGGGGCACCGATTTGACCCTATGGGTCCCACATCTGCCTCAACATAGACATGATGAGATCTATGTTTAGTTATAGTTTATTATCTAGTTCATTATGGGGTTATGCATTGCAAACAACAATGTATATCCTTAATGTAATTCCTTCTAAGTTAGTTCCTAAGACTCTATTAGAGTTGTGGAGGTTTACGACATTTCCATATATGAGGGTGTCCAACACATATGCTGAAGAAAAATACTACAAAGTTGGAGCCATGTTCACAGGTGTGCCAATTTGTAGGCTATCCTAAGGATACTAGAGGTGGTTTCTTCTATAGTTCAGAAGATAACAAAGTGTTTGTATCGATAAACTCTTGATAAGCGAAAAATATATCAATATTTACCGCCATTTTTTTACTTAATATTTTCTTAAGTTTTTTGAATATTTTGATGTGTTTTGTGTATTTTGTAGATAAATAAGGTTTCAGGACTCACTGGAATCAAATCAGAGCCAAAACAGCGAAAAACTGACAAAAATGGCAAAATTGTCATTTTGGCGTCGCGACGCGCATAATCTCTGTGTCGTGACGCGCCATAGTCACTGTTCTACCGACACTTGTCAGCATGATGTCAACATCACGACGCGCACAACGACACGTGTCGTGATGCCGAGCTAATAATTCTACCGACAGCCATATGTCATCATCTCGTGAAAGTCGCGTACACGTGTTGAAGATCTACGGTGTGTCGCGACTCGCAAGACTTCATGTGTTGTGATGCGTGGGACCAAGTTTTTCCTATAAATTGAGGCCGAAATCAGAATGAAAACTCATACCTTCTTCTGGGGATTTCCTTAAGAATGCTAAGAAGATTGTATCTTATTTGTTTATTTACAGCTTTCTTGTATTTAATTTTTATTTTATGCAATAGTTCTTTCTTTATTTTACTTTTCAGTATGAAAAAGTAACTCCCCGCTACTGGGGTGAAAGGTAAAGCTTTTATTACTAATATTTAGATTAATCTCCCTTAATTATAATATATAAACTATTTTAAAACTTGACTTAATGAAATACCGCCTTTATGGTCGGTTTGACTTAATTAAATTGATTTTAACCTGACTAAATTGGATACCGCCTTTATGGTCGGTTGGAATTAATCTAAAATCTGACTTAATCAGGATACCGCCTATATGGTCGGTTGTTAATGTCAAGCAAGTTTATATATTATAATAAATGTAATATCTAAATTTAAAGTAATAAAAGTTGATCTTCTAACCCCCAATATTTTATTTTATTGTTAATTTATCTATTTAATTTCCAAGCTTTACTTTATGTCATTTACTTTATTTATGTCTTTAATGGTCCTAGATATGTGTGGTAACTAACCCCTTATCTAGGGTTGTGATGAATTCCAATATCACCATTTTATAAGTGGTTATTTTGTGTCTTAGGTAATATAAAGGTTTATTTATTGAGTCTTAGTCTTAATGCTTCTTATTAACTGGCTACTAATAAGATTGATCTGGTAAACTTAAAATAAACTTGACGAACGAAATTTAGGTTTCAGCCTTAGACTCGATAACTCACGATCTCACCTTGGGGTAAATGATCCTTAGGTTGATTTTCTTCCAGGATAGACATATACCTGTCGGACGGGGGTAGCCACAATTGGAACTTATTCTTAATGAATTCAGGTAATTTAGTTAACATAGACATACGATTAACTGTATTACTTTGGGTGTTTGCATCTGACCATCGACATAGGCTTTTGCATAATTTCGTATTCCAGGTTAATAAACCAATATATTGCACAAACATGAGATAATCACTTCATCTTTAAAAAGATATTGGAATGATTCACAACCCTAGATAGTTTCATAATATTGAATTTTCCTTTAATTTACTTTCGCACTGTTTTAATTACTTGTCTTTAGTTTAAAATCACCATCCAATCAACATTCAATCTATTAGATACTTGTAAACATTTGGCGTTATAAATTAATAGCCTAGGTATTAAGTCCTCGTGGGATCGATACATTTTATACTACTTGAGCGATACGTGCGCTTGCGTTACGTGTGTGTTTATCACCGATCAAGTTTTTAACGCCGTTGCCGGGGACTTATTTATGTTTCACTATTAATATTGGGGTTAGATATTTTACTTGTGTCTAATTTATTTTTAATTATTATTTTTGTTTCTTGTATTTCAGGTTCTCATACACTACATGAGAAGAACTAGAAGCTTTAAAATCCGTCCGCTAGACCCAGAAATTGAAAGAAAAATCAGATAGTTGAGAAGGGAAAGGCGAGAATGTAAGTGTTCCTAGAACATTCCAAGATCATCTAAGAGTGATTTGTGTGTGAATAAAATCAAAAGAGTTATGGAAATACTCACATTGATCGGATGAGTTTCAAAACTTTTTATGCATTTCGGTAGAAGCTCCAAGCCTTCTTGAGTGTTTCCAACACTTGGGTGAGTTTCCCTATCACCTTGATTCACTCTTTTAAGTGCTAGCTTGAACAAAAATGAAAGAAAAATTTCCTCCAAGAGAAGCATTATGTTCGGCAAAATGGAAGAGAGAAGAGGAGATGATGAATAGTGATGTGTTACAACTTCTAAAGTTTGTCACTTTAAATAATAAGTTGAGTGTTGGTATTTGGTTGAGTGAAATAAAAGCAATCCAAGACTTTATTCTGAACCAACTACCAAATTCCATCAAGTGTCAAACACTTTGATGTAAGTTGGTGGGCCCCACTTCAAATTCTAAATTTAAGTCGGACAATCCAACACGCAACTTCGCTCGGGCCCGGGTTCGCTTAATTCTGAATTAAGCGAATTACCGTTGCGACTTAATTAAATCCAATTTAATTAAATAATAATGCCTCGCATGACTATTATGTAAGTCGCTTACGAATTAATTCTAAATTAATTCATTCGCTTGAATTAAAATCTAATTTTAATTCCGCTTTGAAATCCGATTTCATTTAATATATCTAATATATAATTTTAGCGCAATTAAATAAATTAAATAGTAAAATCTAATTTTACAATTAAATTTACTTTACCGATTAATTGTAAATTAATCGCGTTCTCTCTTCTCGACGAATTTAATCCCAGATAAATTCTCGACGCAATTAATCCTAGATTAATTCTTTTTCTTTTAATTAATCCCAGATTAATTTATTATCGTAATTAATCCCATATTAATTTTCTCTCACATAATTAATCCCAGATTAATTATCTGTTCTAGTAAAATCTCAACGGTAAATCTTTGGGAAGCGACCCAAGAGATCCCTGGATATGTTGGCAGTAAATACGGTCATCGGACTATCCGAATACGTGCGTACCCGGTACCACATTCTTACCGATTTACAAGACATGGTTGGCTTCTAGCAAAGCACCATGCCTACCCAATTCTCCAGAAATATTCTTTAAAGGAATATGAAATCTTTGTCAGGCGTAGTATAAGTAGTATTGCGTATTACGATCCAGTATAAGATGTCACATGCAAGGCCTACGGCTGGAATTGTGTCTGCCCTTTTCGAAGCATATATCGGATCACTAGCAACTAGTCTCTATAATCGGATAATCATGACCTTGTCATATTATCCCGATAGCTGCAGCATACAAGAGTACCAGTTCCGTATCCTTCATGATCATCATCTCCATATGACTGAAGTGATATTTCCATCTTGACATCACACCCAATACACTACGATTCTCAATATACCCAGAAGAGGCGTATACAGAACCTGTTAAAGCCCCGGATGACCAAAACCAAAGTATATTGATTTTCATAAGTATTAGCGATGCAAGTCCCAGGTTAAGACCAAATATACCTACCCTAATTCGGATTCCCATAGACACATAGTCATACTACCAATATGATTCCGAGGGGTCCATCCAGAGCGAAGCTGTTTTCGTACCATCGGCAAATAAAACCTCTTATCACACTTGCATAAGTATCCAATACTTAAATATATGAGAACCTCATATGTCGTTAAGCTTCCATAACACGCACAAGTGTAATACTAGCATATTCTGCATTATCGATGTCCAGTCTCGATAATACTACGACTAGGGATATTTAATGATTAAACCTTACATGGATTAATATTGTCTCATATCTTATTAATCTGATACTAATCATGTGGACTTTTATCATTTATATATCCAGGTAATCCAATTACAAATGATAAAAGAGCAATTTCCTTTGTCACATAGTTAATTTGTACAACAACGCCATGTTCTGTATAAATAGTCATGCTATGGGTCATAATTGTCCAACAATCTCCCATTTGGCCTATAGCCAATCACTCAAGTGTCTAACACCTGACTATGTACAGGTTGATCAAATTTCTGCTAAGAAACAGCTTTCATCAGCGGATTTTCAAGGTTATCATCTGATGTAATTTATTCGATCATCACATCGCCACGATGTATGATCGAACGAACCAGATGAATTAGTGGAAGTACATACTTGGATCATTGGTGAGACCGTGGTTCCTTAGCCTGTGCTGTAGCCTAGCTCATCTGCTAACAGAACTACTCCTAATCCAATTAGGATTATATAGATCTAAAATACTTCTATTGATGCCTCAGCTGCAGCAATGTTCCGCTCTTGTTATTTATTCGGCAATAGTATCTTGCTTGGAAGAGTTCCAGCTCACTATTCTGTTATTCAAACCATATATGTGCCCTTATTTCGACTTATAGTTGTTTTCAACGGTTTGGAAAATTGCAGCGGTGAACCTAGTTACCTCAAGTTCTCCTTTCCCAATATTTTAAGAACGCATCCTTAGTTCGTCTAAGATACTTAAGGATGTTCTTAACATCAATCCAGTGACCATCACATGGATTGGCCTGATTGTGACTCCATATGCTTAAAGCATATGAGACACCAGGTCACGTACATAACAAAATATACGAACACTGAGAGAGTGGTAGCAGCTTTCTAGATCGATCCTAGTAGATCTTTATTCCTAGAATAAAGCCTGCTTCTCCCAAGTATTCTATGGAGAATTCTAATGAAAGCCAATCTTTCACCGATTATAGCATAGGAATGTTATTTCTAAGAAGCAATACATCATCAACTTATAGGACATTCATTGTCAGTGCGCTCCCACTAACCTTCTTATATACACAAGAATCTTTATCGTTTTGAATGAAACCATATACCATTATGATCTTATCAAAATGTTAGTTCCAAGAACGCAATGCTTGCTTCAATTCATAAATGGATCGATTTAACTTCTAAACTTTGTTTGCATGTATTTGGTACGACAAAACCTTCAGGTAGTTGTAAAAACATCCTCCAAAAGGTTTCCATTTAAGGAAAGCGGTTTTGACGTCCAGCTGCCATATTTCATAGATGAAACATGCAGCTGTTGCAAGCATTATCCGAATGGATTTAATCATGGCAACGGGTAAAAGGTTTCGTCGTAATTGACACTATGTTGATGACGATACCCTTTCGCTACAAACCTACATTTGTATGTTTATATATTGCCATCCATGTATGTCTTTCTTGAAGACTCATATGCAACCAATAGGCACAATGCCTTCTGGTATATCAACCAGTATCCAAACTTGGTTGTATACATGGAATCCATTTGGACTTCATGGCACTTTTCCATAAACGGAGTCAATACCTTGTATCACATCCTCATACGTAGTCGGTCCAACTTCCTCAATAGGATTAACATCTATATGAGGTGAGTTGTATAAGTACTATACTTTGGTTTCCCTAGGACAACCTACAAATAGGCACTTATCTGATTTGGGTTCTAATTTGGTATCATCCAAACATTTAGAGTATGCCCAGCATTCCCAAATCTTCAGGAATGAGAAACCCGGTTTCTTTCCTGTTCATATCTAATATGAAGTCTTTCTAACGGATTTTCATGGAACCTTATTCAAAATATGTATTGCACTGTTTAATATGTATCCTCAGAAGGAAATAGGTAGCTCAGAGCGACTCATCATTAACCTTACCATGTCCAACAAAGTTTGATTTCTCTATTCTGACGCACCGTCAAATTGAGGTGTCCCGGGAGGAGTCCATTGTGAAAGAATACCATACTCTTTCAAGTTATCTTGAAACTTATATGTTTAAGTAATTTCCACTACGATCCAATCGCAATGTATTAATACTTTTACCGGTTTGTTTCCTTACTTCGTGTCGAAACTCTTTGAATATATCAGAAGTTTCCGATTTGTGTGTCATAAGATACACATAACCATAACGCGATGCAACATCCGTAAAGGTTACGAAGTACTCATAACCACCTCTAGCCTAGCTAGACATGGGCCCACATACGTCACCATGAACGAGGGCTAACAACTCGGTGACACTTGCACTTTTACCAAGTAAAAGGTGTTTTAGGCACTTTGCCTAATAAATTAGATTCGTAGACATCATTTGAATTAGAATCAATTTTGTCCTAGTATCCACTCTTCAAAAGTGTGGACATACGAGTCTTGTTAATGTGTCCCAGACAACAATGCCATTTTTAAGTCTCAACAGATTTATTCAGTTTGAGCTTTTATTTGTCGTGTTATATGTTTGAGATTCATTTATATTCAAAATATAAATATTTTTATTCACATCTAATATGTATATCTCAATATCATCTTTATAAACAAAACACCCGGTGTTATGGAACATAAAGGTATACCCGCAACGGGTTACACTAGATATAGAGATAATGTTTCTAGTCAAATTAGGTACATTATAACACCTTCCTAATTTAAGTACATGCCCAAAGGGCAGTTCCAAAACTTATGTTTCTATGCCCAAAACAACGACTCATATCATTTTTCCGACTCATAGGTCGATCTCATCTGAAGCCAGTCTCCTGCTAATCAGCAGATCTTGCACATCAGTACATATGTATGTACCACATCCAGTGTCAAAATCCAATTTTAAAACAGGTAGTGGACACGTTTATTACAATAACTTACATTCATGAAGTCAAAGCCTTGTTTGCCTTCACTTCCTTCATTTCTGGCTTGTCCATACGGCAGTCATGCTTCCAATGACCCCGTTTACCACAGTTTAGGCAGATATGTTGGGATAAGTCATTTGTCTTCCAAGAAGACTGTGACGATTTTTCCTTTACCCCCTTTTAGCAGCTCTGGCTCTGCCTCCTTGAGCATAGCCATCAACTCTCCAAGAGTTTTCTCTTGGTTCTTAATGAACCTGCCCCAGTTTTCGGGCAGAGATTGTAAGATCAAATCTTTGGAAGTCTCGTCCTCGTAGGTATTGCCCAGCTAACCTAGCTGTTCGATGTCAGCAATCATCTGTGACACCTAGTGTTCAACAAACGTACCTTCTAACATATGTGAGCGAAAGGGCTTCTTTTGCAATTCATACTTCTAAGATCTAAAGTTAGATCTATGAAGATCCTTTAATTTCAACATCATGGTATATGAATCTAATCCTTAGTTCTGACGATGGAATTAAAGAGTCATTGCGGCAAGCATAACGGATTGAGCACTAAAGTTATCATCACCATGAGTCTTCCAAAGCTCATGCTCCGCTATTTGCTCAACTCCGGGCTCAGGCCCGAGATGTCACTCTGTCAAATAAATAACTTCTCAGCTCCCAGGACGATCCTGAAGTTCTATTCCCAATCTGAAAGTTAAAGCCGCTTAAAGACACTTTCACCCAAGATTATGTTTTAAACGCTAATCTTTCAGTTATCTTGATTCCAATAGTCCAACTATCCAATCAACGGTTTCGGGTACCATCGAATATAATGATTACTATAGTCTAACTATATAATCAACTATTATTGATTGGTTACATTCAAATGTATTGATTACTATAATCCAATTATATAACCAACTACAAATAAAGTAGTTTGAATATATTCCAAATCTTCAATTAAAATAAAAATTGAATATTAGTCCAACTAATACATTTATATTTGAATAATTAATGATGAAAAATGAAATGAACGCGTATTGGCAAGTATCTAAACAAAATTGAAAATTTAATACTTGCCTCCCATTATTTTTCGGCGAGCCTCTAACCCTCTGTGGAGTACTCAGGAAACCTAGTTTCCTAGTGGGCTAGGATCCCGTTAAATAACACAAAACCTTGACTTTGGCCAACAAGTTGTATGAAACTTAACTAGGTAGATCTCTAAGATCAATTGGATCTAATCCTATTCCTAGATCCAGTAGGTGGACCTCCAAGTTTCGAAACATATATCCAATATATGCCAATATATCTAATATATTGCCTAACATTTTCCTCTGAATCAACTAAGCCTTGGCTTTGGCTCAACAAGCTTAATGAAACCAGTTAAGCGTGACCCATTGACAGTGGGAAAGCTTCGTAATCGAAGCTGATGAAAAAGACGTGACCTTGACTTTGGCCAACAAATCACAACTTGCCCAAGGCGTACGATATGGAACAAAGCCTTAATGATTCAAACACATCCGTGATGGACAAAGGTCTTGACTTTGGCCAACAAACCAATGCCAATCTTGGATCTTGAGAGAGAATCACTCAATGGAAGGAAAAACGCTTAATATGAAATGAGGATTTTTGTCGAGATTTGGCAACCAATTTATTATCTTTAATTAGGTCTCATCATACACCCTTAAGCATGCATTCTAAAACCATAATAAGGCGTGATAAAATTAATAATGATATGCGGATGGATATACAACAAATTGTTCCTAGAACAAATCTCTCACTTTCCTCTCTCCCACTAGCATTATTCATACTTCTAACCAATTACATAATACTTCTAAAGAAACCTCATTTACATTGAGGGGAATTAGTGAGAAAAGAAATACAATAAGAAAAGAGGTAATAGACTGGACATGCAGGTATAATTTAATAAATTCTAAATTTATTACAACAATTTCCAAAATTGCCCTCACCCTTCTAATATCCATCCGATATACATTATCCATACATACATCCAAGTATTCACACAAAGCATGTTATTCAATCAATCTAATCCAATTAATTAATCTTTGATTAGTGACCATCCAATGTTCAAACAACGATTTGATTTGCGCGAGTCCAACTCGTTTAAGAATAAATACTCAAAGTACGTATTCTTGAATTATATCGAATTACAATTTCAAATCCAATTTAAATTATATTCAATACTAATTCATATTTAATTCCAAATTAAATAATTACACTTTTAGTAGTGCCTTTTAGACTTGGATTCCAAATCCAATCCTTATTGGTCTCAAAGGCCCAATCAGTATCCAATACTATTCAATTAAAGTCCAATGGGCTTTAAATTAATTCTTTAGGCATGGGCTTTGGCATTTATGGGTCAAACCCAAGATGCCAAGGCCCAATTAGGAATCACCCTATGCCAAAAATCAATTCAGTCCCATTAGGCCCAATTAAAATTTTAAAGGACCAATTATCATATTTAAACTATGTGGAAATGGTTTTAGGCCCAATTGGATCCAACCAATTATCCTAAACCAAACTTGGCCCAACCAAGCCCATTAAGCCCAAATACAATAAATTAAATTAACTCATTATTCCAAATTACAAATTAATTCAATTCAAGTGTAATTACCATAATTAATTAATTAATCTAATGCTTCCAAAACACTAATTAATTCAATTAATCATGCTCTATATTTCCAATTCATGTCCAACACAAATTGAAACAAAATCAATCTTATAAC
This sequence comes from Zanthoxylum bungeanum, assembly GCA_019454045.1. Classification (NCBI taxonomy): domain Eukaryota; kingdom Viridiplantae; phylum Streptophyta; class Magnoliopsida; order Sapindales; family Rutaceae; genus Zanthoxylum; species Zanthoxylum bungeanum. The sequence continues at coordinate 121,805 of SKCR01001237.1, forward strand.
ATGCATCATGGCTCATGGCAAAGGCATACAAAAATCATTCAATATGATTTCAATATAATTAAATCAACATTCAATATTTCTATCATGCCATAAACACATCCAATTGTTAAATTTCAAAAATTCCACCATGAGTCACCTAGGGCATGCATTCGGCCAAGGGTATATTTTGGGAAAATTAATCCTATCAATTTTTCACAATTCCAACAATCCCCAAATCCAATTGAACATCATATAAACATATCCCAACCAATAATTTAGGTAAATTAAGCTCCAAGCCAAAAATCCCAAATTTAAAGTCATGAACCCTAGATTTTCAAATCAAACTTAGGAGGCTCTGATACCATTGTAAGTGTTCCTAGAACATTCCAAGATCATTTAAGAGTGATTTGTGTGTGAATAAAATCAAAAGAGTTGCGGAAATACTCACATTGATCGGATGAGTTTCAAAACTTTTTATGCATTTCGTGTTGGGTTCTCTAAGAACAATAAACAAGATCATTAAGCATAAAACATGTGAATACGCAAAGTAAAGTAGCGGAAAATACTCACTTTGATCAGCTAATGATGTGTAGACAACAAAACTTTTGCCTCCATTGAAGTTGCTCCAAGCTTCTCCTTTGATGTATGTTGAGCTTCCAAGCATGTTTCTTGAATTCCAAACTCATGGAAAGGTTTCCCTATCACCTTTGTATGATTCCTTTGTGTGCTAGCACTTAGAATATTTTGCAACAAAACTTCCTTTTGCTTTGTGTGACTCTCGGCCAAGCCAAGAGAATAGAGAAAGATGATGAAGTTCACGCCCAAGGCATGGAGAGGAGAGAAAATAAAAATGAATGAAGTGTTTAATGATTTTCCAAAAATCAAAACCATATACCAAATCAAGATTATGTAAAAAGTCCATCACCTTTTCAAAGTTGAGTGTTTGGTAAGTCATCACCAAATACCAAACTCCATCAACATAAAGTGATGAGAATGACATGTGATGTGACTTATGTGTGGGCCCCACTTTAATTCAAAATCCGAGTTAACGAATTTTCCGTTGCGACGTAATTAAATCAAATTTAATTAAATAATTATGTCTAGAAAAATTACTATTAAAGTCGCTTGCGAAATAATTCTAAATTAATTCGTTCGCCCGAATTAAAATCCAATTTTAATTCCGTTTTGAAATCTAATTTCATTTAATATATCGAATATATCATTTTATCGATTAATTCCAAATTAATTGTTCTCTCTCGATTAATTGAATTTTATCCCAGATAAAATTCTCCGTAATTAATCCTAGATTAATTTTCTCTCTCTTCTAATTAATCCCAGATTAATTATTTTCGAGTCATACGTCATCGGTGAATCTTCAGGAAGCGACCCATGAGATCTCTGGATATGTTGGCAGTAAATCCGGTCGTCGGACTATCCGAGCACGTGCGTACCTGGTACCACATTTTTTCCGATTTACGAGACATGGTTGGCTTCTAGCAAAGCACCGTGCCTACCCAATTCTCCAGAAATATTCTTTTAAGGAATATTTAATCTGTGTCAGGCGTAGTATACGTAGTATTACGTATTGTGATCCAGTATCGAATGTCACATGCTAGGCCTGGGGCTAGAATTGTGTCTGCCCCGTATAAAGTATATATCGGATCTCTGGTAACTAGTCTCTATAATCGGATAAACATGACCTAGTCATATTATCCCGATGACTGCAGTACATAAGAGTACTAGTTCCGTATCCTACGTGATCATCATCTCCATATGACTGAAGTGATACTTCTATCTTGACATCATACCCAATACACTACGATTCTCAGTATACCCAGAAGAGGCGTACACAGAACCTGTTAAAGCCCTGGACGACCAAAACCAAAGTATACTGATTGTCGCAAGTATTAGCGATGCAATTCTCAGCTTAAGACCAAATACACCTACCCTGATTCGGATTCCCATAGTCACATAGTCATACTACCAATGGGATTCCGAGGCGTACATAGAAGCTGTTCCCGTACCATCGGTAAACACAACCTCCTATCACACTTGCATAAGTATCCAATACTTAAATATATGAGAACTATGTCGTTATGCTCCCACAACGCGCACAAGTGCAATACTAGTCTATTCCGTATTATCGATGTACAGTCTCGATAATACTACGACTAGGGATATTTAATGATTAAACCTTAGTGGATTAATAGTGTCTCATATCTTATTAATCTGGTACTAATCATATGGACTTTTATCATTTATGTATCTTGGTAATCCAATTATAAATGATAAAAAAGCAATTTCCTTTGTCACATAGTTAATTTGTACAACAACACCATGTTCTGTACAAATAGTGATGATATGGGTCATAATTGTCCAACAATCTCCCACTTGGCCTATAGCCAATCACTCAAGTGTCCTACACCTGAACTATATACAGGTCGCTCCAACTTCTACTGAGAAACAGCTTTCGTCAGCGGATTTGCATTGTTATCATCTGGTGCAATTTATTTGATCATCACATCGCCACGATGTATGATCCGATGAATCAGATGAAATAGTTGAAGTACATACTTGGATCGTTGATGAGACCATTAATTCTTTAGCCTGTGTTGTAGCCTAGCTCAGCCGCTAACAGAACTACTCATAATCTAATTAGGAATTTTATAGATCCAAAATTGCTTCTTTTGCTGCCTCAGCTGCAGCAATATTCCGCTTTTGTTGTTTATTCTGCAACAGTATCTTGTTTGGAAGATTTCCAGCCCACTGTTCCATTATTCAAACTATATAGTACCATTATTGTGACTTACAGTCATCTTGATCGGTTTGGAAACTTGCAGCGGTGAACCCAGTCACCTCAAGTTCTCCTTCTCCATAGCTTAAAAAAGCATCCTTAGTTCGTCTAAGATACTTAAGGATGTTCTTAACATCAATTCAGTGACCATCTCCTGGATTGGCCTGATTGTGACTCCATACGCTCAAAGCATATGAGACATCAGGTCACGTACATATATTTCAATGTACGAGTTGTCGGAGAGTGCCAACAACTTTTAGATCTATCCCAGTAGATCCTTATTCCTAGAATAAAGGTTGTCTTTCCCGAGTATTCTATGGAGAATTTTCATGAAAGCCAAGCTTTCATCGATTGTATTAAAGGGAATGTCATTTCCAAGAAATGATATATCATCATTATAAAGGAAAATCATTGTCAGTGCGCTCCCACTAACCTTCTTAAATACACAAGAATTATATTCGTTTTGAATTAAATCATATACCATTATGATCTTATCAAAACGTTAGTTCCAAGAACGTAATGCTTGCTTGAATCCATAAATGGATCAATTTAACTTGCAAACCTTATTTTCATGTTTCGGTACGACAAAACCATCAGGATGTTGTAAACATCCTCCAAAAGGTTTCCGTTTAAGGAAATTGATTTTGACGTTCAGCTGCCATATTTCATAAATGAAACATGCAGCATTAGCAAGCATTATTCAAATGGATTTAATCATGGCAACGGATAAAAGGTTTCGTCGTAATCGACACTATGTTGATGACAATACCCTTTTGCCACAAGCCTAGCTTTGTACGTTTGTATGTTGCCATCCATGTATGTCTTCCTTGAAGACTCATTTAGTACCAATAGGCACAATGTCTTCCGGTACAGCAACCAGTGTCTAAACATGGTTGGTATACATGGAATCCATTTCGGACTTCATGGCATTTTTCCATAAAAGGAGTCGATACCTTATATCACTTCCTCATACGTAGCCGGTTCGTCTTCCACAATAAGATTGACATCTTCATGAGGTGAGATCAGAAACCCATACCTCCCAGGTTGTTTTCTGACTCTCTCCGACCTACGCGGTTCTTGTGTATTCGAAGATTATTGGTACAGTTTCATCCCTGATGAACTGTTTGTGTTCCATGAGGACTCGGTGCCTGGAACATTATTACTCTGATTTTTATCGATTTTTACTTTCCTCCCACTTACCATTGCATATAGGTATTCCTCTTAGGAAAACTGCATGGAGAGCAATAATTATATTGTTCTCTTGTGAGTTGTATAAGTACTATACTTTGGTTTCCCTAGGATAACCTACAAATAGGCACTTATCCAATTTGGGTTCTAGTTTGGTATCATCCAAACGTATGCCCATCATTCCCAAATCTTCAGGAATGAGAAAACCCGGTTTCTTTCCTGTTCATATCTAATATGAAGTCTGTCTAACAAATTTTCATGGAACCTTATTCAAAATAAGTATTGCACTGTTTAATGTGTATCCCGTGAAGGAAATTGGTAGCTCAGAGCGACTCATCATCAACCTTACTATGTCCAACAAAGTTCGGTTTCTCTGTTCGGACACACCGTAAAATTGAGGTGTTCCAGGAGGAGTCCATTGTGAAAGAATACTATACTCTTTCAGGTAATCGAGAAACTTATTGCTTAAGTATTTTCCACTACGGTACAACTATAATGTCTTAATACTTTTGCCCGTCTGTTCTTCTATACTTCGTGTCAAAACTCTTTGAATTACTCAAAAGTTTCTAACTTATGTTTCACAAGAAACACATAACCATAACGCGATGCTACATCCGTAAATATTACAAAGTATTCATATTCATCTCTAGCCTAGCTAGACATAGGCCCACTTACGTCACAATGAATGAGGGCTAACAGATCGGTGGCAATTACACTTTTACCAAGTAAAATGTATTTTAGGCACTTTGCCCAATAAACTAGATTCATAGACATCATTTGAATTAAAATCAAATCCGTCCTAGTACCCACTCTTCAAAAGTGTGGATATATGAGTCTTGTTAATGTGTCCCAGACAACAATGACACAAATAAGTCTCATCTGATTAATTCAGTTTGAGCTATTTATTTGTCATGTCATATGTTTGAGATTCATTTACATTTTAAATATAAATATTGTTATTCACATCTAATGTGTTTATCTCAATATCATCTTTATAAAACAAAACACTTAGTGTTCTAGAATATAAAGGTATACCCGCAACGGGTTAAACTTAGATATAGAGATAATTTTTCTAGTCAAACTAGGTACATTATAACAGTTTCCTAATTTAAGTACATGCCCCAAGGGCAGTTCCAAAACTTAGGTATATACGGTTAAAACAGTGACTCTCGTCCCATTTCTGACTCGTAGGTGGATCTCATCTGAAGTCAGTATCCTGCTCATCAGCAGATTATGCACATCAGTAGATATTTATGTACTACATCTAGTATCAAAAAATCCAATTTTGAAACTAATAGTGAACATGTTTATGACAAACATAATTGAAGCCGGAGCCTTACCCCGCATTCACTTCCTTCATGTCTGCCTTGTCCATACGGCAGTCACGCTTCAGTGACCCCGTTTGCCACATTTTAGGTAGACATCTTGGGATATGTAATTTGTCTTCCTAGAAGACTTTGATGATTTTGCCTTTGCCCCTTTTAGAAGCTCTGGCTCTGCCTCCTTGAGCATAGCCATCAACTCTCCAAGAGTTTTCTCTTTGTTCATAATGAACCTGCCCCAGCTTTCGGGTAGAGACTATAAGATCAAATCTTTTGTAGTCTCGGCCACGTAGGTAATGCCAAACTATCCTAGTTGATCGATGTTAGCAATCATCTGCGACACATTGTGCTCGACATATGTACCCTCTGACATACGTGAGCGAAAGAGCTTCTTTTGCAATTTGTACTTCTAAGATCTAAGAATAGATCTATGAAGATCTTTTAATTTCAACATCATGGTATAAGGATCTAATCCTTAGTTTTGACGAAAAAATTAAAGTTTCATTGCATCAAGCATAAAGGATTGAGCACTAAAGTTATCATCACCATGAGTCTTCCAAAGCTCATGCTCTACTATTTGCTCAACTCCGGGCTCAGGCCCGAGATGTCACTCTATAAAATAGAATAACTTCTCAGTTCCCAGGACTATCTTGGGGTTCTATTCCCAATCTGAAAATTGGAGCCGTTTAAAGACATTTTCACCCAGGCTTATGTTTTAAACGCTAATCTTTCAGTTATCTTGATTCCAATAGTCCAACTATTCAATCAACGATTTCAGGTACAATTGAATATAATGATTACTATAATCTAACTATATAATCAACTATAATTTGATTGGTTAAATTCAAATATATATTGATTACTATAATAAAATTATATAATCAACTATAAATGAAGTAGTTAGAATACAGTCCAACTGTTTAATAAAACAACAATTGAATATTAGTCCAACTAATATATTTACATTTAATTAATGACGAAAAATGAAATGAGCGCATATTGGCAAGTATCTAAACGAAATTGCAAATTTAATACTTGCCTCCCACTATTTTTCGGAGAGCCTCTAACCCTCTGTTGAGTACTCGGGAAACCTAGTTTCCTAGTAGGCTAGGATCCCGTTAAATAGCACACAATCTTGACTTTGGCCAACAAGTTGTATGAAACTTAACTAGGTAGATCAATTGGATCTTATCCAATTCCTAGATCCAATAGGTGGACATCCAAGTCCGAAACATATATCCAATATATGCCAATATATCCAATATATTCCCTAACCTTTTTCCTCTGAATCAACTAAGCTTTGGCTTTGGCACAACAAGCTTAATGATTCCAGTTAAGCGGGACCCATTGACTTTGGAAAGCTTCGTAATCGATGTCGATGGATAAGAATTGATCTTGACTTTGGCCAAAAAATCACAACTTGGACAAGACATGCGATATGTAATAAAGTCTTCATGATTCAAACACATCCGCGATAGACAAAGGTCTTGAATTTGGCCAACAAACCAGTGCCAATCTTGGATCTTGGAGAGAATCACTCAATGTAAGGAAATCGGTTAATATTTGTTGAGGGTTTTTTGCGTAATTGGCAACCAATTAATTATCTTTAATTAGGTTTCATCATACACTCTTAAACATGTATTCTAAAAGCATAATAAGGCGGGATAAATAAATTAATAATGATATGCGGATGGATATCTCACAAATTGTTCCTAGAACAAATCAATCCATTTCCTCTCCTCGGCTAGCACTATTCTAACTTCTACCCAATTACATAACACTTCTAAAGAAACCTCATTTACATTGAGGGGAATAGATGAGAAGAGAATTACAAAGAATCGAGAGATAAAGGCTAGACACGCAGGTCCAATTTAATAAATTCTAAATTTATTACAACAATTACATAACACTATTATAACTTCTACCCAATTACATAACACTTCTAAATAAACCTCATTTACATTGAGAGGAATAGGTGAGAAGAGAATTACAAAGAATCGAGAGATAAAGGCTGGACACGCAAGTCCAATTTAATAAATTCTAAATTTATTACAACAATTTCCAAAATTACCTTCACCCATCTAATATCCATCTGATATACATTATTAATACATCACGTCCATGTATTCACACAAAGCATGTTGTCAATCAATCTAATCCAATTAATTAATCTTTAATTAATAATCATCCAATGTTCAAACAACGATTTGATTTGCGCGAGTCCAACTCGTTTAAGAATAAGTACTCAAAGTACAAATTCTTGAATTATATCAAACTACAATTTTAAATACAATTTAATTTGTATTCAATATCAATTCTTTATTTAATTCCAAATTAAATAATTACACTTTAAATGTGCCTTTTAGACGTAGATTCTAAATCCAATCTCTATGGGTCTCAAAGGCCCAATTAGTATCCAATACTATTCAATTAAAGTCCAATGGGATTTTAATTAATTCTTTAGGCATGGGCTTTGGCAATTATGGGTCAAACCCAAGATGCCAAGGCCCAATTAGGAATCACCATATGCCAAAAATCAATTTAGGCCCATTAGGCCCAATTAAATTATTTAAAGGCCCATTTATCATATTTGGACTTTATGGAAATGGCTTTAGGCCCAATTGGATCCAACCAATTATCCTAAACCAAACTTGGCCCAACCAAGCCTATTAAGCCCAAATACAACATTTTTAGCCCAATTCCAAATTAAGCCCAATTAATTAAATTCTAATATTCCAAATTTCAAAATTTAATTAATTAAAGTGTAATAGCCATAATTAATTAGTTAAATTAATATTTTCAAAACACCAATTACACTAATTAATCATGCTTTAATTAATTAACTTATGTCCAACAAAAATTGAAGCAAAATCAATCCCAACATGCTCATTAAGCTCACGGGAATCATGGTAATTATTCATTAATTTTGATTTCAATCGAATTAAATCACAAATCAATTTAACCATGTATTTTAAACTCATCCAATAGTCTAAAAAATCAAAATCACCATGAGCTAAGGGTTCCAAGTCTATTCGGCCAATCCTAATGAATTGGGGAAAATTAATCCAATTAATTTTTCATAAAATTGATCATGCATAACTCTAAGTTATCATTTTCTAAGCATACTTAAACAAACAATTTGATCAAAACATGCTCAAATCACAAATACCCAAATTCAAGATTAAGAACCCTAATTTCATTTCATGCTTAATTTAGGCTATGATACCATTGTTGGGTTCTCTAAGAACAATAACCAAGATCATTAAGCATAAAACATGTGAATACGCAAAGTAAAGTAGCAGAAAATACTCACTTTGATCGGTTAAGGATGTGTAGACAACAAAACTTTTGCCTCCATTGAAGTTGCTCCAAGCTTTTACTTTGATGTATGTTGAGCTTCCAAGCATGTTTCTTGAATTCCAAACTCATGGAAAGGTTTCCCTATCACTTTTGTATGATTCCTTTGTGTGCTAGCACTTAGAATATTTTGCAACAAAACTTCCTTTTGCTTTGTGTGACTCTCGGCCAAACCAAGAGAAGAGAGGAAGATGATAAAGTTCACGCCCAAGGCATGTAGAGGAGAGAAAAGAAAAATGAGTGAAGTGTTTAATGATTTTCCAAAAATCAAAACCATATACCAAATCAAGATTTGGTAAAAAGTCCATCACCTTTTCAAAGTTGAGTGTTTGGTAAGTCATCACCAAATACCAAACTCCATCAACATAAAGTGATGAGAATGACATGTGATGTGACTTATGTGTGGGCCCCACTTTAATTCAAAATCCGAGTGGGCCCGCAAACACGTTCCGGGCTCGGGTTTGTTAATTCCGAATTAATGAATTTTTCTTTGCGACGTAATTAAATCAAATTTAATTAAATAATTATGCCTAAAAAAATTACTATTAAAGTCACTTGCGAATTAATTCTAAATTAATTCGTTCGCCCGAATTAAAATCCAATTTTAATTCCGTTATGAAATCTAATTTCATTTAATATATCGAATATATTATTTTATCGATTAATTCCAAATTAATCGTTCTCTCTCTATTAATTGAATTTTATCCCAAATAAAATTCTCCGTAATTAATCCTAGATTAATTTTCTCTCTCCTCTAATTAATCCTAGGTTAATTATGTTCGAGTCATATGTCATCAGTGAATCTTCGGGAAGCGACCCATGAGATCTCTGGATATGTTGGCAGTAAATCCAGTCGTCGGACTATCCGAGCACGTGCGTACCTGGTACCATATTTTTCCCGATTTACGAGACATGGTTGGCTTCTAGCAAAGCACCGTGCCTACACAATTCTCCAGAAATATTCTTTTTAAGGAATATTTAATCTGTGTCAGGCGTAGTATACATAGTATTGCGTATTGTGATCCAGTATCGAATGTCACATGCTAGGCCTGGGGCTAGAATTGTGTCTGCCCCGTACGAAGCATATATCAGATCTCCGGTAACTAGTCTTTATAATCGGATAAACATGACCTAGTCATATTATCCCGATGACTGCAGTACATAAAAGTACTAGTTCCGTATCCTACGTGATCATCATCTCCATATGACTGAAGTGATACTTCCATCTTTACATCACACCCAATACACTACGATTCTCAGTATACCCAGAAGAGGCGTACATGGAACCTGTTAAAGCCCTGGACGACCAAAACCAAAGTATACTGATTGTCGCAAGTATTAGCGATGCAAGTCTCAGGTTAAGACCAAATACACCTACCCTGATTCGGATTCCCATAGACACATAGTCATACTACCAATGGGATTCCGAGGGGTTTATCCAGAGCGAAGCTGTTCCCGTACCTTCAGTAAACACAACCTCCTATCACACTTGCATAAGTATCCAATACTTAAATATATGAGAACTATGCTTTTATGCTCCCACAACGCGCATAAGTGCAATACTAGTTTATTCCGCATTATCGATGTCCAGTCTCGATAATACTACGACTAGGGATATTTAATGATTAAACCTTAGTGGATTAATATTGTCTCATATCTTATTAATCTGGTACTAATCATATGAACTTTTATCATTTATGTATCTTGGTAATCCAATTACAAATGATAAAAGAGGAATTTCCGTTGTCACATAGTTAATTTGTACAACAACACCATGTTCTGTACAAATAGTGATGCTATGGGTCATAATTGTCCAACATTTCGGTAGAAGCTCCAAGCCTTCTTGAGTGTTTCCAACACTTGGGTGAGTTTCCCTATCACCTTGATTCACTCATTTAAGTGCTAGCTTGAACAAAAATGAATGAAAAATTTCCTCCAAGAGAAGCATTATGTTCGGCAAAATGGAAGAGAGAAGAGGAGATGATGAATAGTGATGTGTTACAACTTCTAAAGTTTTTCACTTTAAATAAAAAGTCGAGTGTTGGTATTTGGTTGAGTGAAATAAAAGCAATCTAAGACTTTATTCTCAACCAACTACCAAATTCCATCAAGTGTCAAACACTTTGATGTAAGTTGGTGGGCCCCACTTCAAATTCTAAATTTAAGTCAAACAATCCAACACGCAACTTCACTCGGGCCCGGGTTTGCTTAATTCTGAATTAAGCGAATTACCGTTGCGACTTAATTAAATCCAATTTAATTAAATAATAATGCCTCGTAATATTATTATGTAAGTCGCTTACGAATTAATTTTAAATTAATTCATTCGCTTGAATTAAAATCTAATTTTAATTCCGCTTTGAAATCTGATTTCATTTAATACATCTAATATATAATTTTAGCCCAATTAAATAAAATAAATAGTAAAATCTAATTTCACTATTAAATTTACTTTACCGATTAATTGTAAATTAATCGCGTTCTCTCTTCTCGACGAATTTAATCACAGATAAATTCTCGACGTAATTAGTCCTAGATTAATTCTTTCTCTTTTAATTAATCCCAGATTAATTTATTTTCGTAATTAATCCCATATTAATTTTCTCTCTCATAATTAATCCGAGATTAATTTTTTGTTCGAGTCAAATCTCAACGGTGAATCTTTGGGAAGCGACCCAAGAGATCCCTGGATATGTTCGTAGTAAATATGGTTATCGAACTATCCAAATACGTGTGCGTACCCGGTACCATGTTCTCACCGATTTACAAGACATGGTTGGCTTCTAGCAAAGCACCATGCCTACCCAATTCTCCAGAAATATTCTTTAAAGGAATATGTAATCTTTGCCAGGCTTAGTATATGTAGTATTGCGTATTACGATCCAGTATCAGATGTCACATGCAAGGCCTAGGGCTGGAATTATGTCTGCCTCGTACGAAGCATATATCGGATCACTAGCAACTAATCTCTATAATTGGATAATCATGACCTTGTCATATTATCCCGATAGCTACAGCATACAAGAGTACCATTTTCATATCCTACGTGATCATCATCTCTATATGACTGAAGTGATACTTCCATCTTGACATCACACCCAATACACTACGATTCTCAATATACCCAGAAGAGGCGTACACAAAACCTGTTAAAGCCCCGGATGACCAAAACCAAAGTATACTGATTGTCGCAAGTATTAGCGATTCAAGTCTCAGGTTAATACCAAATACACCTTCCCTGATTCGGATTCCCATAGACACATAGTCATACTACCAATGGGATTCCGAGGGGTCTATCCAGAGCGAAGCTGTTTCCGTACCATCGGCAAACAGAACCTCATATCACACTTGCATAAGTATCCAATACTTTAATATATGAGAACTATGTCGTTAAGGTTCCATAACGCGCACAAGTGTAATACTAGCCTATTTTGCATTATCGATGTCCAGTCTAGATAATACTACGACTAGGGATATTTAATGATTAAACCTTACATGGATTAATACTATCTTATATCTTATTAATCCGGTAATAATCATATGGACTTTTATCATTTATATATTCAGGTAATCCAATTACAAATGATAAAAGAGCAATTTCCTTTGTCACATAGTTAATTTGTACAACAACGCCATGTTCTGTACAAATAGTGATGCTATGGGTCATAATTGTCCAACAGAGAAGGCCAATAAGTACTTATTAAAAAATAAATTTGTGTTTTTAACTTGACTAATAAGGTGGAATGGTGTTTGAGATAGCTGTGTAAAGAATTTCCACTCCTGAGACATATCTCAACATATTTCGTGACAAGTTAATTGTTGTTTATTTCCTTTTGAATTATTTAATTTGTGAATTCTCCATAATACTGACTAAATTGGATCTTCATATGCTCAGTTGACAGGTATTATCAACATGCATGGTAACATACAGCCATGAGTTGTAAGTGAAAAATTTGTAATATTAAGTGCTGTAGTTTAATTGGAGGAAGCATCTAAACAAAGCGATGGAATAAAAAAATTAAAAAAAAAACAATAAATTTAACATCTGATATCCGAGTAATTAAGTCCGTATGGGTGTTTTAACACATAGTGCCCTAAAGCCAACTGTTTTGGGAGTCACTCACCCAAAGCTGGCTACATGGATTGAAGATGTTATAAATAAATAAATAAATAAATAAAGATATCTGAGATCTGAGTAATTAAGACTGTAAGGGTGTCTTAACACCTAATTCCCTAAAGCCAACTTGTTTGAGAGTCATTGGTCCAAAGCTCGCTACATGGATTGAAGATGTTAAAAATTAAAAAAAAATTCCATTACTAAAAATGTGTGAGTTATGATATAAATTTAGGACAAAAATATTACTCTCTTTTCAACTACACTTATGAATATTGTGGGCACAATGATTTGATTAATACCTTGTTGGTTGTGTATGTGGAGAATGGTAAAAATAATCGGAGAATTTACTTATTTAGTAATTTAGAAAGAAATAAAATAACTATTAACTTGGATAAGAGTTTCACTTTTTTAGTCACTAACTTGTTTGATCTTTTTGCTTTTGTGTGCATTTGACGTTTGTGGGTATCGTCGTTGTAAGCCCTCACGAGACTACAACTCATCCACTAGGGACACCTAGGGGTTTAAAGGCTTGTTGCATATGCTAAATGCAATCGTGATCCCTATGAAAATGGCTTAGTTTAATTTTATTTTAAAGTTGTTTATTGTATTTTGTTGTTTTGCACAAGGACTAGCAAAATGTTAAGTTTGGGGTGTGATAAGTGGAAAATATATCAACATTTACCGCTCATTTTACTTAATATTTTCTTGAGTTTTGTGAATATTTTGATGTGTTTTGTGTATTTTGTAGATAAATAAGGTTTCAGGACTCACTTGAATCAAATCGGGGCCAAAACAGTAAGAAAAACATGTGTACACGGCTTTCACAATATGATGACACGTGGCTATCGGTAGAATTATTGGCTCGGCGTCACGATATGTGTAGTTGTGCACGTCACGACGCTGACGTCATACTGATAAGTGTTGGCAGAACAGTGACTGTGGCGCGTAGCGATGCAGAGATTGTGCGCGTCACGATGCCAAAATATCAATTTTTCCATTTTTGTCATTTTTTCGATGTTTTGGCCCTGATTTGATTCCAATGAGTTCTCAAACATTATTTACCTATAAAATACACAAAACACATTAAAATATTAACAAAACTCAAGAAAATATTAAGTAAAATGGGCGGTAAATGTTGATATATTTTTCGCTTATCAACTCTATATTTCTTGAAGGGGACTATATGAGAGAATTCAAACCTCGAAGTAAAGTGAAACTTGAGAAGTTACTTACTAGTTTGACCAGTGCACCATCGTCGACAGTTGTTGATAAAATCATAGCATTTTTGTCATCTAAGGGTCAAATGCATGCACATTAGAATGATCTACCACCTAGACGCAGTGGGAGAGTTGTACGACAAGCTAATCGCTATCTAGGAATTAGAGAGGCATGAATTTTTGCATCTAGTGATGGTGTAGATGATCCATTACCTATCGTAGTGCAATGGATGATTCTGATAAGGTGGAACACCTCAAATCAAAGAACCTCGAGATGAAGTCGATGTATTCCAACTTAGTCTGGGAGCTTGTAGACCTAGCTGATGGGGAAAAACCCATAGATTGCAAGTGGATGTACAAAATAAAAAGGGAAACAGATGGGAAAATACAGACCTTCAGGGATAGGATAGTGGCCAAGAATTATACCCAGAAAGAGATAATCGACTATGATGAGACTTTCTCGCCAATAGCCATGCTCAAATTCATCGGTACACTTCTTTCCATTGCCGTATATTATGACTATGAGATTTGGAAAATGAACGTCAAGACATCATTCTTGAATGACAATCTTGATGAGTGTATCCATGTGGTACAACCAGAGGGGTTTATAGCCCAAGGTCAATAGCAAAATGTTTACAAGTAGCAAGAGTAAATTTATGAACTGAAGCAAACATCTCTATCTTGGAACATAAGGTTTGATACCACGAAAAGTCTTATGTAATTATGTAGAATCGTAGATGAGCCTTGTGTATACAAGCATGTCATTGACGGTAAGATGGTTTTTCTCATTTTGTGCGTCAATGATATTTTACTCATGGTGAATTATGTAAAAGTGTTGTCAGAAGTGAAATCTTTGGGAGAGGTCGGTTATGTATTTGGGATCCAGATTCTTTAGGGTTGTAAGAGACGATTGTTAGCTATGTTTCTGACATCTTACATTGACAATATCCTTGTGCGATTTGAGATGCATAATTTCAAGAAAGGAAACCTGCCCTTTTAACATGGAATTCATTTGTCGAAGGAATATTCTCCTAAAACAATTGAGGAAATGAGATATATCTCATATGCCTTAATGGTTGGTAGTCTCATGTAGCAGGTGGTAGTCTCATATATGTTATGTTGTACACGAGACCGAACATCTTTTTTATAGTAGGAGTAGTCATTAGGTTTCAATCTAACACAAGATTAAATAATTGGATAGTTGTGAAACACAATCTCAAGTATCTTAAGAGAATAATAAATTTTATGCTTGTGTATTCTAGTGAGGATATAATCCTCAGAGGATGTACAAACTTAAATTTTCAGACAGATATAGATTCTAGGAAATCAATATCTGGATCAGTGTTTACCCTAGGTGGCGGTGCTATTATATGGAATAGTATAAAGCAATCTTGTATTACTGACTCTACAATAGAGGCTGAGTATATAACATTTTGTGAAGCAATTAAGGAAGTAGTCTGGCTCCGGAAATTCTTGGGAGATCTAGAAGTTATTCTAGATATGGATAAACCACTCACACTTTATTGCATTAATAGTGGTGCAGTGGCAAACTTCAAAGAGCCAAGAAGCCACAAAAGGGCAAGCATTTAGAGAGGAAATATCATATTATCAGGGAGATAGAACAGATGAGAGACATAACTGTCACAAAGATAGCATATGCAGAGAACTTGGCTGATTTGTTTACGAAGACCTTGTTGGCTAAATTATTTGAAAGTCACCTAGAAGGTCTAGGTCTACCTGAATATCTCATTTTCTCTAGTGCAAATGGAAGATTATTGGGATATGTGTCATAGAGCTTCATTTAATGTGTAAACGAAATTTTTTATTTAAATAAAAGATGCATTATTCATTTATTAATTGTTTTAATTTAAATCACATATTATAAATTGTCTAGTTTACCCTTGATTACTCATCTGATTTCAGGCTTAGTATGTGAGTGTCATACACGAGAGGATCTAAGCCTGAAATTAGTAATTGAAAAATAGTCCATAGAGAGCAAACAAAATAGGTACTTTATTTGTAGTTTATCTATAGATTTGGTTCATTCTATAAATGTTTGGCGACTTTGACTCGGGATCGTCCATTTGGTGACATGAGAATGAAGGCACCTTGTTGATCATATAGGACTAGACCTAGATAGAAATGAATTTCTTATAACATCCATTAAATAAAGAAATTTGTTTCCATCTACTATTAGGTCATTCATGGATTGATCTGAATCCTGAGTCTACTACGAACTCCTGCATGGCAGGCTATGTCCTTTGATTTTCAAATGTGAGGTTGGTGAAGAAATCTCGACCAATAGCTACGTACTTTGGGGACATGGTTTAGTGTGTGGCTAGGGATATTTTACATAGATATGGAGTTCACTCATTCTTGCGAGAAGTAGATGAGTATCTTCTTTAATGGTTGGTTCAGTACTTGAACAATTAAAGCGCTCAAGTCTTTCTGTTACGAATAGAAAGATTAATATTCATAATAATTATGAATAAATCGTTCAATAGAGAATCAATGGTACTTAAAGAAAAAGTAATTAAAGGGGTAAAACAGATATTTTGACCTGTTTATAATTATGAGATACTCGTTAAGGGTCAATCTGCATGTAATGACTATATTGATAGACACCGACGTTGTTCAGATTATATAATATATCTACAATGACGAGAGTGCAACTTTAGGTTTTTAGTGGAATAACCTAAAGCTAATAATTCATAATATTTATTTAAATAGCTTTAATTAATATTTTGGGATTATTGGAGCTCATAACTATAGGTCTATTTGGTCTCTGTGATAGCTCGATATATTATAGCAAATTAAATATAATTGGTGTAATTATTAACTCACATAGCATTATGATTATTAATATGATTAATAATATTGAAAATTTCACAGACTGGGAGGTTTTCTGAGGATTATCCTGGATTCAAGAAAGATTAGGTATGTGTTACATATGTCGATACCCACTACTATAGCTGAGGAGTCCACTCCTTAGGAGATTGAAACCTTCTAGAAATAGAATGATGATGATCTAAGAGTTAAGCTATATATTTTCAGCTCGTTGACTTCTGAATTGAAAAGATAATATATTGATATTCTTGAGACTTATAGTATGATGGCACGTTTGCGGGATTTATTTATGAATCGAGAGCAAGTCTTGGTTCATAGAGTATTTATGGATTATTCCACTTTAGACTAGTAAGTGTAAACGAGTCAACCCACATGTGCTTCACATGATAGATTTGATCGAGCAGTTGAGGCGATGTGATTTCCTTTCTAATGTTACTTTTGGCCAAAATTTGATACTCAGTTCACTTCAACGGTCATACACTAGTTAACGATGAATTTTAATACGCAATAAATTCGATGCTCTTATAGTGAATTGCATAAGATGATACAGACTGCGGAGAATGATATAAAGAAATGAGTATTGACTCTTGTTGTGAAACCCTCTACACTCACTACTTCTTCCCAATGCAATAAGAAATGAAGAAAACGAAGTGTATGAAGGGTGGTTCCACTACAAGAAAAAAGGCCTTTACTGACACTAAGGTTAGTGACACTAGGCTAAAAGTGTCAGAAACGACGTGTAAATGTGCCTATTTTCGTGTTTTTCACTTAAATATCAATAATTACTGACACTATGGTATCAGTGATTTTAGTGTCAGTAATTACTATTACCATAGTATCAGTAAAAATAAAAAAATAAAAAACGCGTAGTCGTCTGGAGTCGAACCAACACCTCACGGAAGTGACGTTTTTCGCATATATTACTGACACTATAGTATCAGTAAATTTAGTGTCAGTAATTAATGATACCTTAGTATCAGTAAAAAAAAATTATAAAAAAAAAATTATTTCCTTAAAATCAAACCCTCATCTCCACTATCCGCTTCTCAAAACTCTCCCCATTCCTCTCAAAACACCTCATCTCCACCTCCACCAACTCCATAACAACAATCACTTCCCCACACTACAAGAAAAATGATTTTTTGTGGCGAAAATTTAGTGGCGAAATTTATTTCGCCACTAAAAGTTTACACTTAGTGGCGAAATCCTATTTCGCCACTAAAAGTTCACTTTTAGTGGCGAAATCCAATTTCGCCACTAAAATTTTACATTTAGTGACGAAAAATTATTTCACCACTAAAAATAGACATATAGTGGCGAATTTATTATTTTTAGTGGGGAAATTTTTTCCCCTCTAATAGATTAAATAAATAGGCGCCTTCTCCCCATTCATTTCCGCGGCTTTTTCATTTTTCTTCATTTACAGACCTGGCCGCCTTCTCCAAAATTATTTGTGTGAACCTAAACATTAACAAACCCTAATCTTCCATTTTTTTTCTTTATCAAAACAAAATCCTAACCTATTTCAACTCTTCCCTCAACGAAACCCTAAGGTTTAAGGTTTCTCTCTGCCTCTGACTCATCTCTATCGCTCAGTCTCTCTCAAAGACTCAAAACTCTCTACCTCAGACTCGTCTCTCTCACTCTCGCTCTACTTGCTCTCTCACACTCTCACGAATCACGTTGAAACGCCCAGGTTCGAATTTCTCTAATTTACTCATTTTATTTTGTTTTTTTTTTTTTTTTGGGTCGTTAAATTTAAGTGGGTTTCACTTGTTAGGGCTTTGATTTAAATGGGTGATTGTTGTTTATTTCTGATTTTGCTCGTGGGTTTTTGTTAATGTTGGTTTTGATTTGGTTTGCAGATTTTGCCTTTGTGGATTTTGGTTGAAATGGAGTGGGGGTAAAAATTGGCTCAGGACTTCAATTCTTCCCTAAGACTTCGCCCAAGCTAATTCAGGTTAATTCTCCTTGATTGTTCTCAAATTTTTCTGCTTCGTTAAAATACCATATATTCTCTATTGAATTGCAACATTAGAGGCCTGATATTGATTCAAAGTTCTATAGTTTTTCCCTTTGCGTATTGACTGTATGTATCTTTTAAAAATTTTGTCCGAACAGGGTGATTGGAATGGGGCTGGTACCCCGATTACAGTAAATGAAACCATTTTTCATTTTGCTTTGTGTTAGACTACAAATTTAAATAACTTTTTTCATGCTAATAAATTTTCATGCTATATTCCACATACTGTTTCTTACCTTTTTTTTTGCTGTGAATCAGGGTACCTCTTGGAGAAAGTTATTTAGTAAATAATCAATGTATAATAGAGATAGAAGTTCTCTCATAAAATATTTGACAATGTTTCAGCACCAAATCCATGAGGAATGATGGAGGCTTTGAGGTTATTAAGAAAGCAACTGAGAAGCTTCGACTAAAACACAAGGAACACATTGCTGCTTATGGTGAAGGCAATGAACGGCGTCTCACAAGGAACAAATTGCTTGATTTGGTTTACAGATTTTGCCTGTGTAGATTTTGGTTGAAAGAGAGTGGGTTCATCAAGTGAAGAAGTGAGATTCGCAATCCTCCAGGCCAGCTTATTTTTGAATACTTGGAGCATGATCCTCCATTTATTCGTGAACCTTTAGCTGACAAGGCAAGTTCATTATTTTTTTTAGTGAACCAAGATTGTGGCTCTTATGAGGGAGATTGGTGCTTCTGCTCTTGTTGTTGGTCTCCATGATCACAACTTTCTTTACAAGTGAGTTTTTTTTTTTTTTGTATTCATTTTAATCAAAATTGGAGGTAAGCCTTTTGGTTTGAGGGTGTTCGCTATACTTCAACTAGTTGAATATGTATATTAAGTTATGCAAACATTTATGTTAGTTAAGTGGAAATATATGAATATAAGCCATTTGTTGGATTGCTGTAGGCTGTTGATGTTTTAGCCATGAAAGTAAGTCAAGCTTTGATGGTGTAAGTGTGCATGATGCATGCATGGTTATTAGTTGTAAGTCAAGTTTGATTGTATGAGTTGTTTGCTTACTTAGAAAGATCATATTGTAAGAATGCTAGAACATGATGAGATGATAACATATGCCCTAGATGTTTCTCTTTATTTCTATGCTTTTTATTGTATGTTATTGATTTGTTTGTTTTGGTGATTATGTAGCGGTATGAAAGATACAACTTGTTATTATGGATGTCATTTGGTTTTTTATATGCATGCTCTTAGGTTGTTGGTATGGTTATTGTCAATAAGTGCTTTATGTGACAAAAATTAGATTAGGGTTATATTTTGTATTTATATTTTGTATTTTTATTTGGATGTATTTAATGTTTTTATTTATGAAGATATCGATTTTTTTGGAAGTCCATCTAATTCTTAACATTTGGTTTATAATTTCAGATTTTTTGCCAGATATCATATTGTTGGGGGATTGTTGCAGGCTTCTCAACAAGTATCATGAATTTTGGTGGGGGCATGACATTTTGGTGGGACTTTAAGAGTAGTTTTTGAAATATATATATGTTAATTTAAAGATTGTCTATGGAGTTTTTGTATTCATCATGTGATACTGTTGAATTGATTAATACGATTAATCTATTATATTGCGAATTTTATATAAATGTAATTTTTTAGTTTTTTATTTCATTGAGTTGGTATATATATATATATATATATATATATATATATATATATATTTTATATATATTTTATGATTAATTTAATTACAAAACATAAGATATAATTGTGAAATAATACGATTTTTAAATTTTAAAAGATATTGACGGATATTGATACTATAGTAACAATAATTACTGACACTAAAAATCAAATATATGCGATATACTGATACTGCAGTAACAAAATTTACTGACACTATAGTATCACTAAACTGATGTTATAGTGTCAATAATTACTGACACTAAAATAGTGTGAGAGATTACTGATAAAATAGTGTCAATAATTTTCTGATACTACAGTATTAACGTTTACTGACACTAGAAACTAGTGTCAGTGATTTCTAGCTGCGGCAACACTGACACATTTAATTAGTGTCAGTAAAACCCTTTACTGACACTAATTTAGTATCAGTAAAAGCCTTTTTTCTTGTAGTGATTCTCGTATTCCACCACATGGTTAGGTAGCAAAGCCTAAGCCCAAGGGAACCGCTGAAGATAAATGTCATCAATATGGCAAAATCGGGCATTGGAAGAGAAATTGCCCAGAGTACTTTACACAGTCAAAAGAGAGAGAGACCCAGCTTCATGTATGTGTATTTTTCTTGTTATTAACATCTTATTGACTTATGAAGCCATTATTTCTAGTTGGATTTTAGATTTTACTTGTCTTATTCACATTTGCAATTTGTTGCAGGAGTTGAGGGAAATAGAAAGTTGAAACCAAGAGAGATGTAGCTGCGATTCAGAAGTAGAGACTCTCTGGACATGGTTGTTGTTGGAGCTTATGAGATTCCCCTCGCTAGTAGGAGCCTTTTGTTGTATGACTGTTATTTTGTACCATGATATGTAGCGAATATTATATGTAACACACCGATTATCCCAACATGAACCCGGTAATTATTTTTGACATGTGAGACGTATTAAATATCATAACATCGTGCATGAGTGCATTGGCATTCGTGAAATCATTTTTTGAAAACTTGATGAATTATTTACAGTTACGGTATGCAATTAATTTTCTATCAAGTACAAGAGAGCCTTTAGTATTTTAGGCATAACTTAAGCTACCAAAGTCCGTTTTCAGTGATCTTTATATTATTGGATGCTTAGAGAGCCTTTACAATTTTTATGTAAAATATTTTTCTAAATTCATAACCAAATCAATTCAAACAATATATGTTTCCTACATTTTATTGTTCACTTCGGGAATGATCTATTGATTTTGTGCATATAACTTAATTAAATTAATATTTTAATAAAAAAATCAACCCTTTTGTTATATAAACATTAACTATTCATCTTATCTCTCACCTCACTCACGATTTTTGGCATTCAATAACAACAACGAAATTTTTCTCTTTCGCACGCCTTGGATGAATCTTGGAACTCCTTCAAACTAGTTCTCAAGCTAGGTATGTTTCAAACTCATTTTTTCTCTTTAATTTCGAAAGCAACCATGAAATTTTCACTTTTCATTTTTGAAATCCATAAGAAACTTGAGCTTTAATGGACTTTTTGCATGACTAGGCAAGATAGGATGATTATTAATGCCTTTGGTGTTGATATAACATAGGTTGAGCTTATTTTGTCTATAACTCACGAATTTGAAAAAAAAATGGGTATGCCTTTGGCCGAATTTTATAGAGCTTGGAAAGCTTGATTTTTGAAGATCAGTGGTGTAGTAACCATTGTTTGTGATACTATGATATTGGATTGTTGTTGGATATGTTTGAATTATTGGATTTTGGAAATGAATCTTTATTGGTTTATTTATGGTCGAAATTAGGGATTTAATATGGTGCTTTGTGTGTTGCTTTGGAGATTTTATGACATGTGTAAGTGATGTTTAGGGTAATGATACATGGTTATGTTGGGAGAAAATATGAAAGTGCCATAGGATGCTTAATAGGCGTCAAGGGCTTTTAAAGTGGCTTAGTGTTTTGTTTTGAATATTGATTGCCAAGAATGATGTTAGAGATTTATGTAGTAATGGTGTTATTTAGGTTGTAGCAGGTGTGAACATAATATAAGTAGGCTTTAAATTGTCAAAGATTTGCAAGTTTCAAAAGGGGTTTTATCATGGCCAAAGCTGTGGTTAGAAGGGAATGCTAGTTTGTGGGATTTTGATAATGTGAACATGATATTAGTGCCTAATCATGCATTTCGTGGTGATGTTCCATGAATTATGCATTTGGTAATTTGGAATTTTATTTGATCTTGAGGCATGATGGTCGAATGAGTGTATGTAATGTATAAATGAAAGTATGTTATTTTGTGTTGTTGATATTGATCTGTGTATGGGTACTCTTGATTGTTTGTTTCCTGAAATGAGTGAACTACATGCTTGTTTTAAAAAGTTTTTAAATGAACAAAAAGATTTTAATTCCATTTTTGACACGAGATGATTTTACCACAATGTGTATTATGTATTTTATTGGGTCTTTATCAAACAACGGTCGTTCTGTTTCCCTATATCGACATGGTCCTGTTTCAGATAATGTCCAGTCAATGCACGTGATTGTGCACGTGATTCAGAGATTGGACGTCTGGTTTTTTTCGTCCAGTTCGTTGGTTCCTGGATGTATGTTACGATTTTCGTGAAACATATATTTTAAATTTGTTGTCGATCACGGAAATATGTTTTAACATATATCGTAGATACTTTATTTTATATTTTTACTAATATTTTTTTACGATACTTTTGACTTATGTTCTAATGATATTGTTATATTATATATTTTCCTGATATTTTGGTTATATGCTTTTAATTTTTTTTGGAAGAAAATAATTAGGATAACTCTGTTTTGATTGAATGCGATATGATACGTTTTCTGCCAAGGTGCTTGTATGATGTTTTATGGATTTTAACCTTTCGTGGCGCTTATTCTGGGGTCCAGACCATCAGAAAATGGCTAACCCACTACCCTCTATTGACATGGTCCCATTCGGACATTGTCTAGTCTTTTCACGTGACTCGAGTAATGGACTTCTGATTAGTTTGATGATTATATTTTTAGACACTTCTTATTTCAGAAAGATTTATTTTTGCATAAGTTCGATTGTGAAGATGATTATTGTTGGCTCCAATTTTTGATGACATAAGAATTAGCTATATGGGATTTGAAATGTGATTACGGTATGTGATGTAGGATGTGATTGTCTGTAAAACAATCATAATATGTTGTCTGACTCTGATAATGAAGGTGTATGTCTAGGGGATTCGTAATGTGTTTTCTATTTCTGATAACTAATAAGTTTGTCTGTAAGGAATCTGAATTGTGTTGTCTGTTTCCAATAATGAATATATTCGCCTAAAAGGAAGTGCATTCTAATTTTTGAATATGCTAATGAATGAGATTGGCTTATAATATCTGCATCCTAATTTTAGTTTATGAATATGGATGAAATTTATTGTATAGAAATTGTAATATATTTTTTGTTTTTGATAATGAGTGTGACCGACTGTAAGAATCTGTATTATGTTATATCTCTGATAATGAATACCACCTCATTGTTTAGAAATCATTTGTTTGTTTTAAGTTTCTATTGTGTGTGAATGAGACTGACTTTGTGAGGTTCGTGTGGATATATGTGTGTCATCTGTTACTTTTGATGATATTGGTATGTTGTTAGAAAGAAGATTTGGAAGCCTATATGTGTCATGTTTCTAAGTGTGTAAATGTTTATAAGTAATTTGGAGCTTGATTGTTCGAAGAATTTGTGTATAAGGCTCATGATCCACACCAAGTATGCTTCATGAATTCAGTTTTTGGGTATTAAATACTTAATGTTTAAAAAGTGTAAGATCAGTATGAAGTTAAAGATTTTCTAACAAACAACTGCATAAATATATACATATGTTTATGTATATACTATATTTGAACTTTATTCTTATTTATTTGCGATATGTGTGGTTGCTTACTAAGGTTTATAACTCACACCACATCAGTTTAATAGTTTTACAGGTTGGCAACCAAATCGGTCAACCATCAAGTTTTGGATGCTTAAGTTTAGGCTGCATCATGTCTGTTTTCCATTAGGATTGAGGCTTAGAGAGATAGGTTATTCTTGTCTCATGTCGATAACGTCTTGCCTCTGGTGGGATGTTGCAGAAGTTGAATCAGAGCAAGAGGTTTGATGTCGGTGAAAGCAGTTACAGGGTATTTGATCATCTAAGTAAGTGTTTTGTTATGTATAGACCAAATAGATCCTATGTTTGTAATGTTGTGATCTCTCTGGTAAATGATAAGATGTATTGTGATTTGAATTTCATGTGTGTAAGAATCATTTTATATGTATGATCTAACGTCATATAATGTGGTTTGATTTCGATAATGATGAAACGAATTGCATGTGATTTGATATGGCATAGTTTGATGCGATTTGATCTAATGTGATTTGATATGATACAAATGAGTTTGATATGAATTGAATAATTTTAGGTGACTTGATGTGATTTAAATTTTCATGTTTCGATCTAATATGGTTCGATCTGATTATGATCGGATATGTCTGAAAACTCCCAGATATATGAGTTCTAATAGGAACCTGATGTGTTAGTTCTGATTTGATTGTGATGATATATTGATTTGATTTGATATGAATTATCTGATCTGATCTGCTATATGTTGACTTGAATTCGATATGATACAATGTGGTTTGTTCTGACATGGAATGCATGATTGTTTGACGATACATAGGGTAAGATAGCTATTGGATATGGGTAGGACAATTTTCGTATGTGTTTTTAGCTTCGATTGATCAAAAAATACTTCATTAATATTTTATTGCTATATTATCTTACCATCACTCACTGAAGAATCAGGAGAATTTGCCACTGTCCACCTATTCAAAAGGTCTTGATATCGAGAGAGTCTTGATACAAACTAACGAAAACCATCGTATAATTAATTCCTAAGCAATCACACGTAATTGAGCGAACCCCAAGAACTGTGAATCACGATTTTGTAGAAACAAAATTCCTTCAAATATCATATTGAACCTTCAAAAAAAATCTATCCTTGAAATTCCTTTTAGAATTTTTGAAAGATGCCTTGCTTGTAGGAAGACGCCACAAAGGATGTAATCTGTTTCATAAGTCAGATGTTCAATTCAAGGAAACAAGAGAAATTCTCTCACACACAATGTGTTTCACATAAGTTTTCTTGTTTAAAGTCTGAAATTTAAAGAATTACAAGCTATTAAATAGGCCATTATAAAATCCTAAGTTTACTTAAATAAGGAAAGTTAATTAAATTAAAATAGTTAAAAAAATCCTAATTGAATTTATAAAATTAAATCATAAGTTAAATAAGACTTAAAATTTCATGTATAGGCTTTTAAAATAACATTAAAGTTCATCTCGGTACTTAAACATAACATAAAATTTAAACATATAACCTAAAAATTCTAGAGACAATTTCAACTATATTTTTGACTTGGAAGAGTCTGAATATATTTTCGATGTAAATTACAAAGTTGTATATCTCTGAGTCATTTTTCCAATGCAATTTGAATCACTAAAATTAGATATCAGATGAGAATGTTACAGGCAAAATATGAAGACTGCACGAATCCTGTAAGAACTAACTTAACCCATTAGGCCACACGTCCAACCACTTATTTAAGCCCTAAACTAACATTAAAATAATGATTTAACAATAGGCTTATACAAATAACTTAATACTTTAGCTAATGTTATATTAATATATGAATAGACTAAATAACTAACTGAATAACTTAAGCCAAATGAAAAATAATATATTTTGCACAAGCCAAGCCCATTAATCTCATGCACATGCTACTTCTCATGTTGAATCAAGGTCGTTTTCTCTCATTTGAGGCCATCTTGCAAGTTGATCTTGGAGTCTCATTTCTTATCATGAATTTGGCTTTAGTATATTGCAATGAGTCTTTGAATGCTATCCCGCCATGCCCGTCAAATATCCCACCATGATAACTATCAGGCCTAATTTGGATCACATCTTGAAAGAATCCTAAGTATCCCACCACGGATCGTATCACTAATCCTTCAATTTCACGAATTTCATCTTTTTCATCACCTCCAATATTAACTCCTTACCTTATCTCACTCACATTCATCTTTTTTTTATTATTATTTACCTCTAAAATGACTTGTTTACATTTCTCTTGATCCTCTTTACTTAAACACTTGACAACATTCCCCGATATATGTCCTATATGTTATTTCATTCTGTAAACTTCTCCAGAAATATTTTTGGAACATAACTTCCATTTAACTTTATCCAAGTTGTTCGGATCCACTAAAGCTCAATATTTCTGTCCAACATCATTTGATTTTCATTTAAGAACGGTACTAGAGGTTGAATTAGAGGCCGCCAAAGAAGAATCCATATCTTATGAATGAACAAGATACGAAAGTAAACGAACCCTAAATTTAAATCATAATTGATATAAAATATTACTCAAATCAATCAATTAATTAAGTAATTAATATGAACAATTAATTAACTATTAACTATCATTAATCCTAAAATTTAAAATATTAATCAAATCAATCAATTAATTAAGTAATTAATTACTAAGAGTTAATTAGTTATTAACCATTAACAATTAACTATCATGAACCATGAGATTTAAAACATTCATCAAAATTTTTGAAATTAGGGTTTTAGGAAAAATTAGGATTTATATGAAATTAGGATTTTTATAACAATATTATTTTGTTTGAAATCAACAGAAGGAAAAAAAAATACCATTTTTTACCCCACAAAATATTGTTGGAACCTATTCACAAAATCAAAAGGTGCATAGCGTGAGAGAGATAGAGAACTGCGTGAAATGGTGAGAGAGGATGAGAAAATCTATAATACATTGGAGGTATAACATTATTTATGTAATAATTTAATAATTAATTGTCATACATGTTAAAATATTTAAAATAACTAAAAATGGATATTAAATCATAAATGACATTTATTAATTTATTGGTGATATCACGTCATTCATGTCTCCGTTGTATTAAAGAATTACCCGAAAGGGAGAAATAAATTGGCATAGCGGAATATTCAACATTCACAACAGTCCAATATTAACACATGTTGTTGTTGTGATAAAACACACACAATAGAGGGTATTGGAGAGAAAATTCTTCTTTATTTCTCACTAAACAAAGAATTACAAAGCTTTCTAACCCAAGCTTTACAAAAAACTCTCACACCACTTTACTCTCTATTCTTACACATCTGGGATTTCTGGGATAATTTTACACCACTACCACACGTCTTGGACACGTTTTTGCCAGCTTACCATTTTGCCAACTTGCATGCTGCATGCAAGCTCATGCAGATCACTTTCAAACTTTCGGTGCCTGTTGTTTGATGTCTTCATTTGCTGGCTTCAACAAATCTCGCCCTCGGTGAAGATTTCCCCAAATCTGAGCCGATCATTAATCATCCAAACCGGATCCTCAAAAGGATCCACCCCTGGCTGCATCTGAATGACTGCCTACGTACCCTAAGTTAGGATCAAGCCAATCGTAGTTCTCTGAATCTCCCCACTCTGACTATGTGGAGAGTTTTGACATCCCGGCTATGGCACGACATATTTCAAGCTTCTCCTTCGGTAAAACCTTAGTGAACATATCGGCACCATTGTCGTCGGTGTGAATTTTCCTGAGTTCTAACAGCCTTAAGCTCAGGACGTCCCGTATCCAGTGATACCTTACATCGATATGTTTTGACCTCGAGTGAAATGTCAAATTTTTACTAAGGTAGATAGCACTCTGGCTATCGCAGTACAAAATGTACTTCTCCTACTTGAAACCCAATTCCTGGATGGATGTCTTCATCCACAGCAATTCCTTGCAAGCTTCTGTAACTGCAATGAATTCTGCCTCTGTTGTAGAAAGTGCAACACATCTCTGCAACCTTGACTGCCATGCCACAGCTCCCCCTGAGAGAGTAATCAGATACCCCCGAAGTAGACTTTCGGGTATCCACATCTCCTGCCATATCTGAATCGGTGTAGCCCATCAATATTGGTTTGTCGCTGCTTCCAAAACATAATCTCATCTTGGATGTGCCTCGTAGATACCGCATAATCCATTTGATGGCATTCCAGTGTTCCCGTCCTGGGTTTGACATAAATCGGCTGACCAATCCAACTGCGTGTGCTAAGTCTTGCCTCATGCACACCATGGCATACATAAGACTTCCCACTGCTGAGGTGTATGGAACCTGTTTCATTTCCTCCTTCCCTATCTCAGTAGAGGGACTCTGTTGTGTACTCAATCTAAAGTGGGTAGCAAGAGGAGTGCTAACCGTTTTAGCCTTGTCCATCTGGAATCTCTGAAGTACCTTCTCGATGTACTCCTCATGTGACAAGTATAATCTCCTGGCTTTCCGATCACGGCCGATCTTGATGCTAAGAATCTGTTTAGCTGGCCCCAAGTCTTTCATCTCAAAAGACTTACTCAGTTGCTGCTTCAAATTATCAATCCTCGATTGATTCCGGCCAACTATCAACATATCATCTACGTATAGCAGTAAGATGATAAATTCATCGTCAGAAAATTTCTGAACGAAAACACAATGGTGTGAAGTGGTCTTCTTGTATCCCTGCTCCCCCATAACTGACTCAAACTTCACGTACCACTGTCTCGGTGCCTGTTTCAAACCATAGAGGCTTTTCCTCAGTCTGCACACATAGTCATCTTTTCCTCTGACTCTGAAGCCTTCTCGTTGCTCCATGTAAATTTCTTCTTCCAGATCCCCGTGAAGAAATACGGTCTTGACATCCATCTGCTCAACTTCCAGGTTGAGGCTTGCTGCTAAGCTGAGTACCACTCTGATGGATGACATCTTCACAACTGGAGATAAGATTTCATCGAAGTCAATGCCTTTCCTCTGATTGAATCCCTTGACAACTAATTTGGCTTTATACCGAGGTTGTGAAGTGTGCTCCTGTTTCTTCACTTTGTACACCCATTTGTTCTTCAAAGCCCTTTTGCCTCTTGGCAATTTCACCAACACAAAAGTGTGATTGTCATGCAAAGATTTCATCTCATCTTGCATGGCTTCCTCCCACTTTTCTCTGTCCTCTGTTTCCACAGCCTCCTGGTAGCTCTCGGGTTCTCCCCCGTCAGTAAGTAGCACATACTCATATGCAGAGTATTTGGTTGAAGGTCGCCTCTCTCTTTCAGACCTTCTCTGTGGAACTGTTGGTGTAGCTTCTGGTACTGGTGGTTGATCATGATCATTATCTCTGGGAGCTTCATCACATGTACCCTCATATCTGGGAACCTCATCTTCAACTCGTACTGGCACCGGTGTATGAGGTTCTGGATTCACATCTCTGCATTGCTGGGGCATTGTCTTTATCTCCTTCCGGATATCTTCTATGGTCTGATCTTCGACGAAGATAACATCTCGACTCCTGACGATCTTCTTTTCCACAGGATCATATAATTTGTAGCCGAAATCATCCTGACCATAGCCAATAAAGACACACTGTCGCGCCTTTGCATCAAGCTTGGATCTCTCGTCCTTTGGGATGTGTACAAATATTTTGCACCCAAAGACATGCAAGTGTTCGTATGACACTTTTTTACCTGTCCAAACTTGGTTAGGAACATTACCTTTCAGTGCGACCGCTGGGGACATGTTCAAAACATGTACTGCTGTGTTGAGTGCCTCCCCCCAAAATGTCTTCGGCAGCTTGGCTTGTGACAGCAAGCTTCTGACCCTTTCGCACAAGGTTCTGTTCATCCTCTCAGCTAGGCCATTCAGCTGAGGTGTCTTCGGAGGTTTCGTTTGATGTCGAATTCCTTGCATCTTCCAGTATTAATCAAACGGACCTCTGTATTCTCCACTATTGTCTGTTCCGATGCATTTGAGTTTCTTGCCGGTTTCTCTCTCCACCAGAGCATGAAACTCCTTGAACACTCCCAGCACTTGATCTTTTCTCTTCAAGGTGTATGCCCAGATCTTCCTTGAATGATCATCTATGAATGTCACAAAGTAAAGTGACCCAACAAGTGTTCGTGTCTGCATCAGACCATATACATCTGAATGTATGAGGTCAAGTACCTCCGGTTTCCGTTGAGGCGGGGAGCTCTAGAAGGACACTCTGTTCTGCTTTCCAGCCATGCAGTGTTCACACTTCCGTAAGTGTGAGTTCTTCAATTCGGGAAGAACATTCCACCTGTGTAGTATTTCCATCCCCGTTTGACTCATGTGACCGAGCTTTTTATGCCATAGCTCGGCTGCCTCATTAAAGTTGACTGTATTTATGCTACTATTTGAAATCTTAGCATGCATCAAATACAGAGTTGAGTCTTTCTTACCTCGTGCCACCACCATTGATCCTTTAGTGAGCTTCCAGGTGTCGTCACTAAAGGTGTTGAAGAAACCTTCATCATCCAGCTTGCCTGTTGAGATCAGGTTTAACCGGATGTCTGGGATGTGCTTGACTCCCTTTAATACTAGCCTTGTCCCGTTGTCTGTTTCAAGGCAGATGTCTCCAATACCGACGGCTTTGGACTGGCCGTCATTCCCCATCCTTACAGCACCGTAGTCCCCTGATGTGTAAGATGAAAAGAAGTCTATGTGAGATGTGGCGTGTATGGATGCGCCACTATCTATCACCCAACTGTTGAGTTTCTAGTTAGTCCCAAGATCAATTTCAAGCAAGAAACATGTGCGAATACAACAATGAAATATAGCGGAATCATACTTACATTGATCGGTTATGCGATGCAAGGAACAACAAAAATTTTTTTGGCTCCTAGAACTCTCGATTTTTACTCCTTGTTGTCCTCCAAATTCGGTCAACACCTCCATGGATTCTCCAAGCTCCAAGCTTTCGAATGATAATTCCATGCTCACAAGTTTGTTTCCCTATCACCTTGGATAACTATTCATGTGCTAGCATTGGATAGATTTGCCACAAATCTTCCATTCCTTCTTGTAAAAATTCGGCCATGGCAGAATTTTGGAGAAGAAAACGGCTTCAAAGCCGAGAGAGAGGGGGGAGGGAAAAAGGTTCCCCAAAACTGTGAGTTACCAAGAGAGATAGTGAAAATGTGTTATTTGTTTTTTGTATATCTAATACCAAAATAAAAGTCAAATACCAATTAATAAAATAATGGTATATGTCTTTCAATCACACTTGAGTGTCTAACACTCTTCCATCATTTCTCATCAACTTCCATCAATCAAAGTGACTAAAGTTGACAAGTGATGTGACGCCTGGGCCACACTTGAATTCGAAATGCTAGTGCATCCGCAAACACTCTCGGGCTCGGGTTCGCTAACTCCGAATTAACGAATTTTCCGTTGCGACGTAATTAAATCAAATTTAATTAGAAAATAATGCCTAGCAGAATTACTATTCACGTCGCTAATGAATTAATTCTAAATTAACTCGTTCGCCCGAATTAAAATCTAATTTTAATTCCGCGTCGAAATCCAATTTCATATAATATGTCGAATATATTATTTTATCGATTAATTCCAAATTAATCGTTCTCTCTCTTTAAATAATATTTTATCCCAGATAAAATATCTCCGTAATTAATCCCAGATTAATTTTCTCTCTCTTATAATTAATCCCAGATTAATAAAGTGCGAGTCATACGTCATCGGTGAATCTTTGGGAAGCGACCCATGAGATCCCCGGATATGTTGGCAGTAAATCTGGTCGTCGGACTATCCGAACACGTACGTACCTAGTACTACGTTTTTACCGATTTACAAGACATGGTTGGCTTCTAGCAAAGCACAGTGCCTACCCAATTCTCCAGAAATATTCTTACTAGAATATGTGATCTATATCAGGCGTAGTATACGTAGTATTGCGTATTTCGATCCAGTATCGGATGTCACGTGCAAGGCCTGGGGCTGGAATTGTGTCTGCCCCGTACGAAGCACATATCAGATCTCTGGTAATTAGTCTCTATAATCGGATAAACATGACCTAGTCATAATATCCTGATGACTGCAGTACATAAGAGCACTAGTTCCGTATCCTACGTGATCATCATCTCCACTTTGACTGGAGTGATACTTCCGTCTTGACATCACACCCAATACACTACGATTCTCAATATACCCAGAAGAGGCGTACAAAGAACCGGTTAAAGCCCTGGACGACCAAAACCAAAGTATATTGATTGTCGCAAGTATTAGCGGTGCAAGTCTCAGGTTAAGACCAAATACATCTACCCTGATTCGGACTTCCATAGACACATAGTCATACTACCAATGGAATTCCGAGGGGTCTATCCAGAGCAAAGCTGTTTTCGTACCATCGGTAAACACAACCTCCTATTACACTTGCATGAGTATCATATACCCAAATATATGAGAACTATGACGTTATGCTCCCACAACGCGCACAAGTGTAATACTAGTCTATTCCGCATTATTGATGTCCAATCTCGATAATACTACGACTAGGGATATTTAATGATTAAACCTTCGTGGATTGATAATGTCTCATATCATCTCAATCTGGAACTAATCTGAAGGACCTTTTATCATTTATATATCTTGGTAATTTAATTACAAATGATAAAAGGGCAATTTCCTTTGTCACATAGTTAATTTGTACAACAACACAATGTTCTGTACAAATAGTGATGCTATGGGTCATAATTGTCCAACAATCTCCCACTTGGCCTATAGCCAATCACTCAAGTGTCCTACACCTGAACTATATACGGTTCGCTCAAACTTCTGCTGAGAAAATGCTTTCGTCAGCGGATTTGCAGTATTATCATCTGATGCGATTTATTCGATCATCACATCGCCACGATGTATGATCCGAACAAATCAGATGAATATTTGAAGTATATATCTGGATCGTTGATGAGACCATTAATTCTTTAGCCTGTGCTGTAGCCTAGCTCAGCTGCTAACAGAACTATATCTAATCTAATTAGATTATTATTAATCCAGAAGGCCTCTATTGCTGCCTCAGCTGCAGCAATAACCCGCTTTTGTTGTTTATTCGGTAACAGTATCTCGCTTGGAAGATATCCAGCTCACTGTTCCGTTATTCAAACTTTATAGTACCTTTGTTATGACTTATAGTCGTTTTTATCGGTTAGGAAACTTGCAGCAGTGAACCCAGTAACTTCAAGTTCTCCATCTCCATAGTATAAGAAAACATCCTTAGTTCATCTAAGATACTTAATAATGTTCTTAACATCAATCTAGTGACTATCACTTGGATTGGCCTGATTGTGACTCCAAATGCTCAAAGCATATGAGACACTAGGTCAGGTACATTTATTCAATGTACATGTTCTCGGAGAGTATTAACAACTTTAAATCTATCCCAGTAAATCTTTATTCCTAGAATAAAGGTTGTTTCTCCCAAGAATTCTACGGAGAATTTTTCATGAAAGCCAAGCTTTCACCGATTGTTTTATGGGAATATCATTTCCAAGAAATGATATGTCATCATTTATTTAGGACATTAACTGTCAGTACGCTCCCACTAACCTTCTTATATACACAAGAATCATTTCCGTTTTGAATTAAATCATATACCATTATGATTACATCAAAACGATAATTCCAAGAACCCAATGCTTGCTTCAATCCATCCATGGATCGAATTAACTTGCAAACCTTGTTTGCTCATTTTTTATACGACAAAACCGTCAGGATGTAGTAAACATCCTCCAAAAGGTTTCCATTTAAGGAAAGTGGTTTTGGCATTCAGCTGGCATATTTCATGAATGAAACATGCAGCATCAGCAAGCATTGTCCAAATGGATTTACCGTGGCAACAAGTAAAAGGTTTCGTCGTAATCGACACAATGTTGATAACGATACCTTTTTGCTACAAGCCTAGCTTTGTACGTTGGTATGTTGGCTTCCATGTATGTCTTTCTTGAAGACTTAAATAGTACCAATAGGCACAATGTCTTCCAGTACATCAACTAGTATCCAAACTTGGTTGGTATACATGGAATCCATTTCGGATAATATGTCACTTTTCCATAATAGGGAGTCGATACCTTGTATAACTTCCTCATGCGTAGTCAGTTCGTATTCCTCAATAAGATTGACATCTTTATGAGGTGAGATTAGAAACCCATACCCCAGGTTGTTTTCTGACTCTCTCCGACCTACGCGGTTCTTGTGTATTTGAAGATTATTGGTATAGTTTCATCATTGATGAACTATTTGTGTTCCATTAAGGAATCGGTGCCTGGAATAGTATTACTCTGATTTTCATTGAGTTTTACTTTCCTCCCACTTACCACTGCATATTGTTATTCCTCTTAGGAAAACCGCATGGCGAGCAACAATTACATTGTTCTCTTGTGAGTTGTATAAGTACTATATTTTGGTATCCCTAGGATAACCCACAAATTAGGCACTTATCCGATTTGGGTTCTAGTTTGGTATCATCCAAACATATGCTTAGCATTCCCAAATCTTCAGGAATCAGAAAACCCGGTTTCTTTCCTGTTCATATCTAATATGAAGTCTGTCTAACAGATTTTTATGGAACCTTATTCTAAATAAGTTTTGCATTGTTTAATGCATATCCCTTAAAGGAAATGGTAGCTTAGAGTGACTCACCGTCAGACACACCGTCAGACTAACGTGTTCCGGGAGGAGTCCTCATTGAAAGAATACTATACTCTTTCTGTTGGTTTCTAATTAGGTCCCAAGATCCATCACATAAGCATGAAAAACGCATGAATACTTCAAGGAGTAAGGCGGAATACATACTCACATTGAATGGTTTGATGTTAGGAAGAACAAAACCCATTTTCCTCCTTGTTAAAGCTCGGTTTTGGCCTCTTTGAGTTGCTGGACTGCACGTTTTGTTCTGTTTTGGCTCCACCAAAATCGGCCATGAGAGACCTCCATTGAAGCTCCAAAATAAATCCAAGCTCATGTGTTCACTACCCTATCACCCATGTATAAACCCTAGAGTGTGCTAGCACTTCTTCTTCTTCATTTTGATCGATCAAACCAGAAAAAATGATGAAGAATTCGGTCCAAGACAGAGTGAGAGAGAGAAGCTTTTTCTTGTTCAAGAAAAAACCCTAAAAACGTAAATCATGAGTGAGAAAAATGAAAGATTTTATATATATGTTTTATTTATAATATTTACCAAGTAAATAAATAAACATATATTCAACTTTAATTCTAAAGTCAAAAGCAAAAATCAAATAATGCTTTTCAATCACCTCACATCACTATTCACATCACATCTCTTCACTTTATCAAAGTGACAACATGTCATATCACATCACTCAAAGTGACAAGTGATTTGACGATTGATGCGACTAGTGATTTGATGTTTGATGTGACTTGCGTGCCGCACTCGAATTTGAAATGCGAATGAGCTCGCAATCACTCTCGGGCTCGGGTTCGCTAATTCCAAATTAACGAATTTTCGTCGCGTCGTAATTAAATGATTACGCCTAGCAAATTCACTATTCACGTCCCTAACGAATCAATTCTAAATTAATTTGTTTGCCCGAATTAAAATCCAATTTCAATTCCGCGTCGAAATCTAATTTCGATTAATATATCGAATATATTAATTTACCCGATTAATTCCAAATTAATCGTTCTCTCTCTTTAAACAATATTTTATCCAAGATAAAATATCTCCGCAATTAATCCCAGATTAATTTTCTCTCTCTTCTAATTAATCCCAGATTAATCAAGTGCGAGTCATACATCATCGGTGAATCTTCGGGAAGCGACCCATGAGATCCCCGGATATGTTGGCAGTAAATACGGTTATCGGACTATCCGAATACGTACGTACCAAGT
Organism: Zanthoxylum bungeanum; assembly: GCA_019454045.1. Lineage (NCBI taxonomy): Eukaryota > Viridiplantae > Streptophyta > Magnoliopsida > Sapindales > Rutaceae > Zanthoxylum > Zanthoxylum bungeanum. The sequence goes on from SKCR01001237.1 coordinate 158,108, forward strand.
ACTACGTTTATACCGATTGACAAGACAAGGTTGGCTTCTAGCATAGCGCCATGCCTACCCAATTCTCTGAAAATATCCTTATAGGAATATGTGACCTATATCAAGCGTAGTATACCGAAGTATTGTGTATTTCTGTCCAGTATCGGATGTTCACGTGCTAGGCCTGGGGCTGGAATTGTGTCTGCCCCGTACGAAGCACATATCGGATGTCTGGTAACTAGTCTCTATAATCGGATATACATGACCTAGTCATAATATCCCGATAGCTCGAGCATTTAAGAGAACGAGTTTCGTATCCTACGTGACCATCATCTCCACTATGACTGGAGTGATACTTCCGTCTTGACATCACACCCAACACACTACGATTCCCAATATACTCAGTATCAGCGTACACAGAACCTGTTACAGCCCTGGACGACCTCGACTAAAGTATATCGATTGTCGTAAGCATTAGCGGTGCAAGTCTCAGGTTAAGACCAAATACACCTACCCTGATGTCGGACTCTCATAGACACACAGTCATACTACCAATGGGATTCCGAGGGGGTCTATCCAGAGCGAAGCTGTTTCCCGTACCATCGGTAAAACACAACCTCCTATTACACTTGCATGAGTATCCTATACCCAAATATATGAGAACTATGCAGTTGTGCCCTCACAAACGCGCACAAGTGCAATACTAGTCTTTTACGTATTTATCGATGTCCAATCTCGATAATACTCTGACTAGGGATATTTAATGATTTATCCTTCGTGGACTGATATTGTCTCATATCATTCTCTGTCCAGGAAAAAATCATAGGGACCTCTCATCATTTATATATCTAGGTGATCTAATCACAAATGATAAGAGTGCAATCTCCTTTGTCACATAGTTAATTTGTACAACAACACCGTGATCTGTACAAATAGTGACGCTATGGGTCATAATTGTCCAACAATCTCCCACTTGGCCTATAGCCAGTCACTCGAGTCTCTGACACCCGAACTATGTACGGTTGGCTCAAATTGCTGAGAAATGCTTTCGTCAGCGGATTTTATGATTATCATCTTGATGTGATTTATTCGATCATCACATCGCCACGATGTATGATCCGAACGAATCAGATGAATATCGAAGTATATATCTGGATCGTTGATGAGACCATTAATTCTTTAGCCTGTGCTGACGCCTAGCTCAGCTGCTAACAGAACCATATCTAATCTAATTAGATTTGTTATTGACCCAGATGGCTTCTATTGCTGCTTCAGCTGCTGTAATTAACCCGCATTTGTTGTTTATTTGGTAACAATATCTTGCTTGGAAGATTTCCAGCTCACTGTACCGTTATTCAAACTGTATAGTACCGTTTGCGACTTTTAGTCGTCTTTATCGGTTATAGGAAACTTACTACAGTGACCTCAGTCACTTCAAGTTCTCCTTCTCCATAGACTACGACAGCATCCTTTGTTCTCTAAGATACTAACAGATGTTCTTAACATTAATCCAGTGACTTTCACTCGGATTGGCCTGTTTGTGAATCCTTATGCTCAAAGCGTATGAGACACCAGGTCGCGTACATTTTTCAATGAACGGTTCCACAGAGAGTTATCGAAAGCCAAGCTTTCACCGATATTTATATTATGGGAATATCATTTCCAAGAAATGACATATTATCATTATTTTATAGGACAGCCACTGTCAGTGCGCTCCCACTAACCTCCTTATATACACAAGAATTATTTTCGTTTTGAATTAAATTATAAATCATTATGATTACATCAAAACGATAATTCCAAGAACCTAATGCTTGCTTCAATCCAATCATGGATCGAATAACAAGCATTATCCAAATGGATTTACCGTGGCAACAGGTAAAAGGTTGAATCGTAATCAACACAATGTTGATAACGATACCTTTCCGTTAAAAGCCTAGCTTTATACGTTGGTATGTTACAATCCATGTACGTCTTCCTTGAAGACTTATAAAGTACCAATAGGCACAATGCCTTGTGGTACTTCAACTAGTTCTAAACATGTTGATATACATGGAATCCATTTCGGACTATATGACACTTTGCCATAATTATGAGTCAATACCTTGTATCATTTCCTCATACGTAGTCAGTTGGTATTCCTCAAAAAGATAGATATCTTAATGAGGTGAGATCAGAAACCCATACCCCAGGTTGTTTTCTGACTCTATCCGACTTACGCGGTTCTTGTGTATTCGAAGATTAATGGTAATAGTTTCATCCTTGATGAACTATTTATGTTCCATTAAGATTCGGTGCCTTTGAATAGTATTACTCCGATTTTCATCGAGTTTTACTATCCTCCCACTTACCACTGCATTTCGATATTCCTCTTAGGAAAACCGCATGGTGAGCAACAATCTAATTGTTCTCTTGTGAGATGTATAAGTACAATACTTATGGTATCCCTAGGATAACCTACATTTGGCACTTATCCAACATGGGTTTTAGTTTGGTATCATCCAAACATATGCCTAGCATTCCCAAATATTCAGGAATGTGAAACCCGGTTTCTTTTCCCGTTCATATCTAATATGATATCTGTCAAACAGATTATTATGGAACCTTATTCAAAATAAGTTCTTGCACTGGTTAAAGTTCATCTATTGAAGGAAATGGTAGCTCAGAGCGACTCGTGATTAACCTTATTATGTCTAACAAAATTCGGTTAATCCTGTTCGGACACACCGTCAAACTGACGTGTTCCTAGAGGAGTCCTTATTTGAAAGAATATTATACTCTTTCAAGTATAGTAGAAACTTATTGCTTAAGTATTTTCCATTACGGTCTTACCGTGACGGTTTCATACTTTAGCCGATCTGTTTGTCTATTTCGTGTCGAAACTGTGAAAGTTTCCGATTTGTGTTTCAAAAGAAACACATAACCATACGCGATGCCACATCCATACAGGTCACGAAATATTCATATCCATATCTAGCCTAGCTAGACATGGGCCCACTTTCTTCACTATGAAGTAGGGCTAACAGATCAATGGCATTTACACTTTTACCAAGTAAATAGTGTTTTAGGCACTTTGCCCAATAAACTAGATTCGTAGACTTTTATTTGAATAGAATCAAATTAGTCCGAGTACCCACTCTTCGAAAGTGTGGATATACGATTATTGTTTAATAGTGTCCCTAACAACTATGCCACAATTAGTTTCAACATGATCAAATCAGTTTGAGCTATTTATTTGTCATGTTATATATTTGAGATTTATTTATATTCAAAATATAAATTCTGTTATTCACATCTAATATGTTTATCTCAATATCATCTTTATATAATGAAACACTTTAGTGTTCTAGAATATAAAGGTACACCCGCAGCGGGTTATACGCGATATATAGATAATGTTTCTAGTCAAACTAGTTATATTATAACAGTTTCCAAATTTAGGTAAATTCCCAAAGGTAGTTCCTAAATTTGGCTATCTACGGTTAAAACAGCGACTTTCGTCTCGTTTCCAATTCGAAGATATATCTCAATTAAAGTCAGTATCCTGTTCAAAACAGATTCTGAACATCAATATATATATATTTTATGTACCACACTAAGTATCTAAAATCTAATTTTAATACTAGCTGTGAACATAATTATGACAATCATTTTGAAGTCAAAGCCTTGCTCGTCTTCAATTCCTTCTTGGGATATGTCCTTTTATCTTCCTAGAAGATAATAATGATTTTACCTTTGCCCATTTTCAACATTTTAGTAGCCTTTGGCCAAGCCTCGGGTTTCTAGAATATCGAAGTAAGGTGCGCCTTATGATACTTGCCTAATTGCAAAGTTTGACTTTGTCTCCTTGAAAATAGTCATTAATTCTCCAAGAATTATTTATTGCAATTTAGTATTTCAAAGATCTAAAATAGATCCATGAAAATCCTTCAATTTCATTATCATACTTTAAGGATCTAATCCTTAATTCTGATTCAGAAATTAAGGAGTCTACTTGACAAGTATAATGGATTAAGCACTAAAGTTATCATTACATGTATATTCCAAATATCATGTTCCACTTATTTGCTTAACTCCAGGCTTAGGCATAATACGTTATTTTATCAAATAAACTAACTTATTATTTTCCAGGATCATCCTGAAATTCTATTCCCAACTTGAAAATTAAACCATTTAAACACATTTTCCCAATGATTATGTTTTAAATGAAAATCTTTCAATATTATCTTGATTCTAATAGTCTAACTATTTAATCAACGATTTGTGGTACTATGTATTATATTGATTATTAATGTCCAACTATACAATCAAATATAATTTAAATTAATTAACCTCAATTACATTGATTACTATAATCCAATTATAAAATCAACTGTAAACTGAAATTAATTAATTCAAATATATTGATTAATATAATCCAATTATATATAATCAACTATAATACAGTCCAACTGCTTATTAAAACAACAATTTAAATATTAGTCTAACTAACATTTAATCAAACGAAGAAATAATTTGTGAATGAGCGCGTATGGCGAGTAATTGAACGAATATTGCAAATTCAATTCTTGCCTCCCACAAATTTTCGGCGAGCCTCTAACCCTCTGTCGAGTACTCAGGAAACCGTGTTTCCTAGTGGGCTAGGATCCCGTTAAATATCACACAATCTTGACTTTGGCCAACAAATTGTATGATAATTAACTAGGTAGATCTCGATAATCAATTGGATCTCATCCAATTCCTAGATCCAGTAGGCGGATATCCAAATCCTAAACATATATCTTATATATGCCAATACATCCAATGTATTACCTAACCTTTTCCTCTGAATCAACTAAGCCTTGGCTTTGGCACAACAAACCTAGTGATCACAGTCAAGCCTGACCCATTGACCATGGAAAGCTTCGTAATCAATGTCGAGAGACAAGAACTGGTCTTGACTTTGGCCAACAAACCACAACTTGGACAAGACACCGATATGGAACAAAACTCTCATGATTCAAACACATCTTTGACGGACAAAGGGCTTAACTTTGGCCAACAACCCAATGCCAGTCTCGGATCTTGAGTAAGAATCACTCAATGGAAGGAAAAACACTTGATATTTGATGAGGGTTTTTCGCGTGCAAATTGGCAACCAATTTATTATCTTTGTTAAGGTCTCATCATCATACACCCTTAAACATGCATTCTAAACACATAATAAAGCGCATATGAATAAAATAATAATGATATGCGGATGGATACTTTACATTGATCCTAGATCAAATCTCTCATTTTCTCTCTCCAAAGCTAGCACATGTATTTACTTCTACCCGTTACACTACACTTCTAAAGAAACCTCATTTACATTGAGGGGAATAGGTGAGAAGAGAATACAAAGAGTGTAGAGGTGATAAGGCTGGACACGCAGGTCCAATTAATAAATCAAATTTATTACAACAATTTCTAAAATTGCCCCACCCATCTAATATCCATCCGATATACATTATTCATGCATCGCAACCATGTATTCATACAAGCATGTTATCAATCAATCTAATCCAATTAATTAATCTGATAATTAGTGATCATCCAATGTTCAAACAACGATTTGATTTTTGCTCGAGTCAAACTCGTTTTGCGAATAAGTACTCAAAGTACGAATTCTTGAATTAAATTAAACTACAAAATTAAATCCAATTCAATTTGTATTTAATACTAATTCACTATTTAATTCCAAATTAAATATTACACTTTTATTAACGAACCTTTACGACTTAAATTCCAAATTTAATCGCAATGGGTCTCAAAGCCCAATTAACATCTAATGTTTATTTAATTAAAGTCCAATGGGCTTTTAATTAATTTCTATAAGGCGTGGACTTTTGGTCAACTCGGGTCAAACCGAATAACCAAAATCCAATCCGGGAGTTACCCCATAAGCCTTTAAATTAATTTTGGCCCATTAGGCCCAATTAAATAATTAAGGTCCATTAAGTCATAATTGGACTTTTTGGATGCGGTTTTGGGCCCAATTGGATCCAACCAAATTGGCCTAAACCTAACTTGGTACAACCAAGCCCAAAAGCCCAATTACAACCTATAAGGCCCAATTTCCAAAAACAAGCCCAATTAATTAACTTATAAAATTCCAAATTCCATAATTAATTAACCTAAGTGTAATACACAATTAACCACCCAATTAATATTTCTAAAACATCAATTAACATACTTAATCATGCATTTCTACATCAAATAATGTCCAACACAATTTTTCAAAATCAAACCCAATTTACATGCTTAAAGTCTCGGCAATTAGGGTTTTTCCAATCCGATTCGGTTTCAATCCAATTGAATCCACAATTATTATTTCCCAAATAAATTCAACTCATCCAATGAATTAAAATCAAAAAACACAATGAATTTCAAATTTTCAAGAATTCGGCCAAGCCACTTTAAAAGGGAAAAATTGTTCTAAATCAAAATTCAATCCAATTGAACTTCAAAACAACATTACCCACTTGTTTTAAGTCATCCAATGATCAAACAAACAAAATCACCAAGAAATTTAGGGTTCTTTAATTTTGGCCATGCCTAAAATTTTGGGGAAAAATGGATCCAATCCAATTTCATGAAATTGAACATACACAACATCAATTCAACCTCATTCAAGCATACTTAATCAAACAATTCATCCAAATCATGCTTAAATCAAGTTTACCCAATTTTAACCCTAACTTTTTCATGCTTGAAGTAAGCTCTGATACCATTGTTGGTGTCTAATTAGGTCCCAAGATCCATCACATAAGCATGAAAAACGCATGAATACTTCAAGGAGTAATGCGGAATACATACTCACATTGAACGGTTTGATGCTAGGAAGAACAAAACCCATTTTCCTCCTTGTTGAAGCTCGGTTTTGGCCTCTTTGAGCTGCTGGACTGCACGTTTTGTTCTGTTTTGGCTCCACCAAAATCGGCCATGAGAGACCTCCATTGAAGCTCCAAGCTTCAAGCTCCAAAATAAATCCAAGCTCATGTGTTGAATGCCCTATCACCCATGTATAAACCCTAGAGTGTGCTAGCACTTCTTCTTCTTCTTCATTTTGATCGATCAAACCAGAAAAAATGATGAAGAATTCGGTCCAAGACCGAGTGAGAGAAAGAAGTTTTTTCTTGTTCAAGAAAAAACCCTAAAAACGTGAATCATGAGAGAGAAAAATGAAAGCTTATATATATATGTTTTATTTATAATATTTACCAAGTAAATAAATAAACATATATTCAACTTTAATTTAAAAGTCAAAAGCAAAAAGCAAATAATGCTTTTCAATCACCTCACATCACTATTCACATCACATCTCTTCACTTTATCAAAGTGACAACATGTCATATCACATCACTCAAAATGACAAGTGATTTGACGATTGATGCGACTAGTGATTTGATGTTTGATGTGACTTGCGTGCCGCGCTCGAATTTGAAATGCGAATGCGCTCGCAATCACTTTCGGGCTCGGGTTCGCTAATTCCAAATTAACGAATTTTCGTCGCGTCGTAATTAAATGATTACGCCTAGCGAATTCACTATTCACGTCGCTAACGAATTAATTCTAAATTAATTCGTTTGCCCGAATTAAAATCCAATTTCAATTCCGCGTCGAAATCTAATTTCGATTAATATATCGAATATATTAATTTACCCGATTAATTCCAAATTAATCGTTCTCTCTCTTTAAACGATATTTTATCCCGGATAAAATATCTCCGCAATTAATCACAGATTAATTTTCTCTCTCTTCTAATTAATCCCAGATTAATCAAGTGCGAGTCATACATCATCGGTGAATCTTCGGGAAGTGACCCATGAGATCCTCGGATATGTTGGCAGTAAATACGGTTATCGGACTATCCGAATACGTACGTACCAAGTACTACGTTTATACTGATTTACAAGACAAGGTTGGCTTCTAGAAAAGCGTCATGCCTACCCAATTCTCCGGAAATATCCTTATAGGAATATGTGATCTATATCAAGCGTAGTATACCGAAGTATTGCATATTTCTATCCAGTATCGGATGTTCACGTGCTAGGCATGGGGCTGGAATTGTGTCTGCCCCGTACGAAGCACATATCAGATGTCTGGTAACTAGTCTGTATAATCGGATATATCCCGATTGCTCGAGCATTTAAGAGAACGAGTTTCGTATCCTACGTGACCATCATCTCCACTATGATTGGAGTGATACTTCCGTCTTGACATCACACCCAACACACTACGATTCCCAATATACTCAGTATCAGCGTACACATAACCTGTTACAGCCCTAGACGACCTCAACTAAAGTATATCGATTGTCGTAAGCATTAGCGGTGCAAGTCTCAGGTTAAGACCAAATACACCTACCCTGATGTCGGACTCCCATAGACACATAGTCATACTACCAATGGGATTCCGAGGGGGTCTATCCAGAGCGAAGCTGTTTCCCGTACCATCGGTAAAACACAACCTCCTATTACACTTGCATGAGTATCCTATACCCAAATATATGAGAATTATCCCATTGTGCCCTCACAAACGCGCACAAGTGCAATACTAGTCTTTTACGTATTTATCGATGTCCAATCTCGATAATACTTTGACTAGGGATATTTAATGATTTATCCTTCGTGGACTGATACTGTCTCATATCATTCTCTGTCCAGGAACAAATCATAGGGACCTCTCATCATTTATATATCTAGGTGATCTAATCACAAATGATAAGAGTGCAATCTCCTTTGTCACATAGTTAATTTGTACAACAACACCGTGATCTGTACAAATAGTGACGCTATGGGTCATAATTGTCCAACACTTTCAAATATATTAGAGACTTATTGCTTAAGTATTTTCATCCCGGTCCAATCATGATGTTTTAATACTTTAGCCGATCTGTTTGTCTACTTCGTGTCGAAACTCTTTGATTCATCAAAAGTTTCTGATTCGTGTTTCAAAAGAAACACATAACCATAACGCGATGCCACATCCGTAAAGGTCACAAAATATTCATATCAACATCTAGCCTAGCTAGACATGGGCCCACTTACGTCACTATGAACAAGGGCTAACAGATCGATGACACTTACACTTTTACCAAGTAAAAGGTGTTTTAGGCACTTTGCCCAATAAACTAGATTCGTAGACATTATTTGAATAGAATCAAATCCGTCCTAGTATCCACTCTTCGAAAGTGTGGATATACGAGTCTTGTTAATTGTGTCCCAGACAACAATGCCACAAATAAGTCTCAACTGATTAAATCAGTTTGAGCTATTTGTTTGTCATGTTATATGTTTGAGATTTATTTATATTCAAAATATAAATACTGTTATTCACATCTAATGTGTTTATCTCAATATCATCTTTATAAAATAAAACACTTTAGTGTTCTAGAATATAAAGGTATACCCGCAACGGGTTAAACCCTGATATAGAGATAATGTTTCTAGTCAAACTAATTACATTGAAACAGTTTCCTAATTTAAGTACACACCCAAAGGGTAGTTCCTAAACTTAGGTTTCTACGGTTAAAACAGTGACTCTTGTCCCATTTTCAATTCGTAGGTAGATCTCATCTGAAGTCAGTATCCTGCTCTCAGCAGATTCTGCACATCAGCACATATTTATGTCCCACATCCAGTATCTAAAATCCAATTTTAATACTAGTAGTGAACATGTTTATGAAAAACATGTTTGAAGTCAGAGCCTTGCACCGTCTTCAATTCCTTCATGTCTGCCTTGTCCATACGGCAGTCACGCTTCCATGATCCCGTTTGCCACAGTTTAGGCAGACATCTTGGGATATGTCATTTGTCTTCCCAGAAGATTATAATGACTTTGCCTTTGCCCCTTTTCCACACTCCAGAAGCCTTTGGCCAAGCCTTGGCCTTCTAGAATGTCGAAGTAAGATGCGCATTGCGCTCCTTGCCTTATTGCAAACTTTGGCTTTGACTCCTTGAGTATAGCCATTAACTCTCCAAGAGTTTTCTATTGCAATTTGTACTTCTAAGATTTAAGGATAGATCTATGAAGATCATTCAATTTCATTATCATACTATAAGGATCCAATCCTTAGCTCTGAATAAGAAATTAAGGAGTCTTTGCGGCAAGCATAATGGATTAAGCACTTAAGTTATCATCACATGAATCTTCCAAAGATCATGCTCTACTATTTGCTCAACTCTGGGCTTAGGCCCAAGATGTTAGTCTAACAAATAGAATAACTTCTCAGTTCCCAGGACTATCCTGAGACGTTATTCCCAATTTGAAAAATTAAAGCTGTTTAAAAATTATTTTCACTCAGGTTTATGTTTTAAACGCTAATCTTTCAATTATCTTGATTCCAATAGTCTAAATATCAAATCAACGATTTCAGGTACTATTTAATATAATGATTACTATAGTCCAACTATATAATCAACTATAATTTAATGGGTTAAATTCAATTATATTGATTACTATAATCCAATTATATAATCAACTATAATTGAAGTAGTTTGAATACAGTCCAACTGTTAATTAAAAAAACGATTAAATATTAGTCCAACTAATATATTAATGTATTTGACGAAAAATTGAAATGAGCGCGTATGGCAAGTAACTAAACGAATATTGTAAATTTAATAATTGGCTCCCACTATTTTTCGGCGAGCCTCTAACCCTCTGTTGAGTACTCGGGAAACCTTGTTTCCTAGTAGGCTAGGATCCCGTTAAATAACACACAATCTTGACTTTGGCCAAAAAATTGTATGATAATTAACTAGGTAGATCTCTAAGATCAAGTGGATCCCATCCAATTCCTAGATCCAGTAGGTGGACATCCAAGTCCGAAACATATATCTTATGTATGCCAATATATCCAATATATTGCCTAACCTTTTTCCTCTGAATCAACTAAGCCTTGGCTTTGGCACAACAAACTTAGTGATCCCAGTTAAGCGGAACCCATTGGCTATGGAAAGCTTCGTAATCAATGTCGATGGATAAGAAGTGATCTTGACTTTGGCCAACAAATCACAACTTGGACAAGACACCGATATGGAACAAGCCTTTATGATTCAAACACATCCGCGACGGACAAAGGTCTTGACTTTGGCCAACAAACCAATGCCAGTCTTGGATCTTGAGTAAGAATCACTCAATGGAAGGAAAAACGCTTAATATATTTTGAGGGTTTTTCGCGTAATTGGCAACCAATTTATTATCTTTGTTAAGGTCTCATCATCATACACCATTAAACATGCTTTCTAAACACATAATAAGGCGCGTAAGTAAATAATAATAATGATATGCGGATGGATATTTAAAACATTGTTCCTAGAACAAATCTCTCTTTTCCTCTCTCCCACTAGCACAAGTATTACTTCTACCCGATTACATAACACTTTTAAAGAAACCTCATTTACATTGAGGGGAATATGTGAGAAGAGAAATACACAGAGTCAAGAGGTAATAGGCTGGACACGCAGGTCCAATTAATAAATTCTATATTTATTACAATAATTTCCAAAATTGCCTTCACCCTTCTAATATCCATCCGATATACATTATTCATACATCGCATCCATGTATTCACACAAGCATGTTATCAATCAATCTAATCCAATTAATTATATTTATATATTATTAATACGATTAATAATATATTTTTTGGCACAAATGAAAACTATGTTAAATTAGTTTAACTTAATGTTTTCTAGAATTGTTTGATTATGAGATAATCAAGTGATGATTATAAGATAATCAAGTTAGTAATAATTATGAGATAATTATTACATCATAATTAAGGTAATTACATCATTATTAAGATAATGATTTTTTATTCACCTTGGAGACATAGTCATATGGCTCACCATGCTCTCCAACTTATTATGTCTGTTAGGTGGCATGTATACACCTAATGGTTTTGTCATTAGCTAAAGACATCTTATGTTTTGGTATGACCTTCACATTTATGTGTTTGCCATTGTAAGAAAGTATTATATGTTTAATGACAAATGTGGTTGGCATTTGGAAGAGAATATTATCTCTACCATCTCCACTCAATTGTTGAGTGATCGTTTTTTGAGAGAATTCAAGCTTTCACACAAGTTTGAGAGAGGTAGAGAGAAATAAGAAATCCAGAATTTTTATTTCAATAATTGAGAGAAAATTCTTTTTCTCAAGTGTTGAGAAGTGAAAGAAATACAAGAGTGAAATAGATATTTCATCTTCTTCACTCAATATTTCTAAAATCCTAAACACAATTTTGTGACATATAACTTCATTCTCTAAATTGTTTAGAGTTTGATTTTATACTTCTCTAAAAAGTTTAGAGGTTGATCTTTGTGAGTGAAGCCCACACTTTGGTTTGTTGGTTTCGAGTCATAGTTCGGAAGATCGGGTGGTTGATCCAAGTGTTGAACATCAAAGGAAACTCATCTACATCAAAGGAGCAAAATCCATTCTCCAAGAGTTGAAGGATTTCGGCTACAATAAAAGGAGAAGGCAAAGAAAAATTTTAAAAGTCCATACCGGAGCTGGTGCCCACATTAGAAACTTCCACTGAGCTAAGAAAAGTCATTTCCTACAGTTATGAACAAGTTGGCTTTTACTTTGACTCAGCTGCTTAATGAGCTCACCCATTACGAGTTCATGCTGGTGGATCCTCGTAAGCCTAGTGGAAAGAAATATTTTCGAATCTTCCAAATCTGCAAAGAAGAAGAAGAAAAACACTAGGAAGGCTAAAGCAAAGCCCACGAAGAAGAACAAGAGAAGCTTCAAGGATGCTAAGCCCAAAGGAATGTGTTTCCATTGCAACAAGGATGGGCATTGGAAAAGGAATTGTCCTAAATACCTTGCTGAGCTGAATGAGAAAAAGGCCACAAGTAATATGATTTACTTGTAATTTAGTCTTTATTAGTGGAGGATGATAAATCTGTATGGATTGTTGATTCTGGAGCCACTAACAATGTTTGTTCTTCTTTGTAGCTACTTGACTCATTGAGGGACTTTGCGGAAGGTGACTATACCATGAGGGTCGGGACATGAGATACCGTTTCAGCTAGAACAGTGAGAGTTTCCAATTTGAATTTTTTGAATAATAGTTATTTAAATTTGAACAATGTGTTGTTTATTCCTTATTTTCATAAGAATTTGATTTCTATTTCTAAACTCTTGGATGATGGTTTTCTAATTTCATTTAATAGTAATTTAGTTATTATTACTAGAAATGGATTAACTATATGCACTGGAAACTCAAAAAATATTTTTTATGTGTTAAAGTCGTTAATACATAGTTCACTGCTCAACACTGAAATATTTAAGGTTGAAAAATCTAGAACAAAACGGCAAAAGATTTCTCACGATGACACATATCTGTGGCATCTTAGACTTAGTCATATTAGCTTTGACCGAAAGATAGGTTGATAAAGAACGAAGCTTTAAACCAGATAAAGCTTGGTATTTTACCAGTCTGCGAATCTTGTCTAGAAGGAAAGATGACCAAGATACCTTTTACTGGAAAAATATATAAGAGCTAGTGAACCAATTGATGAATATAAGAGCCCGGGGTGGTTATGAATACTTCATCATATTTATTGATGATTATTCAAGATATGGGTATGTTTACCTAATGCAACACAAGTCAAATACTTTTGAAAAGTTCAAAGAGTATCGTGCTGAGGTTGAAAACCAATAAGGTAAGACGATCTCAATTCTACAATCAGATCATGGAAAAGAATACCTTGATAGTGATTTTAAGGAATTCTTGGTTGAGCATGGGATAATATCACAGCTCACAGTACCTGGAACACCACAACAGAATGATGTTGCAAAGAGGAGAAATCAGACCCTACTAGACATGATAAAATCTATGTTTAGTTACAGTTCACTACCTAGTTCATTCTGGTGATATGCATTGCAAACAACAATGTATATCTTTAATGAAGTTCAATCTAAGTGTATTCCTAAGACTCTCTTAGAGTTGTGGAGTGGTCATAAAGCTAGTTTATGATATTTCCGCATATGAAGGTGGCTAATACATGTGCTGAAGAATAAGACTACAAAGTTGGAGCCACGTTCTCATGTGTGTCTATTTGTAGGCTATCCTAAGGAAACTATGGGTGGGTTCTTCTATAGTTCGGAAGATAATAAAGTGTTTGTATCGATAAATATTATATTTCTTGATGAGGACTATATGAGGGAGTTCAGACCTCGAAATAAAGTGTTACTTGTTGGTTCAACCAGCACACCATCTTCAATAATTATTGACAGAAGCATAACACCTTCGACATCTGAGCGTTAGATGCAAGTATGTCAGAATGATATGCCACCTAGACGCAGTAGGAGGGTTGTACGATAATCTGATCGCTATCTAGGAGTTGGAGAGGCATAATTTTTCGCATCCAACCCTCGAAATGGAGTCGATGTACTCTAACTCAGTCTGGGAGCTTGTAGACCAACCTGATGGGGTAAAATCCATAGGTTGCAAGTGGATCTACAATAGAAATAAAGGAGCATATGGGAAAGTACAAACCTTTAAGGCTAGGTTAGTGGCCAATGGTTATACCAAAAAAAAAGAGTCGACTATGAGGAGACTTTCTCGCCAGTACTCAAATCTATCTGCACTCTTTTATCCATTGTCGTATATTATGACTATGAGATTTGGAAAATGGACTGCATTCTTAGATGGCAATCTTGATGAATGTATCTATATGGTACAACCAGAGGGGTTCGTAGCCCAAAGTCAATAGCAAAAGGTTTACAAATTGCAAATGTCCATGTATAGACTCAAGCAAACATCTCGATCTTGGAACATAAGATTTGATACCACGATCAAGTCTTATGATTTTGAGCAGAACATTGTTGAGCCTTGTGTTTATAAGCGTGTCATTGACTGTGAGGTGATTTTTCTTATTTTACAAGTCGATGATATTTTACTCATTGGGAATGATGTAAAAATATTATCGGATGTGAAATCCTAGCTAGCTAACCAATCCCAAATGAAAGATCATATTCTTGAGGATTTCAAGATACGACTGTTAGCTATGTCTAAAGTATCTTATATTGATAAGATACTTGTCCAATTTGGGATGCAGAATTCCAAGAAATGCAATTTGCCCTTCCTACATGGAATTTATTTGTCCAATGAACAGTCTCCTAAGACACCTCAAGAAGTTGAAGAAATGAGACATATCTCATATGTCTCAGTAGTTGGTAGTCTCATGTATGTTATGTTGTGTATGAGACCTAACACCTGCTTTACAGTGGGAGTAGTCAGTAGTTTTTATTCTAACCCAGGATTAGATCATTGGGTGGCTGTGAAACACATTCTCAAGTATCTTAAGAGAACGAGAGATTATATGCTTGTATATTCCGGTGAGGATATGATCTTAAGGGGATATACATACTTTGATTTTCAGACAGATGTCGATTCTAGGAAATCAACATCTGGATCAGTGTTTACGCTAGGTGGTGGGGCTATAATATGGTGTAGTATAAAACAATCTTGCATTGCTGACTCCACCATGGAGGCTGAATATGTAGCAGCTTGTGAAGCAGCTAAGGAAGCAGTCTGGCTCCGTAAATTCTTGGGAGATCTGGAAGTTGTTCAAGATATGAATAAACCACTCACACTTTATTGCGATGATAGTGGTGCATGTTGGGATGTATGCTCTAAAGCTACATGCAATGTAAACGGCTTTATATATTTTGAAATAAAATGATGCATTATTCATTTTTCCTATATGGAATTCATTTGTCCAAGGAACAGTCTCCTAAGACACCTCAAGAAGTTGAAGAAATGAGATATATCCCATATGCCTCAGTAGTTGGTAGTCTCATGTATGTTATGTTTTGTACGAGACCCGACACTTGCTTTACAGTGGGAGTAGTCATTAGGTTTTATTCTAACCCAGGATTAGATCATTGGGTGGCTGTGAAACACATTCTCAAGTATCTTAAGAGAACGAGAGATTATATGCTTGTATATTCTGGTGAGGATATGATCCTCGGGGGATATACAGACTGTTATTTTCAGACAGATGTCGATTTTAGGAAATCAACATACAGATCAGTGTTTACCCTGGGTGGTGGGGACATTGTGTGAAGAAGTATAAATCAATCTTGTATTGCTGACTCCACCATGGAGGATGAGTATATAGTAGCTTGCGAATCAGCTAAGGAATCAGTTTGGCTCCAAAATTCTTGGGAGATCGTGAAGTTGTTCCAGATATGGATAAAATCACTCTTACTTTATTGCGATGATAGCTGTGCATGTTGGGATGTATGCCTTAGGCTACATGTAATGTAAACGGCTTTATATGTTTTGAAATAAAATGATGCATTATTCATTTATCAAAGTGTATGTTTAATTTTCGCATATTATAAATTATCTAGAATACCCTAGATTACTTATGTGCCTTCAGACTTAGTGTATGAGTGTCATACACAAGAGGAATTAAGTCTGAAGTTAGTAATTTTAAATAGTCCATAGAAAGCAAAAAAAAATCGGGTATTTTTTTGTGGTTTATCTATAGATGTGGTCCATTCTATATTTGTATGGCGACCTTAATCCAGGATCGTCCTGTTAGTGTCCTAGACATGCCACGGGATCTCTAAGCGTGATTATTGTGTGAATTAATCAAGAAAGTTACAGAATACTTACATTGATCGGATTTGACTTTCAAAACTTTCATGGATGTTGAAGCTTCCAAACTCATAGGTGAGTATCCATATCACCTTCATTTGACTCTCATATGTGCTAGCAAGAACAAAAATGGAACAAATTTTATCTCCCAATGAGAAACAAATTTGCTCAAGAGAGAGAGGGGAGCAACCGACCCTTATGGTAACTAGGCCATTCGGCCAAGAAAAAAAAATCAGAGGCCATTCGGCCTTTCTTCCAAAGTGAAAGCCAATTGCCCTTTCTTTTCTTTCATTCGGCCATTACGGAGAAGTCAGAGAGCACTTTTCTCTTTCTTTCATTCGACCATTTACTTCCAAAGCAAAAAGCCAAAATAACTTTAAAAGAAGCCAAATGGCTTTTGTTTTTTACGGCTTTTCAAAGAAAACAGAGCAATTTCCTTTTCTTTCTTCTTAGGCCAAAAAGCAAAAGTCAGTGGCTATATAAAAGAAGTCAAAAATCTTTTTGGCCAAAAAGAGAAGCAGTGGCTTTATTCCCACGGAGACAGAGAGCAATGAATATGTTTTAAAAAAATTCATTAAATTGTGTTATGTATTTGGACTTGGTAGGTGTATCAAATCCATTTTCTTAATTGCCAACCACTTACATCACAAGTTGACAAGTGATGTGAGTGGTGAGTCTCACCCAATTAATTCAAAATTTGGTTGGCGTACACAACACAATTTGGGCCCGGTTCGTTTAATCCGACTAAACGAATTTTCCGTCGCGACGTAATTAAATCTAATTTAATTTAAATAATTATGCATCACAAAATTATTATTAAAGTCGCTTAAGAATTAATTCCAAATTAATTCATTCTCTTGAATTTAAAATCCAATTTAATTCCGCGTTGAAATCTGATTTCATTTAATATATCTAATATATTATTTTAGCCCAATAAATTAAATAGTAAAATCTAATTTAACTATTAAATTTATTTTACCAATTAATTCCAAATTAATCGCGTTCTCTCATCTCGACGAATTTAATCCCAGATAAATTCTTGACGCAATTAATCCCAGATTAATTCTTTCTCTGATAATTAATCCCAGATTAATTCTTGCCGTAATTAATCCCAAATTAATTTTCTCTCTCTCATAATTAATCCCAGATTAATATTGTTTGAGTCAAATATCATCGGTGAATCTTTAGGATGCGACCCAAGAGATCCCTGGATATGTTGGCAGTAAATACGGTCATCGGACTATTTGAATACGTGCGTACCCAGTACCATGTACTTACCGATTTACAAAACATGTTTGGCTTCTAGCAAAACACCGTGCCTACCCAATTCTCCAGAAATATTCTTCTACGGAATATAATATCTTTGTCAGGCGTAGTATACGTAGTATTGCGCATTACGATCTAGTATCGGATGTCACATGCTAGGCCTATGGCTGGAGTTGTGTCTGCCCCGTACGAAGCATATATCAGATCACTAGCAACTAGTCTCTTTATGATCGGAAAGTCATGACCTAGTCATACTTCCCCGATGGTTATAGCACTTAGAGTACCAGTTTTGTATCTCTGCGTGATCATCATCTCTATATGACTGAAGTCATACTTCCATCTTGACATCACACTCAATACACTACGATTCTTAGTATACCCAGAAGAGGTGTATTCAGAACCTATTAAAGCCCCTGACGACCAAAACCAAAGTATAATGATTGTCGCAAGTATTAGCGATGCAAGTCTCAAGTTAAGACCAAATACACCTACCCTGATTCGGATTCCCATATACACATAGTCATACTACCAATGGGATTCTGAGGGGTCTATCCAGAGCGAAGCTGTTTCCGCACCATCAGTAAACAGAACCTCATATTACACTTGCATGAGTATCCAATACCCAAATATATGAGAACTATGTCATTACGCTTCTTTAACACGCACAAGTGTAATACTAGCATATTCCGCATTATCGATGTCCAGTCTCGATAATACTACAACTATGGATATTTAATGATTAAACCTTAGTGGATTAATATTGTCTCATATCTTATTAATCCGGTATTAATCATATGGACTTTTATCATTTATATATCCAGGTAATCCAATTACAAATGATAAAAGAGCAATTTCTTTTTGTCACATAATCAATTTGTACAACAACACCATGTTCTGTACATATAGTGATGATATGGGTCATAATTGTCCAACAATCTCCCACTTGGCCTCTAGCCAATCACTCAAGTGTCTAACAACTAAACTATGTACGGGTCGCTCAAACTTCAGCTGAGAAACAACTTTCATCAGCAGATTTGAAAGGTTATTATCTGATGCAATCTATTCGATCATCACATCGCCACGATGTATGATCGAACGAATCAGATGAATTAGTCGAAGTACATACTTGGATCATTGATGAGACCGTGGTTCATTAGCTTGTGTTGTAGCCTAGCTCAGCTGCTAACAGAACTACTCCTAATCTAATTAGGAATTTTATAGATCCAAAATGCTTCTTTTGCTGCCTCAGCTGCAGCAATGTTCCACTCTTGTTGTTTATTCGGCAACATTATCTTGCTTGGAAGATTTCCAGCTCACTGTTCCGTTGTTCGAACTATATACGTACCCTTATTGTGACTTGCAGTCGTTTTCATCTGTTTGGAAACTTGCTGCGGTGAACCTGGTCACCTCAAGTTCTCATTTCCCCATATTCTCACAAAGCATCATTGGTTCATCCAAGATACTTAAGGATGTTCTTAACATCAATCCAGTGACCATCACTTGGATTGGCCTTATAACGTCTACATATGCTCAAAGCATATGAGACATCAGGTCACATATATTTCAAAAAACATACGAGCTATGAGAGGGTTGTCAGCAGCTTTCTAGATCTATCCCGATAGATCTTTATTCCTAGAATAAAGCCTGCTTCTCCTAGATATTCCATGGAGACTTTTTCATGAATGCCAAGCTTTCACCAATTTTAGTATGGGAATGTCATTGATAAGAAGCAATACATCATCAACTTATAGGACATTCATTGTAAGTGCGCTCCCACTAACCTTCTTATATACACAAGAATCATCTTCGTTTTGAATTAAATCATATACCATTATGATTACATCAAAATGTTGGTTCCAAGAACGCAATGCTTGCTTCAATCCATAAATGGATCGATTTATCTTGCAAACCTTGTTTGCATATTTTGGCACGACAAAACCGTCAGGATGTTACATACAAACCTCCTCCAAAAGGTTTCTGTTAAGGAAAGCGGTTTTGGCGTCCAGCTGTCATATTTCGTAAACGAAATATGCAGTTATAGCAAGCATTATCCGAATGGATTTAATCATGGCAACAGGTGAAAAAGTTTCATCGTAGTCGACACTATGTCGTCGACGATACCCTTTCTGTACAAGCCTAGCTGTGTACTTTTGTATGTTGCCATCCATGTATCTCTTCCTTGAAGACTCATTTAGTACCAATAGGCACAATGCCTTCTGGTACATCAACCAGTGTCCAAACTTAGTTGGTATACATGGAATCCATTTCGGACTTCATGGCACTTTGCCATAAAAGGAGTCGAAACCTTGTATCACTTCCTCATACGTAGCCGGTTAGTATTCCTCAATAAGATTGATATCAACATGAGGTGAGATCAGAAACCCATACCTCCTAGGTTGTTTTCTGACTCTCTCCGACCTACGCAGTTCTTGTGTATTCGAAGATTGTGGTACAGTATCATCCCTGATGAACTGTTTGTGTTCCGTAAAGGAGTCGGTGCCTGGAATAGTATTACTCCGATTTTCATCGAGTTTTACTTTCCTCCCACTTACCACTGCATATAGGAATTCCTCTTAGGAAAACCGCATGGAGAGCAACACTTACATTTTTCTCTTGTGAGTTGTATAAGTACTATACTTTGGTTTCCCTAGGACAACCTACAAATAGACACTTATCTGATTTGGGTTCTAGTTTGGTACCATCCAAACGTTTAACGTGCCCAGCATCCCCAAATCTGTAGGAATGAGAAACCTTGTTTCTTTCCTGTACATATCTAATATGATGTCTGTCTAACATATTTTCATAGAACCTTATTCAAAATAAGTATTGCACTGTTTATTGTGTATCATCTGAAGGAAATTGGTAGCTCAAAGCGACTCATCATTAACCTTACCATGTCTAACAAAGTTCGGTTTCTCCGTTCGGACACACCGTCAAATTGAGGTATTCCGGGAGGAGTCCATTGTGAAAGAATACCATATTCTTTCAAGTAATCTTGAAACTTATATGTTTAAGTATTTTACACTATGGTCCGACCGTAATGTTTTAATACTTTTACCGGTCTGTTCTCTTACTTTGTGTCGAAACTCTTTGAATTACTCAAAAGTTTCTAACTTGTGTTTCATAAGATACACATAACCATAACGTGATGCCACATCCATAAAGGTTACGAAGTATTCATATTCACCTCTAGCCTAGCTAGAGATGGGCCCACTTACGTCACTATGAACGAGGGCTAACAGATCGGTGGCACTTGCACTTTTACCTAGTAAAAAGGCGTTTTAGGCACTTTGCCTAATAAACTAGATTCGTTGACATCATTTGAATTAGAATCAAATCTGTCCTAGTATCCACTCTTCGAAAGTGTGGATATACGAGTCTTGTTAATATGTCCCAGACAACAATGCCACTAATAAGTCTCATTTGATTAATTCAGTTTGAGCCATTTGTTTGTCATATTATATGTTTGAGATTCATTTATATTCAAAATATAAATATTGTTATTCACATCTAATGTGCTTATCTCAATACCATCTTTATAAACAAAACACCTTGTGTTCTGGAATACAAAGGTATACCCGCAACGGGTTGAACTAGATATAGAGATAATGTTTCTAGTCAAACTAGGTACATTCTAACAGTCTCCTAATTTAAGTACATGCCAAAAAGGCAGTTCCAAAACTTAGGTTTCTACGGCCAAAACAGCGACTCTCGTCTTGTTTCCGAGTTGTAGGTCGATCTCATCTGAAGCCAGTTTACTGCTTATCAGCAGATCCCGCACATCAGTACATATATTCATGTACCACATCTAGTATGAAAAATCCAATTTTAAAACCAGTAGTGAACATGTTTATAACAAACATTCTTGAAGCCGGAACCTTGTCCCGCCTTCACTTCCTTCATGTCTGCCTTGTCCATACGACATTCACACTTCTAGTGACCCTGTTTGCCACAGTTTAGGCAGACAACTTGGGATATGTCCTTTTAAGAAGCTCTGGCTGTGCATAACGGATTGAGCACTAAAGTTATCATCACAATGAGTCTTCCTAAGCTCATGTTCTACTATTCACTCAACTCCGGGCTCATGACCGAAAGGTTTCTCTATCAAATAGAATAACTTCTCAGCTCCCATGACTATCCTGAAGTTCTATTCCCAATCTGAAAATTAAAGCCGTTAAAGATATTTTCCCAGGATTATATCCTTTGACGTTAATCTTTCAGTCATCTTGATTGCTATAGTCCAACTATCCAATCAACGATTTCGGGTACAATTAAATATAATGATTACTATAGTCTAATATAATCAACTACAATTGATTGGTTACATTCAAATGTATTGATTACTATAGTCCAACTATATAACCAACCACAAATGAAGTAGTTTGAATACAGTCCAACTGTTTAATTAAAACAACAATTGAATATTAGTCCAACTAATATATTTAATAATTAATGAGGAAAAATAAAATGAGTGCGTATTGGCAAGTATTTAAACGAAATTGCAAATTTAATACTTGCCTCCCACTATTTTTCGGCAAGCCTCTAACCCTCTGTGGAGTACTCGGGAAACCTAGTTTTCTAGTGGGCTAGGATCCCGTTAAAAGATACACAACCTTGACTTTGGCCAACAAGCTGTATAAAATTTAACTAGGTAGATCTCTAAGATCAATTGGATCCCATCCAATTCCTAGATCCAGTAGGTGGACTTCCAAGTTCGAAACATATATCCAATATATGTCAATATATCCAATATATTGCCTAACCTTTTTCCTCTGAATCAACTAAGTCTTGGCTTTGGCTCAACAAGCTTAATGAAACCAGTTAAGCATGACCCATTGACAGTGGGAAAGCTTCGTAATCGAGGTCGATGAACAAGAAGTGACATTGACTTTGGCCAATAAATCACAACTTGCCCAAGACGTACGATATGGAACAAAGCTTTCATGATTCAAACACATCCGCGATGGACAAAGGTCTTGACTTTGGCCAACAAACTAATGTCAATCTTGGATCTTGAGAGAGAATCACTCAATGGAAGGAAAAACGCTTAATATAAAATGATGGTTTTTGTCGCGATTTGGCAACCAATTTATTATCTTTAATTATGTCTCATCATACACCCTTAAGCATGCATTCTAAAAGCATAATAAGGCGCGAATAAAATTAATAATGATATGCGGATGGATATATAACATATTATTCCTAGAACAAATCTCTACATTTCCTCTCTCCCGCTAGCACTATTCTTACTTCTACCCAATTACATAATACTTCTAAAGAAACCTCATTTACATTGAGGGGAATTGGTGAGAAGAGAAATACAATGAGATAAGGAGATAATAGGCTGGACACGCAGGTCTAATTTAATAAATTCTAAATTTATTACAACAATTTCCAAAATTGCCATCACCCTTCTAATATCCATCCAATATACATTAGTCATACATACATCCAAGTATTCACATAAAGCATGTTATCAATCAATCTAATCCAATTAATTAATCTTTAAATTAATGACCATCCAATGTTCAAACAACGATTTGATTTGCGCGAGTCCAACTCGTTTAAGAATAAATACTCAAAGTAAGTATTCTTGAATTATATCGAACAACAATTTTAAATCGAATTTAAATTGCATTCAATACTAATTCACCTTTAATTCCAAATTAAATAATTACACTTATAATGGTGCCTTTTAAGACTTGGATTCCAAATCCAATCTTAATGGGTCTCAAAGGCCCAATTAGTATCCAATACTATTTAATTAAAGTCCAATGGGCTTTTAATTAATTCTTTAGGCGTGGGCTTTGGCCATTATGGATCAAACCCAAGATGCTAAGGCCCAATTAGGAATCACCATATGCCATAAATCAATTTTGGCCCATTAGGCCCAATTAAATCTTTAAAGGCCCAATTGTCATATTTTGACTTTATGGAAATGATTTTAGGCCCAATTGGATCCAACCAATTATCCTAAACCAAACTTGGCCCAACCAAGCCCATTAAGCCCAATTGCAACAATTAAATTAATACATTTTTCCAAATTACATATTAATTTAATTAAAGTGCAATTAACATAATTAATTAATTAATCTAATGCTTCCAAAACATTAATTAATCCAATTTAATCATGTTCAACATTTCCAATTCATGTCCAACACAAATTGAAGCAAAATCAATTCTACAACATGCTTTAAAGTTACGGCAATAGCAATAAAAATCATTCAATTTGATTTCAATCCAATTAAGCCAACATTTAATATTTATATCAAGCTATTTAACACATCCAATTGTCAAATTTCCAAAATTCCATCATGAACTATCTAGGGTAATTTTCGACCAAGGGTATATTTTGGGGAAAATTAATCCTATCAATTTTTCACAAAATCAAAGATGCACAAATCCAATTGAACATCATATAAACATAACCCAATCATCAATTTAGGCAAATCAAGCTCCAAGCCAAAAATCCCAAATTAAAGTCCATAAACCCTAGAAATTAAATCAAGCTTAGATCTCGCTCTGATACCATTGTTAGTGTCCTAGACATGCCACATGATCTCTAAGCGTGATTATTGTGTGAATTATTTAAGAAAGTTGCGGAATACTTACATTGATCGGATTTGACTTTCAAAACTTTCATGTATGTTGAAGCTTCCAAGCTCATGGGTGAGTATCCCTATCACCTTCATTTGACTCTCATATGTGCTAGCAAGAACAAAAATGGAACAAATTTTATCTCCCAAGGAGAAACAAATTTTCCCAAGAGAGAGAGGGGAACAACCGATCCTTATGGTAACTAGGCCATTCGGCCAAAGAAAAAAAATCAGAGGCCATTCGGCCTTTCTTCCAAAGTGAAAGCCAATTTCCATTTCTTTTCTTTCATTCGGCTATTAAGGAGAAGTCAGAGAGCACTTTTCTCTTTCTTTCATTCGGCCATTTACTTTCAAAGCAAAAAGCCAAAATAACTTTAAAGAGAAATGATAGACACACTAATGATTATACTCACTTTCCTACCGAACGCACCTATTGCTGTCGTTTTGGATTAAAAAAAGTATACCAGGTTTTTCTTAAACCCACAGCCAAACACCACTTGGGTATAAAAGACCGTAATCCCCAAATCCATCCTCAGAGCAGCCCTGTTTCAGCTTCATCGTTCTCCACCGTTCCCGTTCTCTTCAAAATTCTCCATCGTCGCCGTCGAGCTGGTTCCAGGAGAAATCGAGCAGAGAAGCATTTCATTCGCCAGGCAATTCCTTGTATTTGAGCAGCCCTGTTTCGTGATTCATCGTTCTCCACCGTCGCCGTTCTCTTCAAAGTTCTCCACCGTCGCCGTCAAGCTGGTTCCACGAGAAATCGAGCAGAGAAGCATCGCAGTCGCCAGGCAAGTCCTTGTATTTGAAGCAAATTAGAGTTCAAATGTGTTTAAATTTTGTGGAGCAGTATGAAAAAATTTAGTTGTTTAGAAGAAAAAGAATGGTTGACAGAACGCAAGTTTTCATTAATAATAAACAGCATTTTATGTTGGGTATGCGTGTATAAAACGGCAGCACATTAGATTTTGTTTGGTGGTTGAAGTGAATTTCAATTTGATGCTGTAGTAAATTTCAATTTCTCATGGAACTTTATAATAAACGGCAGTGATGGCAGTGAAGGTATCATATTTTGTGTAGTGATGACAGTGAAGATTGAGCATTTTGTAGTGATGGCAGTGAGGGTATCATATTTTGTAGAGTGATGGCAGTGAGGGTATCATATTTTGTGTAGTGATGGCAGTGAGGATTGAGCATTTTGTAGTGATGGCAGTGAGGATATCATTATATTTTGTGTAGTGATGGCAGTGAGGATTGAGCATTTTGTAGAGTGATGGCCATGGGGGTATCATATTTTGTGTAGTGATGACAGTGAGGATTGAGCATTTTGTAGTGATGGCAGTGAGGGTATCATATTTTGTAGAGTGATGGCAGTGAGGGTATCATATTTTGTGTAGTGATGGCAGTGAGGATTGAGCATTTTATAGTGATGGCAGTGAGGATTGAGCATTTTGTAGAGTGATGGCAGTGGGGGTATCATATTTTGTAGAGTGATGGCAGTGAGGATTGAGCATTTTGTAGTGATGGCAGTGAGGATATCATTATATTTTGTGTAATGATGGCAGTTTTTGTATTATTATTTACTTGTCAAATTTGAATGTGATGACTGCAATTGATCCAGGATACGCAATGTGAAATTTATGTATATTTTACATCAAGATTTTGTTACTTCTTTACTTGAAGATTGTTCTGTTTATAATATATTTATTATGATGTATTTTGCAGTTAAATTGTAATCATAATGTCATATAGCACAAGTGCACATTCGGTGGAACGGCGACGTTGCCGCAAATGCCCCAACGGATACCAAAAGTTATTGACTTCTACTACATCACGGAATCCAAATAGAAAATTTTGGAAATGCAATGAGTGTCAGGCCTTTGACTGGTATGACGACGATCAATGGGCGGAAGATCGAAAAGCCAACGACAGTAATCATGATATTTTACTAGCTGAAATTCGAAAGTTGAGGGATAAAATACGAAACCGAGACAGTAGTCCAATTCAAAAATATGCTGCAGAAATAATTATTTTGCTATTATTATGTATCATTTTTATAATATGTTATCCCAATAATGTATAATGCTTC
This sequence comes from Zanthoxylum bungeanum, assembly GCA_019454045.1. NCBI lineage: Eukaryota > Viridiplantae > Streptophyta > Magnoliopsida > Sapindales > Rutaceae > Zanthoxylum > Zanthoxylum bungeanum. The sequence continues at coordinate 184,686 of SKCR01001237.1, forward strand.
AAGCATCACAGATATTTCGACGACCTTGTATAATATGTTATTTGATTATAGAAGTTTTTACTGTCCATACTTTGTCCATACTTTGTCCATACTTTGAGCATACTTTGAGTACATTAAAATTGAATTAAACTAACAATTGAAATAACAAACAAACATGACATATAAAGTCGGGTGATTTGATTTAAGAGAATGTTGATTACATTAAAATTCTATATCAAAACTAGTGTTATCTTGCAACTTCAAGACATTGGAAAAGTACATTTTGAAATCAACCAAATGAATTATCATTTATAGACTGCAGTAATTGCTGAAATCCTCCAAATGAATCAGAAACATATGGTGCGGTGGCAGGAACATGTTCAATCTGCATGCAAAATCAAATGAAAGGTAACTACATTTGCTAATACAGTAAAATACGCTATATAAATAAAATAAAATAAAATTTACAATTTATACTAACCCCGTTGCTATCTTGTGTTGGGAATTGAATAGAATGTAATTGCTCGTGCATTTGTACATCCTGTTCATCAAGTCGAATGAAAATGAACAGTTAGTTACTTTACTGAAGTTAATTGACTTAACAAATTTACAGTAACCCGATACACACCTGATGTTTCTTTTTGCTATGTTTCTTAAATTTTATAGACTGCAACCTTCGAGTGCGAGGACGACCTTTAGCACGAGTAATCTCTGGATCACGAATGCTTTCAACTGCAGTCTCTGAACTCCCAACGGTATTACAACAACTTTTTTCAATACTAAAATTTTGTTTCGGTAATTCTTTCCACAGATTATCAATCAAATCTGACACATAATTATAACTTTCAATATCTCCTGCAATCTTGTCTGCAACCATTGCGAACTTAGCATATATTTTGTCATATCTCACTTGTTCATCTGTAGAACTCCATATATCATAGCTAACTTTCACCCTACTATGACATCGTCGAACATCTTTTCGCCATCGTTCGAGGATATACTTATCTGGCAATACTTCTACGTCATTACGTATCATGGTTGTAACAGCATGCCTGCAGAGAATTCCTCTAAATTGAAACATTGAGCAACTACAAGTAATTTCTCCTTTCTCTTTTTCAAAGTAAACTTGAAAGAAAGTTCTTTTTTTCCCCTCACCAACTTTCACATCTTCTCTTACTACGTGTTCTGATCCCATTGAATTGACAACTTCACAATACATCTTTCTAATTAACTCTTGTTGAAATTCTTTGAACTTTGAAATGGTATAAACTTCCTGTATTTGCTGCTCCATCTTGTATTCTGTTACACAAGGAAGTTGCTGTGAAAGTGACTTCATATCTTCTCTTATTTCTTTTTCAACTTTACTCTGCAAAGCATGGTTATACTGCTCCACAAATTGTTTCAATGTTGTTTTTGAGTTAACATACCCATCAAAGAAAGCATTCATACTTTCACTACGTTGAGTAGTTGACATGCCTGCCCAAAAACTATTCTTTAGAAAACACGGAACCCAATGATGTCTGTCCTTGAATAACCCAGTAAGCCATTCATTATCGCCCAAATCATATTGAACAAGCATATAATGCCAAGTTTCCTCAAATTGTGCAACACATTGTGAATCATAAACAGCAGAATGTAATATCTGAGTGATTGCATTATATTCCGTATAAGCTCCTAATTTTTCAGGAACTTTCTTCAGTATATGCCACAAGCACCACCGATGTCGAGTAGTAGGAAAAACAATCTCAATCGCCTTTTTCATTGCCTTGTCTTGGTCAGTAATGATTCCAATAGGTGCAACATTGGACATGCAAGATAGCCATGTCCTAAATAACCATGTAAAAGTATCAGTGTCCTCATGTGAAATCAACCCACATCCTAACAGTATAGAATGACCGTGATGATTAACTCCCACAAATGGGGCAAATGGCATGTCATACTTATTCGTTAGATATGTGGTATCAAATGTAACAACATCACCAAAAGATTTGTAGGCGGCCCTGCTCCTCGGATCAGCCCAAAAAACATTTTTTAATCGACCTTCATCATCCAAATTGAAGCTAAAGTAAAATCTATCGTCTTCCGCTTGCATTTTCATCAAATAGTTTTGTAAAGCAACAACATCTCCTTCGCCAAGACGTAATCTTCTTTGTTTGTCAACATGATTTCTACAATCTCTTGTTGTGAATGTAACATTTTCATGTCCACCAGCTTCAATAACAAGAGAATTGCTACTTTGGGCAACTCTTATTCCAGCTCTATCATTTATCTCAAGTTTTCTTTTTGCATGTACATTGATGCTACGGTTACATCTGAAATACTTCGACTTCGATGGAGATAATAATTCATGGTTGTGCTCCAGAACTAAAGTTCGAACCCTCCATTTTCCAACTTCATCTACACATCCACATATTTTAGCATTGCAACCAATTTTTGAATTAGGTTGAGGCCTTAAAATATTACTGCATGTCATTTTTGAAAAGCCGCTTCTCCCACAAGCAAATGTGACATACCTAACATTCCCATCACCCCATATTCTACTACTTCTCCGCATTACTGGAAACCCCTTCCGTTTACCATATTATTTGTAATAATTAAACATCTCATCAGCATTATCAAAAACCATATCTGGCTTTGGATCATCATCGTGATTATCATCAATTTGATTATTGTGAACATCTACACCGTCATCCTGTTCGAATTCAGTTTCCAATTCTAAATTTCTCATTGTCTATCACCCCCAATTTATAGATGAATCCTGTATGAAAAAAATACACATGTTTTTCACATATATTTCAAACAGATAATGAATTACAATTACAACACAATATAATCTGAATTTGTACTATGCTGCATTGCTAAAAAGAAGAAGACAGTTCGAAGACGAGTTGTCTTTCAAAAATCTGAAAAATGTTCTTATGCAGCTTCTGGCAATGTACTATATTTCTTAGGAAATTGTTTCATTTGTCTATTGGTACATTATTAGCACTTGATGAACACATCTTGACCCAACACCGAATAAAACTTTAACCATTCTTTTTCTTCTAAACAACTAAATTTTTTCATACTGCTCCACAAAATTTAAACACATTTGAACTCTAATTTGCTTCAAATACAAGGACTTTCCTGGTGACTGCGATGCTTCTCTGCTCGATTTCTCGTGGAACCAACTTGACGGCGACGGTGGAGAACTTTGAAGAGAACGGCGACAGTGGAGAACGATGAATCACGAAACAGGGCTGCTCAAATACAAGGAATTGCCTGGCGAATGAAATGCTTCTCTGCTCGATTTCTCCTGGAACCAACTCGACGGCGACGATGGAGAATTTTGAAGAGAACGGGAATGGTGGAGAACGATGAAGCTGAAACAGGCTGCTCTGAGGATGGATTTGGGGATTACGGTCTTTTATACCCAAGTGGTGTTTGGCTGTGAGTTTAAGACAAACCTGGTATACTTTTTTTAATCCAAAACGACAGCAATAGGTGCGTTCGGTAGGAAAGTGAGTATAATCATTAATGTGTCTATCATTTCTCAACTTTAAAAGAAGCCAAATGGCTTTTGTTCTTTACGGCTTTTCAAAGAAAACAGAGCAATTTCCTTTTCTTTCTTCTTAGGCCAAAAAGCAAAAGTCAGTGGCTATATAAAAGAAGTCAAAAATCTTTTTGGCCAAAAAGAGAAGCAGTGACTTTATTCCCACGGAGACAGAGAGCAATGAATATGTTTTAAAAAAATTCATTAAATTGTGTTATGTATTTGGACTTGGTAGGTGTATCAAATCCATTTTCTTAATTGCCAACCACTTACATCACAAGTTGACAAGTGATGTGAGTGGTGAGTCTCACCCAATTAATTCAAAATTTGGTTGGCATACACAACACAATTTGGGCCCGGTTCGTTTAATCCGACTAAACGAATTTTCCGTCGCGACGTAATTAAATCTAATTTAATTTAAATAATTATGTCTCGTAAAATTATTATTAAAGTCACTTAAGAATTAATTCCAAATTAATTCATTCGCTAGAATTTAAAATCCAATTTAATTCCGCGTTGAAATCCGATTTCATTTAATATATCTAATATATTATTTAAGCCCAATAAATTAAATAGTAAAATCTAATTTAACTATTAAATTTATTTTACCGATTAATTCCAAATTAATCGAGTTCTCTCATCTCGACGAATTTAATCCCAGATAAATTCTCGACGCAATTAATCCCAGATTAATTCTTTCTCTGATAATTAATCCCAGATTAATTCTTACCGTAATTAATCCCAGATTAATTTTCGCTCTCTCATAATTAATCTCAGATTAATATTGCTCGAGTGAAATATCATCGGTGAATCTTTGGGATGCGACCCAAGAGATCCCTGGATATGTTGGCAGTAAATACGGTCATCGGACTATCCGAATACGTGTGTACCCGGTACCATGTACTTACCGATTTACAAGACATGGTTGGCTTCTAGCAAAACACCGTGTCTACCCAATTCTCCAGAAATATTCTTTAAAGGAATATAAGATCTATGTCAGGCGTAGTATACATAGTATTGCGCATTACGATCCAGTATCGGATGTCACATGCTAGGCTTGGGGCTGGAGTTGTGTCTGCCCCGTACGAAGCATATATCAGATCACTAGCAACTAGTCTCTTTAAGATCGGAAAGTCATGACCTAGTCATACTTCCCCGATGGCTATAGCACTTAGAGTACCAATTCGGTATCCCTGCGTGATCATCATCTCCATATGACTGAAGTGATACTTCCATCTTGACATCACACCCAATACACTACGATTCTCAGTATACCCAGAAAGAGGCGTACACAGAACCCGTTAAAGCCCTAGACGACCAAAACCAAAGTATACTGATTGTCGCAAGTATTAGCGATGCAAGTCTCAGGTTAAGATCAAATACACCTACCCTGATTTGGATTCCCATAGACACATAGTCATACTACCAATGGGATTCCGAGGGGTCTATCTAGAGCGAAGCTGTTTCCGTACCATCGGTAAACAGAACCTCATATTACACTTGCATGAGTATCCAATACCCAAATATATGAGAATTATGCTGTTACGCTTCCATAACACGCACAAGTGTAATACTAGCCTATTCCGCATTATCGATGTCCAATCTCGATAATACTACGACTAGGGATATTTAATAATTAAACCTTTGTGGATTAATACTATCTCATATCTTATTAATCTGGAACTAATCATAATGACTTTTATCATTTATATATCCAAGTAATCTAATTACAAAATGATAAAATAATAATTTCCTTTGTCACATAGTTAATTTGTACAACAACACCATGTTCTGTACAAATAGTGATGCTATGGGTCATAATTGTCCAACACATCTATGTAGAGACATGAGAATGGAGGCACCTTGTATGATGTGATCATATAGGACTGGACCCATATAGAAATGACATTCTTAAAACATCCGTTAAACAAAGAAAGTCATTTCAATATACTAGATGGTCATATGTGGATTGATCTTAATCCTGAGTGTACTACGAACTCCTGCATGGCAGGCTACGTCCTTTGATTTACAAAAGTGAGGTTGGTGTAGCAGTCCCGACTAATAACTACGTACTTTGGGGGCATGGTATGTTGTGTAGCTGGGAACGTTTTACATAGATATAAAGTTCACTCCTTCTTGTGAGAAGTAGAAGAATATCTTCCTTAAGGTTTTATTCAGTACTTGAACAGTTTGAGCGCTCGAGTCTTTCTATTACGAATAGAAAGACTAAAATTCATAATGGTTATGAATAAATCATTCATTAGAGAATCATTGGCACTTAAGGTATAAATAATTAGAGGGGTATAACGGATATTATGACCCAGTTTTTATTACGAGATACTCGTGAAGGGTCAATTTGTATGTAGTGACTATATCGATGGACACTGACTTGGTTAAGCTTAATATATCATCTGTGGCAACGAGAGTGCAACTTCGGATTTTTAGTGGAATGTGAATTAATAATTCAGAATATTTAATTAAGAGCTTAATTAATATTTCAAGATTATTGGAGCTCGGAATCGTAGGTCCATTGGTCCCCGTGCTAGCTCGATATACTATATCGGATTTAGTATAATTGGATAGTCCAATTTTATACTCATAAATGTATAAATATTATTAATATGATTAATAATATTATTTTGTCACACTTGAAACTCTATATTAAAAGTTAATAGATGGTTATATTAAATATTTGATATTTAAACACATGTTATTTAATTATATTAGATATAATTAAATGAAAGGTTAAGTTATTAATTTCCAATTTTGGGTTTTGGAAAACCTTGAATTTAATTTGGAAGTTACAATTTATTTTAAAGGAATTTAACATTTTATTTTGTAACATCTTTTCCATTATAGAAAGTAAATATAGATGTTACAATATATTTGGATTTAGACATGTGATGGCCAAATTTTTGAGGTGTAGAAGGGGAATGATTTTCTTTATTTTGGAAATAATAAACCCTAAGTATAAAAAGGAATTTTATTTTTTCTTTTTAAAAGTCCTCTCATTCTAACCATAGCCTTCATATTCTTCTTCTTCATTCTCTCTCAAAAGTTGAGACAAACCAAAAGAAAGAGATAGAAGAAATTAAAAACAAATACAATTGTGCTTAAAATCTCTAAAACCTTTAGGGATTATTTTGTGAGTCTTGCCCACACAAGTTTCTGTTGGTTACGAGATATAGTTCGAAAGACTTTGTGGTGTCGAACGAATCATCTTCTTCATCTCATTCTTGTTGTACTTGGCAGTGAGGCTTTGTTTTGCTCGTTGTCGCCCCAATACTTGGTGAAACGGAACTCGGTTTGGTTTCGTTTTAATCCAATTTTTTTGGGGAATATTTTATGGTGTTTTGGGGCTGTGTTGGGGTTGTTTTCAAGTGAAAAATCAAAACCAAAACACAGCCATAGTCCACACATTTCAGGGGCTGTTTATACAGTGCGTTGGGTGCGAATCGAGTCTAAAACAGTCCAATTTTTGTTCGACTATTCGGGGCTGTTCGGGGAATGTTCCGGAGCTGTTTCGGGGCTGGAATTTTGTCTAAAACTAAAGAAAAATTTCAATGGTGGTGGCAGTAACATTGGATAGTTCAAAGGGAAGGGCAGAAAAAATTTTCAAGTCCGATCCGTGTGCCTAAACCGTTTCCGGTGCGCAAGGAAAGCGTTTCCTACAATTAGCATCGAGAGCAAGGTTGAAAAGTGTTCTTAACCCTTCTCCTTTTCATTTAAAGTTACTGTTTTTAATATGTTTATATGAGTTATAAATGTTGATATGCATGTTTAGATAAGTAGGCACAATATAATATTCATATGATTAATGGTTATTGTTTTTCATGTGATGAATGGATTTTGCATTATTCGTAAATTTGTATGCCTCTTATTTTCATGTTGGTTTTGTTTTTGGGATGTAAGGCCATAAGGCTATTGTTTACAATTGTTGTATTTTTTATTTTCCAATGTAAAATTTCAATTGTTGTAATTTGGAGCACTGAAGTCGCAAAAGGAGCCAACACGACCTTGAAGCGTGATTTGAAGACAAAGGGATGCCTTGGGTATTTTTTGTACTAATTAGATTAGTATAGGGAAAAATAAGAGCCCGGTCAATGCAAAATATTTTTATGTTATATGTATGTTTAATTCGAATTGTTTGAATAACATGTCATATAGCTTATGGTGCATACTCTTGCATTTCACATGCCATAACATGCTTTAGATGCATTATCATTATAGACATGAAATATAATTTTATGTGATTTAAAATATTTAAATTAGAATATGATATGCATGGAAAAACAATTAATTGGATTAATTGGTTTTAAAGTTTAAAATTTGAATTCTAATATATTGGGCTTAATTAATGTATAATAAATTCCATTGGTATATAGGATGGAAACCCAGACATAAATTCCATAGCCGAATCCGAATGGACGGTAATGTGGTCTGCACTCGGGATTCAATTCCACGTACCATTGGATTTTATAACACATTAAGATTAATTAAATAGTTTAATATAAATCTTGAACATTTTAGGATTCTAAAATTTTGAATCAATTAGTGTTCTAGTATTTTAAAAGTTAAAATATAATAGGCCACTAATACCCTTCTAATTAAATTAGTTTAATTGAGTAATACAATTAGTAGAGACTAATGGAAATTAGTGATACAATTTTTAAGAGTTAAAATTGGTTAGGTCACTAATAATGTACTAGTGTAAATAAGAGTTATGATTTAGCCATCATATATTTATTCATACTAGTTATATTTAAATATTAGATATTTTATAAATAGAAACCTTAATTTTAAAATAGTGAGTGAGAGAGGGATATATGATAGTATATCTCACGATCTCCGTTGTTAGTCCGAAAACGTGAGATTCAAAAAGCGCCTCGAGACGGCTTTGCTTTCATCCCCCTCCTGATGGTGTCTTTTTTGGGTCAATATCGGGTTTGGATTCCGAGAGGATAGATATTCTAGATGTATTTTGTGAACTGACCTACCCTACGACTACATTTCACTTGTTAAGTCCAAGGATCCTGAAATGGCGGGTCACACTCACAAATGAATAATTAACTGTTATTGAAATTCCTTGATCGAATCAAACAGTAGTTGGTTAATATAGGAATAAGAGTTATTCCCGTATATATTAATCGACTGAGATTGTCTCGATCTATCATGCAAGTACTTGACCTACCCTACGACGACACTTACTTGTGGAATGATAAATTTATGTGGCATAGTAATTCTCTTAGGTTTCTTATTCGTTATTCATGGTTCATGCATCATGTTTAATTTTATGCCAAAATTGTTTGATGATTTTAATGTGCGATGAATGTTAAATGCATGTTCATTTCATTTTTCAGCCATGGTTTCTCCAATTATTTCAATACTCTGAAATGATAAATTAACGGGAGAAAATTATGTTAAGTGGAAAAGTAACATGAACGCTATTCTGGTCTGCGAAGACCTAAAGTTTGTCCTGACAGAGGAGTGCCCTCCCGAGCCGGCCTGAAATACTGGCCAAGCTGTGCGCGATACTTATCAGAAATGGGTTGCAGCAAATGAGAAAGCTCGTTGCTACTTGCTAGCAAGGATGTCTGAGGTTCTCGCTACAAAGCATGAACCTATGGCTTCAGCATCTCAGATGATGGAGTCATTGCAGGGCATGTTCGGGCAGAATTCGGAGCGTCAACGTCATTAGACCATTGTCTCAGCAATGACTGCTAGGATGAAGAATGAGACATCAGTCTGAGAGCACGTTTTGAGGACGATGACCTATCTCAACACTGCTGAAACCCATGGAGCTCATATTGACGAGCATAGCCAGGTGACCATGATTATGGAAACTCTCCCGAAGAGTTTCCTCCAGTTTAAAAGTAATTATGTTATGAACAAGTTGACTTTTACTTTGACCTAGCTACTTAATGAGCTCACCCGCTACGAGTCCATGCTTGTGGATCCTCGTAAGTCCAGTGGTGAGACAAATGTTGTCGAGTCTTATAAATCTGCAAAGATGAAGAAGAATAACACTGGGAAGGCTAAGCCTATGAAGAAGAAGAACAAGAAAGGCTCCAAGGATGCCATGCCCAAGGGAAAGTGTTTCCACTGCAATAAGAACGGGCATTGGAAAAGGAATTGTCCTAAATACCTTGTTGAGCTGAAGGTGAAATAGGATACAGGTAAATATGATTTACTCGTTATCGAAACTCTATTAGTGGAGGATGATAAATCCGCTTGGGTTGTTGATTCTGGAGCCACTAACCATGTATGTTCTTCTTTGCAGCTACTTGACTCATGGAAGGACCTTGCTGAATGTGACTACACCATGAGGGTCGAGACATGAGATGCCGTTCCAGTAAGAGTAGTGGGAGTTTCTAGTTTAAATTTTACATATAATAGTTATTTAAATTTGAACAATGTGTTATTCATTCCTGGTTTTCGTAGTAATTTGGTTATTATTGGTAGAAATGGATTAACCATATGCACAGAAAACTCAGAAAATAACTTGTATGTGTTAAGACTGTTAACACATAGGTCACTGCTCAACACTGAAATGTTTAAGGTTGAGAAACCTAAAACTAAACGGCAAAAGATTTATCACGATGACACATATTTGTGGCATCTTAGACTTGGTCATATCCACATTGACCAGATAGACAAATTGATAAAGAATATAGCCTTAAACCAGTTAAAGCTCAAAACTTTACCAGTCTGTGAATCATGATTAGAAGGAAAAATGACCAAGAGATATTTTACTGGAAAATGTATAAGAGCAATCAACCACTTGAGCTAATATATTCGGATGTTTACGGACCGATGAATGTAAGAGCCCGAGGTGGTTATGAATACTTCATCACATTCATTGATGATTATTCTAGATATAGGTATGTTTACCTAATGTAGCACAAGTCAGATACCTTTGAAAAGTTCAAAGAGTATCGTGCTGAGGTTGAGAACCAGTTAGGTAAAACAATCAAAACTCTACGATTAGATCGTGGAAGAGAATACCTTGATAGAGATTTCGAGGAATTCTTAGTTGAGCATGAGATAGTATCCCAGCTCACAGCACCTAGAACACCACAACAAAATGGTGTTGCAGAGAGGAGAAATCAGACCCTATTAGACATGATGAGATCTATGTTTAGTTATAGCTCACTACCTAGTTCGTTATGGGGATATGCACTGCAAACTGCAATGCATACCCTTAATGTAGTTCCATCTAAGTCTGTTCCTAAGACTCCCTTAGAGTTGTGGAGTGGTCGTAAAGCTAGTTTGCGACATTTCCATATATGGGGGTGTCTAGCACATGTGCTGAAGAATAAGACTACAAAGTTGGAACCATGTTCTCAGGTGTGCCTGTTTGTAGGCTATCCTAAGGAGACTAGGGGTGGATTCTTCTATAGTCCTGAAGATAACAAACTGTTTGTATCGACAAATGCTACGTTTCAAGAGGAGGACTATATGAGGGAGTTCAAGCCTTGAAGTAAAATGTTACTCGATGAGTTACTTGCTGGTTCGACCAACATACCATCGTCAATGACAGTTGACAAATACATATCACCTTGGATATTTGAGCGTCAGATGTAAGTTCTGTTGGGGTTTTTGGTAAAGGGAGCGGCGGAATCGCTGTTAGGGCGAAATCATAATTTTAAAACTTTTTAAATTATCGAATAAATTATTCAATATCCAATATGAATAATTCATTCATATTTCACCTAAACATATTTATTCGATATCAAATACGACATAAATAGTTAAGAAACGTCGCGAAACTTTTTCAACATTAATCTAATTAATCACAACACCAATTCAAGTCACCACCAATGAACCACCCAAGAACAATTATAGGCATTACAAGAGTGGTCATAACACTCTAGAATGGCAACATATCATCAAATGATCAATTTGAACCAATATTACAATAATATTGTCCAAAACAACTTCACACATGCTTAAAGCCTTCCAATTCATCCTCCAAACCATAAAGCCCCAAATTTAACAAGTAAAGAAAACCCTAGAATTATTCTAGCAACACAAGAACAATAAACTAAATTTCCAAACTCTAGAAGATTAAAGATTACCTTTTAATCTGCAATTTTCCTAAGCTTTTTTCTTGTTTTCTCTTTACTTTCTTCCTTGAATCATCAAAGAAAATTTGAGAGCTTTTTGGAGGACATGTATTCGGCCAAGCTTCCATTAGAAGCAAAAAAGAAAAAAAAATTCTTTTAAAAATCCAATTTGCCGACTTCCAAGGGTAATATGGTCATTTTGGAAAAATTAAATCAATTAATTAAATCAAAATTTATGTTAACAAATCATATTTGCACACATAAAGTTGAATTAAATCATGACATGTGTCACCAATAATAATTAAACATTTTTCATAACAATTATGAAAAAGTTTATCAATTAATTGTTCAAATATTTAACATTTAAATATTTAAATAATTAATTAATATAATTATTATTATATATATTTTTATTTACATTAAATAACAAATAGATATATTAATGGCATGTGTCAAAATCTCATTTGACAATTAATTAATGTGTATCTAATCGAATTATGTATCAAATACAAAAACACATTAATTACGATTGACCAAAAATGCCCTTATGCATGTGTTTTCGTTTAACCGATTAAACGTATCGAATTAACTTATTTAATTCGATAAAGTGTTATGAATAATCTGTATTATCCATAACGTGTTGCCCAAGTGCTCAACGAGTACATTTCATATTGTGAGACTCTCTAAGTTTAGGTTTATCCGTCACGAAATCCAATTTTGTGTCCATAATTCACCCACTCATGAATTATGACGACCACGGATAATCTCGCTAAACTATGCAAGTCGAGGTCATTGCATACGTATAATCCCTCCGTCACAGGCTATCCATATTATACCTGGGATATAGATAAGAACGTCAAATCCTTATGGTATAATATAGTCGACTTTCAAATTTATGATCTCTAAATAACACTCGGAATTGATTTCCGAAGTTATACCACGACCATGGTTTTACTAGATCGCAAACATGTGTTGGATGCCTATGCCCTTTATACAGGACTGACAGATTCTATCTTGATACACACAAGATATCATGAGCATCAGTCCAGACCCAACGAACAGGCAGAGGTCTGATCTAAATAGATCAGTGATGTGACTTCCATCAATGTGTGGAGGATAACTCATATATCCACAGTGGTATCTCAAGACGAATGACCACTATGCTCGCTCAACTCGTGAAGATTCCTATTGACGTTAGTGTACCATCTATTAGGAAATCTTCAGTGAGTCGTTCAGTGTTTATTAAATAAACACCTACATGTCTATACGATTCTCCCGAGACTCATGGTTCATTGGGATAAACCATCGGACCAAGTCACGAAATACGACATGTACCGGTCTCAATGGATTTTACTAACCGACCCGTGTTAGTAAATCTTGACCAAAAATTTTATTTAAGGATATACAACTTATAGTGACGCTTCCCAATGTCAATTACAAACTACGTTGTAACGGCGCACTATATTGTAAATCCTAGGGTCTTTGTCTAATATAAACATATCACTAAATCAGATTTAGTTTCAATATAATCATAATTAGATATCTAATCGCAATTAGATCGAATATGTGTATAAAAGACAAGAGGTGCTACCATTAAATAAGTAATATTATGGAAAAAAGAATTATTTATATTTATGAATCGGACATAAATATGATCCGGATTGGCACTCCGAGCACCAACTCTAACAAGTTCGTCAGAATGATCTACCACCTAGACATAGGAGGAGGGTTGTACGACAACCTGATCGCTACATTGGGTTGGAGAGGCACAAGTTGTCGCATCCAGCCATGGTATAGATGATCCATTGACCTATCGTAGTGCAATGGATGATTCTGACAAAGAGGAATGACTCAAAGCCATGAACCTAGAGATGAAGTCTATGTACTTCAACTCAGTCTAGGAACTTGTAGACCAACCTGATAGGGTGAAACCCATAGGTTGCAAGTGGATCTACAAAAGGAATAGGGGAGCAGATGGGAAGGTACAGACCTTCAAGGCTAGGCTAGTGGCCAAAGGTTATACCTAGAAAGAGGAAGTTGATTATGATGAAGCTTTCTTGCTAGTAGCCATGCTCAAATCCATCTGCACTGTTCTATCCATTGCCGCGTATTATGACTATGAAATTTGGCAAATGGACATCAAGACTGCATTCTTGAATGGCAATCTTGATGAGAGTATCTATATGGTACAACCAGAGGGGTTCATAGCCCAAGGTCAAGAGCAAAAGGTTTGCAAGCTGCAAAGGTCCATTTATGGACTTAAGTAGGCATTTCGATCTTGGAATATAAGATTTGATACCACGATCAAGTCTTATGATTTTGAGCAAAATATTGATGAGTCTTGTGTATACAAGAGCATCATTGATGGGAATATGGTTTTTCTTGTTTTATACGTCGATGATATTTTACTCATTGGGAATGATGTAAAGATATTATCGGACGTAAAAACCTGGCTAGCTAACTAATTCCAAATGAAAGATTTGGGAGAGGCCAGTTATGTTCTTGGGATTCAGATACTTCAGGATCGCAAGAAATGACTGTTAGCAATGTCTCAGGCATCATATATCGACAAGATCCTTGTGGGATTTGGGATGCAGAATTCCAAGAACGGCAATCTGCCTTATCGGTATGGAATTGACTTGTCTAAGGAACAATCTCCTAAGACACCTCAAGATGTTGAGGAAATGAGACATATCTAATATGCCTCAGCAGTTGGTAGTCTCATGTATGCTATGCTATGCATGATACCAGACATCTGTTTTACAGTGGGAGTAGTCATTTGGTTTCAGTCTAACCCAAGATTGGATCATTGGGTGGCTGTGAAACACATTCTCAAGTATCTTAAAAGAACAATAGATTATATTCTTGTATATTCCGGTGAGGATATGATCTTAAGGGGATGTACGGACTCTGATTTTCAAACAAATATCGATTCTAGGAAATTAACATCTGGATCAGTGTTTAAGCTATGTGTTGGGGCTATAGTATAGCGGAGTATAAAGCAATCTTGCATTGCTGACTCCACTATAGAGGCTGAATATGTAGCAGCTTGTGAAGCAGCTAAGAAAGTAGTCTGGCTCCGTAAATTCTTGGGAGATCTGGAAGTTGTTTCAGATATGAATAAACCACTCACACTTTATTGCAATAATAGTGGTGCAGTGGCAAATTCAAAAGAACCAAGAAGCCACAATAGGGGAAAGAATATAGAGAGGAAATATCATCTCATCAGAGAAATAGTGCAGAGAGGAGACATTACTTTCACAAAGATTACATCTGAAGAGAACCAGGCTGATCCGTTTACAAAGACCATGTCGGCTAAAGTGTTTGAAGGTCACCTAGATGGTCTAAGATTACGTGACATGTCCCATTTACTCTAGTGCAAGTGGGAGATTGTTGGAATGTATGCCTTAGAGCTACATGTAATATAAACGACTTTATATGTTTTGAAATAAAATGATGCATTATTCATTTATCAAAGTGTTTGTTTAATTTTCGCATATTATAAATTATCTAGAATATCTTAGATTACTTATGTGCCTTCAGACTTAGTGTATGAGTGTCATACACAAGAAGATTTAAGGCTGAAGTTAGTAATTTTAAATAGTCCATAGAGAGCAAACAAAGTGGGTACTTTGTTTGTAGTTTATCTATAGATGCGGTTTATTCTATATTTGTATGGCGACCTTAATCCGGGATCGTCCATGTAAAGACATGAGAATGAAGGCACCTTGTATGATGTAATCATATATGAATGGACCCAGATGGAAATGACATTTTTATAACATCCGTTAAACAAAGAAAGTCATTTCAATCTACTATATGGTCATATATGGATTGATTTTAATCCTGAGTGTACTACAAACTCCTGCATGGCAGACTATGTCATTTGATTTACAAAGGTGGGGTTGGAGTAGCACTCCCGACCAATAGCTACGTACTTTAGGGGCATGGTCTGTTGTGTAGCTGGAAACATTTTACATAGATATGTAGTTCACTCTTTCTTGCGAGAAGTAGATGAGTATCTTTCTTAAGGGTTGATCGGTACTTGAACGGTTTGAGCGCTTGAGTCTTTCTATTACGAATAGAAAGATTAAAATTCATAATGGTTATGAATAAATCGTTCATTAGAGAATCAATGGCACTTAAGGTATAAATAATTAGAGTGGTATAACAAACATTATGACTTGGCTCTAATTACGAGATACTCGTAAATGGTCAATTCGTATGTAATGACTATATCGATGGACACTGACTTGGTTCGGCTTAATATATCATTTGCGGCAACGAGAGTGCAACTTCTAGTCTTTAGTGGAATAACTCGGAGTTAATAATTCAGAATATTTAATTAAGAGCTTAATTAATATTTCGAGATTATTGGAGCTCGGAACCGTAGGTCCATTTGGTCCCCGTGCTAGCTCGATATACTATAGCGGATTTAGTATAATTGGATAGTCCAATTATATACTCACAAAGGTATAAATATTATTAATCCATAATATAATAAATTAATATATATATATAAATAAAAAATAAAAACATACCGGGTAACTGGGACTGTGAATGTGGACCGTTTTGTACACTACTGTGGCCTCCTTGTGCATTGTGAGGTTCTTAAAACTATCATGAAGAAAAACAAAAAACAACGCTCAATAACATAATCAAAACCGTAATTTGAAATCCAAGCAAACAAAGAAACCAAAAAAAAAAAAAAAACAGAACTTTAATAGCAGGATGGAATAGAGAGTGACCTGCGATCGTCGGAGGGAAGAGACGGTGAAGGGGCAGGGCCACCGCCAGCGCCCTTACCGTAAGAGCCTGAGGAGGTCCGCTGCTGATTGGGGCCCGCGGATCGTCCTGATTTTCGATACTGGGTGGTCTCGCTTCTATGGGAGTTTGATTGATTGAAGGACATATATCCTTCCTCGAATGATTCCCCCTAATTTCGCTTTAATCTTTCGACCTCTGCAAACAAAAAACAGATCCACAAAATCAAATCATAAATAATTAGGGTTTGATTGTGAGGATGAGAAACCTGAGTCAGTGTGTGAAGGAGAGAGAAAATTAGGGTTTTTAATTTACACAAGTGGTGGGAAAATGGAAAATCAACAAAATAAATATATAATTTGTGAATGCTTCGTTTGGGTGTAAATTGATAATTAACAGACTGACGAAGGAAGTGGTAAAAAGATTAGTTTTTTTTTTTTTAATTTTGTGGGATATCGAAATCGAAAGGGTCGCCGGCGGCTTTGCTTGCGAGTGATTTTCGCTCCTTTCTCTCCTTTTACTGTTTTACAAATTACGGCTAAAAAAGATATTTACTATTAGGCCGTGTTTGGCAGTCTTTCTTAAATAGGGGCTCGTTATTAGACAATCTAATTATATTAGGTTTGCTACAGTTAATCGAGCTAGCACGATGACTAAAAAGACTTACGGTTCCGAGCTCCAATAATCCCGAAATATTAATTAAACTCTTTAATCAAATATTACGAATTATTAACTTCACGTTATTCCACTAAAAACTAGAAGTTGAACTTTTTTTACCGTAGATGGAAAATATAAGCCAAACAACTTCGGTGTCCATCGATATAATCATTATATATGGATATAGTCCTTCACGAATATCTCATAAATAGAGCCGGGTCATAAATCCGTTAAACCCCTCTAAATATTCTGTCTCTTAAGCACCATTGATTCTATAATGAACAATTAATTCATAACAATTATGAATATAAAACTTTCTATTCGTAATAGAAAAGTTGAGCGCTCAAATTATTCAAGTCCCGAATCAACTCTTAAAAGAGATATTCTTCTGCTTCTCGTAAGAATGAGTGAATTTCATATCTATGTAAAACGTTCCCAGCTACACACCAACTATATCCCCAAAATATGTAGTTATTGGTTGGGAATGCTACACCAACCTCACCTTAGTAAATCAAAGGACATAGTCTGCCATGCAGGAGTTCGTAGTACACTCGGGATTAAGATCGAATCCATATATGACCATCTATTAGATAAAATGAATTTCTTCGGTTAAAAGATATTAAAAGAAATTCATATTTATCTAAGTCCAGTCCTATATGATCTCATCATACAAGGTGTCTCAATTCCCATGTCACTACATGAACGATCCCGTATTAAGGTCGTTATACAATTATAAAATGAACCGCAACTATAGATAAACCACAAACACAAAGTACCATATTTGTTTGCTCTTAATGGACTATTTAGATTACTAACTTCATACTTAAATCCTCTTGTGCATCAAACATACTCGAAGTCTGAAAGTACAAGAGTAATCAAGGTAAATAAGACAATTGGACAATATGCGATTTAAATCAAACAACTTGATAAATGAATAATGAATTTATTATTATTACAATAATCAATTCCGTTTACAATACATGAAGCTCTAAGGCATATATCCCAAGAATAACATAGTTGCATTTAAACTGCAAGAAACTCTTCGGAAGAGTTTCCATTATCATGGTCATCTGGCTACGCTCGTCAATACGAGCTCCATGAGTTTCAACCATGTTGAGATAGGTCATCATCCTCAAGACATACTATCGGACAAATGTCTCTTTCTTCATTCTTGCGGTCATCGCTGAGACTATTGCCTCATGACATTGCCGCTCTGAAAGCTGCTCGAACATGCCATGTAATGACTCCATCATCAAAGATGTTGTAGCCATTGGCTTATGCTTTGCAGTAAGAACCTCGGACATCCCTACTAGCAAGTAGCAGCGGGCTTTCTCATTGACCGCGACCCATTTTTAGTAGGCATAACACACATCTTGACCAAAATTTCTCGGGAGCACATTCCTCCGTCAGGACAAACTTAAGGTCTTCAAAGACCAAAATGTCTTTCATGTTTCTTTTCCATTTAACATAGTTTTCCCCGTTAATTTGTCATTATAGAGAATTGAAATGATTGGAGAAACCATGACTGAAATTAAAACAAGCATGCATTTTAACATCCATTCATTGCATATTAAAATCATCAAAAATATTTAGGCATAAAATTAAACATTATGCATGTACCATGTATAATGAATTAGAAACTTAAAACGATTATTGTGCCACAAAAATTTATCATTCCAAATAAGTGCCGCTGTATGGTAGGTTAAGTATTTGCATGATAGATCAAAACAATCTCAATTAATTAATATATGCGAGAATAACTCTTATTCCTATATTAACCAACCATCATTTGATTTGATCAAGGAATTTTGATTAACATTTAATCATTCTTTGTGAGTGTAACCCGTTGTTTCGGAACCTTGGACTTAACTAGTGAAGTGTCGTCGTAGGGTAGGTCAGTTCATCAGAAATATTTAGAGTTCCTATCCTTTCGGAATCCAAACTTGATATTAACCCAAAATGGACACCATCCGTAGGGGGACGGAAACAAAGCCGTCTCGAGGCGCATTTTGAATCTAACATTTTCACACTAACAATGGATCGCGTGATATATTTTCGTATATCTCTCTCCTACTCACTATTTTAAAATTAAGGTTCATACTTAAAATATCTAATATTTTAATCCACTAGTGTCTCCAAATTTAGGCTAAAACATAACTCAACTTTACACTAGTGCAAAATTGGTGACATTTATAATTTTAACTCTTAAAATATTATTCACTAATTCTTATTAGTCCAAACTAATATTTTACTTAATTAAATTAATTTAACTAAGTTTATTTTAGTGACCTAATAAATTTTAACTCTTAAAATTTTAGCTCACTAACAAGATTAAAAATTAGAAATTCAAATAAGAGACAAAGTTTTTAATTAAACTATTTAATTAATATAAGCGTCTTATAAATTCCAATGGTACGCAGAATTATATCCAGAGTGCAGACCATACTACCGTCCATTTGAAATCAGCTATGAAATTTACGTCAGACTTTCCATCCGATATGCCGCTGAAAAATATAATGCACTTACCTAGCCCATTAAATATTAAATCCAAATTTCTAATTTTTTAAACATATGACCAAATATTGAACGAGGACTTGTAAGGCCTAATATGTTAGGGTTTGATATGGACCCATTAACTAAACACATCTAATATGTATATTGGTACCATGGCCGGTCACCATACCTAGTGGGCAAGGACATTGGGTAGATAATGATATTACGAAAAACTAGAGGGAGGGTAAGGATAAATACCCATTTATAATATATGTCGATAGTAGCGTTCTTATGGAAGTATTCTCTAAGAGGCATCCTCTTCAAGTTCCTCTAGGTTTCGATAGCCTTGGCATTTACCAGAGCTGCTTAAACTCAACTCAACCCAACTCATTAATTTAGATTTAGATATGGCTTCTCACGGTGCTAATTTATGGGTATTATTGGGTCTGGGTTTAGCTGGAATTCTGTTAATGACTAAAAAGCTCAAAAAGAATATCAAGCAAGATTTCGGAGCCTTCATCGAGAAACTTCAACTTCTTCCGCCGCCTCAGCCCGCTCCTCCGAAGGCCCCTCATCCCTTAACTGCCCTCACTTTTGCCGTCTCTGACTTGTATGTAATTTCAACCTTTAAATTTTTTTTTTTTTTAAATTTTTTTTTGTCATTAATTTGTTTGGGCTATCATTGATAACAGATTCGATATCGAAGGATACGTGACTGGCTTTGGGCATCCAGATTGGGCAAGGACACACGATGCTGCTTCTAGAACGTCTACTGTGGTTTCTACCTCGTTGAAGGAGGCGCCACCTGCGTTGGCAAAACCGTCGTGGACGAATTTGCATATAGGTAGTTAACTTTTTCTCATTAATTTTTTATTTTGTTAATATTATTATTTCTGGGCATAATATGCTTTGTTTTCAGTATTAATGGAACAAATAAGCATTATGATACGCCGACTAATCCTGCTACACCTGCACGAGTACCGGGTGGATCTTCTAGTGGGGCTGCTGTGGCCGTTGCTGCTAATCTTGTTGATTTCTCCTTGGGTGAGCTTTTTCTTATTCTTATTATTATTTGTAGCCCAATTCTGTGTTATCCCTGCACGAAAAATTTAAAAGAAAGAAAACACCTAAATTTTACTTGTCATACATAAGTATGCTACTGAGGTTGATAGTATCAACTAAGGTTTTCAAGAGGAGTGGAGCTTTTTTATTTGTTGTCAATAAATCTTTTTTGTGCCTCAAAATTTAACTGTAATGATAAGTACTGCTTCTCATATAGGTATAAATTTTGAACATAACTATGCTAACTATGGCAGGTCCAAATTTTATAGTTTATTAACATGTCATTTGACATTGCTAGTGCTACATAGTTTACTAATTTACATCAGATATTTTGGTATGTTTTTTCTTTTTATGTTGTTTATGCTTAATTACTAAATTAGACTATTGTTACGGAAATGAGAATTAATGAATCTCATTTGAATTATTGGCAGGCATTGATACCGTTGGCGGTGTGAGAGTACCTGCTGCATTTTGTGGAATTTTAGGGTTCCGACCCTCCTATGGGGCTGTCTCTCACATGGGAATTATACCTATTTCAACAAGCCTTGATACTGTTGGTATGCATCACTGAAATTCTTACGTTGCTTAATTCAGAAATGATATGATCAATGTTCTAAAAAACGCTAGGCGGTCCAGCAGGGGAGCGCCTAGGGTTTCTAGGTGGTGCGCAGTGTTATCAAAGGCGCGCCTAGGTAGAGGCGCTAGCCATTGCGCCTAGAGGGTATCTAGGCGAGGCGACGTGCATCAGGCGCGCGCCTAGGCGATGAGGCGCGCGCCTGATGCCAATGAATGAGGCGCGCCTTAGGCGCATAATGCCAAAAATCTTGGTTTTTGACCCGATTTCGTTGATTAAAGCTCTTTTTTGTATTTTTTTTGGTTTTTTTCCAGCATAGAGAGTTAAAAAAAAAAGAATAATAACAATAAATCTCATAATTTAACTTAATTTATTTACTTTTGACATGACTCTTAGATAATTTGTTGAGATTGTTTAAAATTATAAGAAAAATTTATATTTTGTAAAATATAAATGTTTGCCATAATAATTAATAATAGATCATACATTTATAATTATTGGGAACATAATTTTAACCAAAAGATTAAACTAGTCAATAATAAAATTGTACATAAGACAATATAAGTAAATATTAATATCTTAGTTATTATAGCAACTTAGTTATGAAAATAGTGATATATATAAATTTAATTGAGTGCAATAATTTATAAATGTTTTGTCATAATTTGGTCAAAATATTAGAAAATACTCAAAACAAAATGATTAGAAGAATATACATGTTCCTCTTTCTAATTGAAAAATTATATATACAAATATGCGCCTCACATTCCTCAGGCGCGCGCCTAGGCTCCAGGACCTTTTGCGCCTCGGTGCGCCTTGCGCCTTTAATAACACTGGTGCGTAGATGGACAGGATAGGCGGCATTAAGAAGTTTTATTTTTATTCAAAATATTAGAAAAAATAAATAAATTTGGGGAAATTAAAGTGTAGTTTGTGTCTTATGCCTTTATTAACAATTCATTGCAGGCTGGTTTGCTAGGGATCCTAATATTCTACGTCGTGTTGGTCACGTGCTACTGCAACTCCCATTTGCAGCTCAACGTAGTCCAAGGCAAATTATAATGGCTGATGATTGTTTTGAGCTCTTGAAGATTCCTGTTGACAGGGTTGTCCAGGTGGTAATTAAGTCGACCGAGAAGCTTTTTGGAAGTAAGTTATTGTGATATGAACCTATTAACCATTAGCTTTTTTGTGGAAGGTCTATTTAACTTTTCTTTTAAAGTTTTTTTTCTTTTGTATCTCGGGCATTTCTCTGATTTTTCTATCGATAAGCTTCTTCAGGACAAGTGTTGAAGCATGAACATCTTGGAGATTATTTTGGTTCTAAAGTTCCAAGCTTGAAAGGTTTTCACAAAGCAAATGGCGAACTCAAAACTTCTTCAATAAAGATTCTTGCAAATGTTATGCGGTTACTCCAGCGGTAAGCTTGCTTCTTTATGATATAAATATGTTAAGAATCTGCAAAGTTTTCATGGCATGACTAAAACTTGAGTGTTCCGTGTGGACCATGTCACAATTTTCTTTGAAGGTTATCACTCTGTGTCATACTTGTCTGCATATTTGCATATTGCTGAATGTGGTAATGTGATTCTGAAATAATACAATCATTTCATGTAACTTCTCCTTCACAATGGCAGACTTCTATCTGTGACTTGATTGAAAATATTTGATCATTCGTTATGTGGCTGGTATGTTTAATCTGTTTTTGACCCCCTCTTGTTCTTGTTGACATGGATTGGACAATTCTTGCATGTTCCATATCTTGGGCTCTAGAGTAAAAAGGTGGCTTGCACTGTGGGAAGGTCTATCTTGGTGTCCCATTTAGCTTTTGAGGAAGTAGTTGCTAAATTTCATGATGATCTCAAGGAGAAGTACTTCAGAAGTGAGGTTGATTGAGAAGAGTAATACTATCATGCATAAAATTGAGTGACGAGAATTGTACTCAACATACAAACTAATACAAATTTTCACATAATAACTGATTTACCAATTATCCTTTCCAATCGTTTATTTTACTTTATTTAGTTTATTTTTATTTTCACTCCTCTACTTTAATATTATATCAGTTGAGTGAAATAGTTTGCAGGCTTTGTTTGTACGCATATATTGTTGAACTGACAATCATCTATAGGGGTGGAAATATTAAAAACTGGAAGAAGTATTTGGTTGAAGTTATGTCATAGGGAAGATTTTGCAGTGAGATGAATATATCTTACGGTTATGGGCTTATTGTTAGTATTATTATTGAGCACTAACTTTAATAGGACATATGTGTAACAGAGGGATAAGATCTTTCTAATTCCCCTGATCCACTTTATTGTGAGTGGATAGAATCTGTTAATGTCGAGATTTTAATATTGCTTATTTGCATCATTTTGGCTTTGGTTTTCTATTCAATCCCGTGGAAGAAGTTGTTCATCTTTGCCATATTTGCTTTGATGGTGCTTGTAGAGTGTTGTATAACAAGATCTGCATTGTTAAATTTCCTTGCCTTCCCTCACTAGATAATGGATTAATTTAGTTTTTTTTTTTTTTCCTTTTTTCAAACGCAGGCATGAGTTCAAAAATAATCACAAGGAATGGATTGAATTAGTGAAACCTATGCTAGATCCTGATATCGCTGCAGAAATTGGAGAAATGTTGGAAATACCAGAAACAGAGATAGAAAACTGCAAGTCCATTCGGAATGAAATGTGTTCAGCTATCAATTCTCTTTTGAAGGTAATGCTTTTAGCTAATTGTTGACAATGTTCTAAAAAATGCTAGGCGGTAGGCGTACGGTAAGGGAGCGCCTAGCGCCTAGGCCTTCTAGGCGATTGGCTAGGCAGTGCTAAACGGTTTTATTTTTTATTCAAAAAAATAGGAAAAAAAATTAAATTTTGGGAAAAAAACGTACAGACCCGCCTATAAACATTTAGGCGGCTGCCTAGACCCACATGACCCTCTTAGAACCGCTTAGGCGGCCTCTTAGAACCGCCTAGACTCGCCTAATCGCCTGGCACCGCCTTGCAACCGTTTTGATGCATAATCGGAACGGCCAGGGACCGCCTAGGCCGTTTTTGTGAACAATGATTGAACACATTGTGATATTGTTCATAAGAATGATCACCTAAGAAATGTCTCATGGTTTTGGTTGCTAGAATAGCGTTAATTTTCTGTATGTATGTATGTATGTATACTTTGGGATTGGTTGGTGTGTACTCAGTCTCAGTACTCAGTGAGAGAAATTAAAATTATTTTGCTTTAAAATTTTTCCATTCAAATAAATCTACTGAAAATCACTGGACAGGTTGTTAGTTAATGTACTGGTTTTTTCTGTACCCAAAGGGGATTGTCTAGGCTTCTTGAAGTAAAGCAAGAGCTATAGGATCAAACATCCCTCACACCAACCTTGGAGGGCGAGGGTTAAGTTTAATCTGATTTTTATGCCTGAGGTGGCGAGAGAGTGAGTGTCGTAAGAACAAAGGCCTAAAATAATAGAAAATGGATAAAAAAGAGAACAAATTATTTTTTATTTTTTTATTATTTCTTTTTCCATTTGCCTAAGGGAAGTCTGTATACTAATAATTAAAAATAAATTTCGAGTAAGGGGTGGTTGTCAAAGAATCAAATGACCCAGCATACTTCCAGTCATTGATCACAATCATTCATTTTGACTCGTCGCTACCACTTTTAGTTTTATTTTTAAATCTTCTTCATTAGTTCATCTTGTTAGAGTGCTGATACATTCTTTTTCTGTATTTCATCTTTGCCTGGTGAAAACATGTGATAGTTTAGTACATAAGTTTCACATGTGCACTGTGTTATGGTCGTGCTTCTTCTGGGAATAGTTGCCCCTTTTCATTTAGGTCTTTATCGATTCTCTACATACATTAGTTCTCAATTCTCACTCGGCTGTTTTGCTTGTTTTCATATTATGCCTTTTAACTTGCAAGTTAACGTATTTACATGTATTTATTCACATGGGATTTCTGTGGATCTGCTTCAGTGTTTCTTATTATATGAATGTTACCACTTTTACCTAAATTTTAATTTTATTTTCTTTTTAAGTTTTTCCTGTTAAAAAGGAGAAATATTTTTCATATGTTTTTAGGATCCACTATCCACCGTTGGGGCATTAGTTGACAATTTTATTTTCTTCTTTCGGTAAACAGAAAAGGTTGGTGTTGTGACACTGCTGTGTTGACTATGCTTGTTGTGTATGGTATTTTTTTTAGGATGATGGTGTTCTTGTGATTCCTACCACTGCGTATCCTCCTCCAAAACTTGGCGGGAAGGAGATGTTATCAGAGGATTATCAGAACCGTGCATTCAGTCTATCGAGTATTGCTAGCATATCAGGTTGCTGTCAGGTGTAATCTCTCTCTCACTCATGGCCGACTGTTTTTCATGGCTTGGATGGTCATATGGAAACAAGTTCTGTGGTTTTCTTAGTTTTTTTAACTTGTAAGAATTAACTTTGTTTTCTTAATTTTTCAGGTCACCATACCACTTGGATATCATGACAAGTGTCCTACTTCAGTGTCCTTCATAGCTAAGCATGGGGGTGATCGTTTTTTGCTGGATACCGTGCGGAATATGTATGAATCTCTACAAGAACAGGCTGATATTGCTACTAAATCTAAACTGACAGCAAATACTTTCAACCAGGAACAATCTGCAGAAATTGCTAAAGAAAAGGTTCCTTACCATATCTTTCTCTTTTGTGTTTTTAGATGTCTTAGTGCAGATGTTTCTGACCTCTTACCATTATCTTCCTCTTATGTGTTTTTAGATGTCTTAGTGCAGATGCTTCTGACCCTTTGGAATAAATTTGAATTATAAAATTGTGCCATGTGATTATCTTGTTCTACTTTTTGAATCTTGGCTTTAGATTTCTTTATATGGTCATTTTTTCCTTGCAAAGATAGTTGGGTTTTCCTGATTTTACTTTCCAGAGATATTCTGAATTGACTTTTTCAGATTTCATCTATATTAAATTTTCTTATTAATAAAAGCTTATTAATTTAGAGAAGTTCTTATATTTTATGAATTTTTCCTCTCAAACTCATAAGGGTTATGATCAGTTATTGTAGCCTATGAAAATTTTTATACCATCTTTGGCATTGAAAATGCTTGAAGTACCCGAGACTTTGGTCTTCATATTGCCTAGTGACTCGAGTCTTTTTTTTCTTATATGATTGTCTCGAGCCTCAAGTCAAATATATCATTCTTTAATGTCAGAGTTACTGGAAATTGTGTTAAGTCTCATATGAAGAAATAGCTGGGTGGATTTCTTTTTCATATTATGCCAGTTATACTACCTATAAGTTAAGGCCATTACTGGCATCAGTTGTTTTATGGTCTGTTAGCACTTCTCTCTCTCCTCTTCTTTTTGTGGTGAGAACCTGCCCTTTTTTTGTGCTTGTCAGCCTGAAAATTTTACAATAACACCTGACAATGACCCCCTCACTTGTATTGTTGGTTCATACTTTGTTTCATATTTTTTTTGTTTATTATTTGTGTTGCTTGTGAACTTGTAAATCCTCTTTTTCATAATTGAAATTGATTGTCACTTTAGTTGTTTATATACTAGTTCTATTTGAATTTGTTATGGCTTTGCGTCCTTTGGAAATTCTTTCAGCATATGTTTTTTGTGGAAAAATAAGGTGCTAGAAAAAGGCATGTTGCATCTATTGTATCCAACGAAACTTATTGTCATTGGGGATGCTATATGCTCATTCTCTAATGGTTGGTCTAGATATATAACTTTGATCAACTACCTGCCAGTCAGAACAACCAAATTGAAAAAGGGTGAAAATGTTGCATTTCTGTTAGCTGTTTTAGAAATCATGGAATGGGAGTCTTCAATTGTCCCAGTTCAGAATTCTCTTAGTTTTTCTTAAAATGTAATGTCTGCTGCCTTGTGCTTTTATAAACATATTGTTTTGGTTGGTAAGTAAAGGAAGCAAATAAGTTTTAGATCCACAGAACTCCCTGAGCCAAGCTTAGGCTAGTGTATTTTACAGTATTCTTAAGAAACTAAGCAAAAAAGTTTGATTAGAAACCATTCTTTTCTCTTTGCATATTTTCATTCAACAAATCAAATCTCATATTTTTCTAAATCTATGATTTAGGGAAACCAAGCATATAAAGATAAGAACTGGCAGAAGGCTATTGGCTTTTATACGGAAGCTATCAAGCTTAGTGGAAATAATGCAACATATTACAGCAATAGGGCTGCTGCATATCTGGAACTCGGGAGGTATTTAACATTCTTGAGTCATATCTCATTGTTGTCTAACAATATGTGCTTGATAACTTTCTTTTTCTCCATGCAGCTTCCTTCAAGCTGAGGCAGACTGTACAAAGGCAATCAACATTGACAAAAAGGTGACATTCTTCCTTAAATATAAATTGTATGGTTTGCGGAGATCTTTAGTCCCATTCATTTAGGCAATGCATGGGTGGTCAGGTATCAGACTTTTGACACAGAAGTCATGTTCTTTATGAATATTATTGCCGCAATCTAATATTCATAAGCTTGGTTGTCATACGTAAAATAGTAAGCAATGTCCTAAAAAAACGTAGGCGTTAGGCATACGGTGGGGGAGCGTCTAGCAGCACCTAGGCCTTCTAGGTGCCTAGAAGGATAGGCTAAGCGGTGTTAGGCGGTTTTATTTTTTATTCAAAAAATTTGGGGGAAAATTTACAGACCTGCTCAGGCGGCCGCCAAGACCCACTTGACCCGCCTAGCCTGCCGACTATTTGTCTAACACCGCCTAGCAACTACTTTCATGCATAATTGGAACAGTCAGGCACCGCCTAGCGCCTAGGGGGCCTGCCTAGGCCTTTTTTAGAACAGTGGTAGTAAGTAACTATGTTCTGAATATTGTACAGCAATGCAGCAACAGTTTGTTATCTGCGTGTTTTCTATTTTTGATTTTTAAACTTCAAAATGGATTGGGGATATTATGCATTTTCTTTGGAACCACTTTAGTATTTGAAATTTAAATTTTCACAAATTTTAAAAGCATATGCTTTATAGCATATAGCTTTTTCAATCTGTTCTTTCTGAATTTTTTTTAGATATGCTCCTTCAAATTCTAATATAGCAATGGCCTAAGTAAGTTGGTAGTGGTTATATGCTAATAAAACGTCTTTAAGATGTAATTCCTCCTCTAGTTTGAGCTAAATTTCATGGTAAAGAAACCCAGTAGTTAGAATTCATGGACCGGAAAATAGTGACATGATGCGATGCTTGTGTTCACTACAAATATTGAATGTGCCGAGTATTTTAAGTGCAGTTAATTTTTAATTATTGGGAATTTTTTGCTGTATTTTGATCTTTCTCCAAAGGGTTATAACATTATTTTTATTCTTTTTTATTTAATCAGAATGTGAAGGCTTATTTGCGCAGAGGCACAGCAAGAGAGATGCTTGGATATTACAAGGAGGCAATTGAAGGTTAGTTATTTCCTTGTATGTGTTGTTTAGCGTTAGTTTGTCAGGGTCTGTATGGATCTTGTATTAGAATGCTGCATTTCCGGATTGGGTTTAACAGTACGATTACTCTGCAATGAGTGGTTTAAAATAATTTAGTTCCTGTGGGCATTCAAGATTGCATGTGCAGATAAAAAATAAAAATTCTGCGATGGGAAAGTACCAAGTGCAAGTAGGCAATTTTGTTACACAGCCATTGGGATTTCTAGTGTTGCTTTTGCCGTGAAGTGTTTCTAAGGCGCATCTCAGAATTTAGTATCAATGTCATGTTGACTGAATTTCATTTGATGGAACATTTTTCCTGCAGATTTTTCATATGCGCTGGTGTTGGAGCCAACCAATAAAAGAGCATCCCTTTCTGCTGACAGATTAAGGAAGGTGTTTATGTAGGTGATTCAAGTGTGTAATGAGTTTATAGGAGGTTCAGCGTCATAATCATGTGAAGTGAAAGCCGTTTCTTCATCTCAGAAAGGCCAATTAAGAGCTGATTGCCAGATGACTCGCGAGTTCGACATACAAGAATTATTTCCCTTCTGCATTTTGATGAAAAGAAGAATCCTTCCCTGTATTAAAACTGATATCTGCAGTGTAGTAGTTATTATCAAAATTTGCAACTGTAGTCCAATTTTGTTTCAAGTTTATTTTATCAAGTAAATTATATTTGGACTGTAATTCTATCTTTCATGAGGATATAACATTGTAGCTTTTACTGTTTTCATCTGGTGGCAATCAATTTTCTTTGAAGTTCCAAATGTCCAGTCGAAAGAATGATAGAATGCAGAAAGCACTCACATAAAAGCTCATTTTATTGACTCATCATAAACTCAGAAAACGTAGGGATATTCACGGTTTCGGTTCGAACAGCACCGCACCGATCCGAATTGAATC
>SKCR01001238.1:0-160372 GCA_019454045.1 Zanthoxylum bungeanum
ACTTAATTAAATGATATTTTATATCATTATATGGTTGATTGAGTTTGATTAATGGTTTTATGTTTATTACATTTTGATTGAATTTATATGATTTGGATTATTTATGAATTAAGATGTTAGAAAATATTAGATTTTTAACTGTCTGCCGACTAATTGTCTAGGCCCCGCCTAGGCGCCCTAGGCGCTAGGTCGCCGCCCGACTAGCGCCTAGCGCGTTTTAGAACACTGGTGACTATAGCAATTTGCAAGGTGATCATCTGACTTGTACCGCCTTTACATGCTGTCATCATAATTGTTGAGTGTGGCAGTGAACAAAACAGAGTGATGTGACAAGAAGTCAGATGACAGGTCTGCTTTCGGTGGGGCAGTTGAGGCAGAGAGCCTGTCAATCAGTCAGAGATTCGCATGGATGACGTCATGAAGATATGAGAACAATGTTACTTATTCATAGTATATAAGGGGAGAGGAAACACATTTCTAAGGGTTAGCAAATTTTTATTCAAGCACCACTTGTAAGAAAACATCAAGCAAACGTATCATACGACCACTCTTTAAAAGTGGTCGGCCGAGCTCGATTCAGTTATAAAAATAGTACACCACTTTGTTCTCGTTGACGTAGGTTGGATCTATTCCGTCGAACCACGTAAATCCTCTGTCTTTTTTGTGGTTGTTTTGTCTTTTGCCAAGTTTGCTTTTGATCCCCCATAACCGAACAAATTCACGATTAGAGGAAGATTGTTCGAGATACGGTATTCTGAATCTGCCTCTAAAACAAAAATCACCCGTAAACATATTTACTAATACCTTTACAATTAGAATCAATGTCGCCCTTCTGTAGCAGGTTGAAACTTTTCAATAGTAAAATAATATTTGTTTTTAGTAAAACTTAAATTTGAAACAAATCTGACATATAATTGGTGAAAAATAGATGTTAATTAACTAAATTTTAATTGAAATAAATATACAATAGGGAAAATGAAAATCTAACCCCCAAAAAAAAAAAAAAAAATAAAAATTTCGTGCCCAATAACATCCTCATAGTTTGAACCAGTTATCCAATTAGTCCGTATATTTTCATGAATTACCTAATATATACTTTTGGGTGAAATATTTATTATGTTGACATGCTAAAAATATATATTTGATAATTAAATAGATATTAACTGAAACATGTATACAATAAGATATTTTAAATAATTTTTAAAAATATAATTAAATAATCGTGAGAAATTCAATCAAAATTGTTTCACTTACTAAATTAAAAATTTATATTCATCACACTCGCACCTATTATTATCATATATAAATATAAGTAACATTATTTTTTATTTTAATTGTATTTTTCTCATTATAATTTATTTTTACACTTCAATTTCTATCAAGGAAAAAAAAATATAACCGTCGAAATTTGATTTTGATTTTGATTTTTAGTAAAGAAGTGAAAAAGAAAACTACTAAGTTTAAAAAAAAACAATAATAAAATCTGAAAATTTTAATTTATACTTTGAATGGTATTTTTTATCGTTTAAATAATTATTGTTTCCGCTAGCCCACAAATTTAAGTAATAAATTTTCTTAATATTAATTTTGTAATTATATAGAATATTATTTGGACTTAGATTTATTAATGGTATTTTTATAGTAAATTAATATATATATATATATATATATATTTGATTCAGACAGCTCGGTCTATCTTACATATATTATATAAGAGTATAATGATATTTGACCCTCTCAATTTATTAGGGATGATAATGAGATGAGACATATTGAAATTATAAATCCCGTATAGTTTATGAGGGCTACTACTTCCCCCCAAACTGCCAACCCCTCTCTCTCCTATTTTAAATGTCTAAATTGCCCATCTTTTTTTACAAAAATTCACTCCCTCAATATATATATTAATTTAACACTACTTATATACTTTTTTTTTTATAATTTTTTTTTAAATTTATATTTTTTTGCTGTTTATATATCTAATCTTTTTTATTTGTTTAATAAATATTACAAATTTCACATTTATTATTAATTATTTTCGGTTCATTTATTCATTTAATTTTTGTGATTCTTTTTTAATTTATTCAACACTACTTATGTATTAAAAAAATATTCTCATGTATATTAGAGAAATATATATTTAAAAAAGAGTACAAATAAAATAAATTAAAAGTAAAAGTAGATATGGATACTGATTTACGAAAGTAAATAAGGCAAACAACTTTTAATAAAGTAAAAATAAAATCAGAATCAGAATCAACACGACTTTTAATAAAATAAATTTCTCTACTTTCAAAATAAATAAAAAATATGTATAAAAATATATTAGATTTATTAAACAAATAAACCATCAAAAAATTTATTTCATAAATTAACTTTTTATTTAAAATAATAATAATAATATTATTATTTTTTTTTACATAAGTAGTGTTAATTTAATTAAAAAATAATCAAAAAAATTAAATGAAGAAATACGAAATTTGTAATATTTCTTAACAAAAATAAAAATTATTATTATATAAAAAGCAAAAAATTAAATTTAACAAAAATAAAAAAAATTTATTAAATAAAAATATTAAATTAATAAAATGAAATAAGTATATATATTATTTTTATATTAATATATATATATTGAGAGGAGGGAATTTGAGGAATTTTTACTAAAAAATGGGCAATTTCTTAATTTTAATAGGGGACAGGATGGGGACGGGGAGCTTGTCAGAGAGGGAGTAGTAAATTTCATAGTTTATACAAAATCTTCTAATCCCGTCCTATTATTTTTTCGAAACAAAAAATTTATCAGGAAAAATAAAAAATTCCCAACGGCTAGTTTTTCCACACGTGTGAATGGAAGTGCCAGCGAGCGCCCTAACGGTCATATTACAGTTCAAATCAAACCCCGTCCTTAAATTCGCTTCAAATACCCCCCTCACTCACAATCTTTACGCAACCAACTTATCTTTCTTGCTTTTACTGTTATTGCTTTCACTAATTCTTTTTCTTTGCCTCGCTCGAATTTTCAATTCAAAATGGAGACCCCATCATCATCAACAAGAAGAGTCACCAGGTCACAGGCTTCGGCCGCTCTCAATAATATTCCCATTTCAAGTGAGTCACTTTCTTCTTGATTCGATGATCTTTTTCTTTTTTGAATCTTGTTCAGTTGATCTCTTACTTTAATTTGATTGGATTTTTTTTTTTTTTTTTTCAGGGAGAATTGAAGATTCTGATCAAAAGGGTGTTTCAAAATCAAGACAAAGAGCCACAAAACAACAGCAAGATCGGTCAGCGCTAATTGATATAACAAATGATTCACCGATTGTTGGGGTT
This sequence comes from Zanthoxylum bungeanum, assembly GCA_019454045.1. Classification (NCBI taxonomy): domain Eukaryota; kingdom Viridiplantae; phylum Streptophyta; class Magnoliopsida; order Sapindales; family Rutaceae; genus Zanthoxylum; species Zanthoxylum bungeanum. The sequence continues at coordinate 3,331 of SKCR01001238.1, forward strand.
GCAACGGGGGGCTTGGAGACTCCATCATCGGCTATGTCCAAGCAAAGAAGGACCATTAGAGCCATTAACAGCAACACACCTGGCTCTGGAGAGACTTTGCTTAGGTGTCAAGTCAAGACCCTCTTGCAAAAAGTTGAGGAAGAGGCTGAGCTTTCCAAGATTTCCATGGAGTCGAGTCGTCCGTTTCTTCATCTTCAAGGCTTTGTCAACTCCCCATTGCAGCTTCTTGCCCCAACTCCAGCCAACACTCCGCAAATCTTGAATCTTAATGAAGATGATGCTAGTGTTGCAATCAACGCTTCTCCGGTTGTTCAAGAACAAATGTTTTCTCAGGTTCGGTATTTGGCTTTTCTCAAAAAGGGCGTGGTATTTAGGTTATTTCCCGATTTTGAATCTTGGGGAGGTTCTTGGTGTTGATTATTTTTCGTTTTTCTTTTCTTATTTATCAGGTAATCAGTGATATGTTTGATATACAAGAGAGTATTGAATCAGATATAAATCTGATATCAAGGTCTTTGCTGCTGGATTTCTCTGAGAAAACAGAATCAACAGAGTGCTCCTCTGTGGTGACTGACGACGGCGGAAAAGAGAAACCACCATGTCCAGATGAGGATGACTCTTCAGTTTGGTCCATTCAGGTCAATGCAAGTAGTATTCAAGATGAAGACATTGAAGAAGAACAAGTAGTTGAAGATGAATCTTGTAATGACAATTATGAAGAGTATGATGCAGGATTGATTGATGAGCTCTGTCAAGAAATGGAAAGGTAAGTGTGAATAACAATAATAATATTGGAAGGCACACGAGATTTTTGTACAACAGCGATGATGAAATAGTTGAAGAAGAACCAGCAAGTGGTGGTGGTGGTGTTTCGCCGAACATCTTGTGCTTCAAGGGCTTGCCAACACCAAAAGGGAAGCACATTCGCTTTGCTATTGAGGAAGAAGAAATTGAATAGTGACTGAGGCCTCTCTCTTCTCACTGTCATTGTTGTTCTTTTTTTTTTTCTTTTTTCTTTTTTCTTTTTACTTTTTGATAGCCCATCATCGTTGAGTTTCTGTTATTTGGTTAAAACAATTGTTTTGAAGCTTTCTTATAATCACAACGATGTGATTTTGAACTAATGAAACCACACTCTGTGCGTTCTTGTTTTTTTCATATATGTGAAAGTATTTTAAGCAATTTGGGACATGGACAAATGTTTAAACAATATTTGGCCCAGATGCTATAGAAATTCGACAAAATTACGAATTTTTTTTACACAATCTGAGGAGAAATATACAAGGCATAGAACAAAACTGAGGGGGGGTAGCCTCAAGCAAGTTAAAACAAGGGATGCCATTTTGGATCCATCATGCACAAGTTTCAGTGGCACAAGTTTCAGTGACACCTCTTTGTATCGACTTTGGTGGCGGCTCCACCACATTCTCTTTTTGATGAGCATTCTCTTCCTGAACCAATCAAAACAAATACATAAATAATTAATAAATAAGTAAATAAAAACTCATCAAGGCAAGCAACAGTTTAAATAAAACTCACGCCTACCACGCGTGTTAAAATAATTAAAATATAATAAATAAATGAAATCCATGTGTAACTCCATGTCTGTGTTACCTCTTCAGAGAACTGTGGGGCAACTCCTTCCGGGCCATGCTATCCTTATCTTTGAAGTCAATTTTGGGTTCAAACCACTCCCTCCAGCAGCACCCAGAGAGGCATACCAAGTCGTCACCTCCAAGACCATGATAACAGTTCATCACGAAAAAACATGGCCAAATTATACCACAGATGCTCACTTTGCTGCAACATAACAATAGAAGAAGAAGCCTATCAACATTTTCATCAAGATGAGTGAGAGTTGTTATTCACTTGATCACTCTTGATTGTTGAAGAAAAACCGAATCCTTTCTATTACTATCAAGAATAGAAATACAAGTTTACAAAACTTAAACAAAAACCTCACACTACACTCTCTTTACAATTTACACACTTTGGGGATGCCATTACACTGAGATTGAGCTCCCTTTTATAGGGTAAAAACGTGTGCTACAGTACCACACGTTTTTGCCAACTCAAATCCTAAAATTAAGGCAATCACACCTAAAGTAGTCTTGTTTGGTTGCTCCATTTTCAACACCACCTAAAGTTGGCTTGGAGGCTTCTTCATTAGTCTTCAAAGGTTGGTTAGGTTGTTGATGCTTGCTGGAATGCATGACTCATGCATGCATGCTGGTTCCTACAATTCTCCCTTTCTGGCTGCATCTGAAACAATTATCATCTGACAGTTATCCTGTTTATGTCTCTACACAACTCTAGCTTGTCACGAGTAACCACCTTTGTTAACATGTCGGCTGGATTCTCATATGTATGGATCTTCGCTAGTTTCAGCAGTTGTTGATCCATCACCTCACGTATCCAATAATAGTGAATATCAATGTGTTTCGTCTGGGAATGATATATTGAGATTTTGCTCAAGTCCAGAGCACTCTGACTGTCGCAATGTATATTTTATTTCGTCTGCTTGATCCCTAACTCTTGGAGAAAACGCTTTAGCCACAACATTTCCTTTCATGCCTCAGCTATAGCAATGTACTCAGCTTCTGTTGTGGATAATGCAATACACCTCTGCAATCTTAACTGCCATGATACAGCTCCCCCTGCAAAAGTGTAGATGAATCCTAATGTAGATTTCCTACTATCAAGATCTCCTGCCATATCTGAATCTGTATAGCCTTCCAAGATCGGATCAGCTCCCCCGTAACACAGATGAAACTTCGATGTACCCTTGAGGTACCTGAGAATCTATTTGACTGCCTCTCAATGTTGCTTTCCAGGGTTAGAGAGAAAACGGCTCACTACACCCACTGCGTGTGCAATATCTGCCCTGGTACATACCATTGCATACATCAGACTTCCAACAGCTGAAGAATATAGTATCAATGACATCTCTTCTATCTCTTTCTTGGATGAGGGACACGAACTATTGCTCAGTTTGAAATGGTGCGCTAGCGGAACACTGAATGGTTTGGCTTTCTATATATCGAATCTTTTGATTATCCGTTCAATATACCTCTCCTGTGAAAGCCATAACTTCTTGTTCTGTTTGTCACGAACAATCTCCATTCCCAAAATCTGTTGAGCTGGTCCTAAGTCTTTCATGTCGAAAGACTTGAAGAGTTCCTTCTTCAGCTGGCTGATCTTCGCTGCTTCTTGTCCAACAATCAACATGTCATCTACATACAGTAGAAGAGCAACGAAATTTCCATTTGGAAACCTCTGAATGTATACACATTGATCTGCTGCAGTTCTTTTGTAGCCTTGACCCATCATGAATGAGTCGAACTTTTTGTACCACTCTCTCGAGGCTTGCTTGAGTCCGTACAAGCTCTTTTTCAGCTTGTAAACAAGGTTTTCTTTTCCTGAAACTTTGAATCCTTCTGGCTGCTCCATGTAGATTTCTTCATTCAGATCACCATGAAGAAATACTGTTTTTATATCCATCTGTTCAAGCTCCAAGTTCAATCTGGCTACCAATCATAGGATAACTCGGATTGAAACCATTTTTACCACTGGTGAAAATATCTCATCAAAGTCAATTCCCTTTTTCTGTAGGAATCCTTTGACCACTAGCCGAGCTTTGTGTTTCACCCTTTTTTCGCTACCATCTTTCTTGAGCTTGAATACCCATTTGTTCTTCAGTGCATTCATTCCACGTGGAAGCTTGACTATCTCATAAGTGTTATTTTTCTGCAGAGATTCCATCTCATCCTGCATTGCGTGCAGCCATTTGTCTTTGTCTTTATGAGATACAGCTTCGTTGAAGGTTTCTGGCTCCCCCTCGCCAGTAAGCAGAATGTATTCTAATCCTGAGTATCTGGCTGATGGAATCCGGCCTCGCTCAGATCTTCGTATTGGAGGTTCTGGTTGTTTGTTGTCATCCGGATCTGCGGATGATCCCGAAGCCTCTGATGGAACAGGCTGCAGTTCCCCCTGCTCAATACCTCATTCCTCATCTGGTTATGCTTCTAGTATGTGTTGCACCCCATCATCATCTGTGGCCACTGGTGTTGGTGCTGGGGTTGTGTCTGGATTTGCATCGGTATTGTCGGCACTAGATTTAGAAGACATCTTAGGCTTTTCAATGTCTTCTATTGTCTGGTCTTCGAGAAACACTACATCTCTGCTTCTGATGACCATCCTTTCCTTCGGGTCCCATAGCCTGTATCCAAATTCCTCGTCTCCATAGCTTATGAAGATGCATGAAATAGTCATTGCATCGAGCTTCTGCCTGAGCTCATTGGATACATGTGCAAATGCTAAACATCTGAATATTCTGATGTGAGAATATGAGGGATTCTTACCAGATCACACTTTCTCCGGAATCTCGAAGTTCAATGGTACAGATGGTGATCTGTTGATCAGGTAGTAGGTGGCACGAACAACTTTTCCCCATAATGGCTTTGGCAACATAGCTATACTGATCATGCTTCTGACTTTCTCTATAATGGTGCGATTCATCCTTTCAGTGACACCATTGTGTTGTGGGGTGCGTGGAACAGTCATTTCATGTCGTATGACGTGGCTTCCGCAGTAGGCATTGAACTCCCTGGAAGTGTATTCACCTCTATTGTCTGTGCTAAGGCACTTCAGTTTCTTCTCTGTTTCACACTCGACCATGGCATGGAACGGTTTGAAATAGTCCAGGACCTGATCCTTTGATTTGAGAAAATACACCCATACATTCCGAGAAATATCGTCAATAAAAGTCATAAAATATTTATTAATGCCTAGTGAATTTACCTCCAAGGGACCACATACATCAGAGAACACCAGACTGAGTAACTCTGATTTCTTTGTAGAAGAGAAATTAAAATAGACTCTGTGTTGCTTACCGAATAGACAATGGTTGCAAGGATCCAGAGCAGCATTTTTGGAGACAGAGATTAGATCATTTTTTTGTCAAGATAGACAACCCCCTTTCACTCATGTGACCGAGTCTCTGGTGCCACAGATTCTGAGAAGCCTGCCGGTTCAGCTACATTTAGGCTTTCTGCACAAATCTTCACATGAGTCTTGTATAGAGTTCCACAAATATGTCCTCGGGCGATGACCATGGCACCTTTGATCATTCTCCAAATGTCATTGCTGAAGTGGCTAGCATAACCCTGTTTGTCAAGGGCTACCCCCGAGAGTAAGTTGAGCCGAAGTTCTGGAACATGTCTGACCTCCTTCAGGGTTATTGCATACCCTGCATTTGTCCGCAATGTATTTCGCCAATTTCCATAATCTGAGAAGAACTGATATTCCCCATCTTCACTGCTCCAAAGTCTCTTGCTTTGTATGTTGTGAAGAAATCCCTGTGAGGAGTGACGTGGTAGGATGCTGCAGTATCTACCACCCATTCGAGATCCTGAGTTGCGGTGTGGAGGCATGCTTCTTCTTGGCCGGAGCATATAGCTACATCTACCGTGGTAACTACTAGTGTCTCCGCATCATTCTTCTTCGGCTGGTTATTGCCTTGTCCCTGCTCCCGTTGCAGTTTCCGGTAATTTTTCTTTAAGTGGCCTTCTATGCCACAGTGAAAGCATTTGTATGTCTATCTCCCGTCCTTGGATTTGCCTCTGCTTTTGCTTCTGCCTCTCCTCCTACCTTGATGTTTCTCCTGTTGTTTTCCTCGTTGCTCCGAGACAAGTGCTTCTGTTTGTATTCATAATTCTCAACACTCTTTCCAAATTCTACCAAAGCATCCCATTGACTGAGTTGACTAGCACAGTAAATCCACTGCTCTTCCCAAAGACACATCTCAGCCTTTGGTACTGTGCTGTTATATGTCCCTTGAATTGCCTTAATCATGGCTTAATAAAAAAGGCTTTGAGCACGCTGGCAGTAATCATGCTGAACAAGTGAGAGTCCAGCCCTGGTTTCGGCAGTGATTGATCTTTTCTTCCACAAGCCAAACCTCATATCTTCCTCATTGAGCAGACGGTAAAGCTCTGCTAGACATTCAGAGCACTTTGTGTCATTTGTGAACAGCATTACATGACTTTCAAGCAAAGCCAGCGCGGTGTGCCATGCATTGTAAGTTTTTCCTATGTATTTAACGAGTTCACTTGGCATCCGCGGTTGAGGATGGCTCAACTGAAGCCCTTCTAGAAGAGCTTGCACAACATTTGATCTGTTGACTTGCTGCTTCTTATGATAAACTTTTGATAGAAGAGTAATCATCGGTTTAGCTAGAGCCACCTACTCTTCTTTGAGTAAGGTCACCCAAACAATGGGAAATTCCAACACCCATAGATGGTATGCAACATTTGGATCACTATGAGCCAGATCTTTCAAAGGGATAATAAGATCACCCACCTAGGAGAAAAAACAAAGACATGTTGAAATGAAATCATGGATATGCATTTCAAAACTGAAAAGAATTCCAAAAAGCATGTACACAAAATGTTTATCATCAGGAACTGGTATATGTATCACCCAAAGAAATGTATAACAAACAATCAAGTGAAAATGGTAACTTATTCATTTATATCATTAAAAAATGTTAATAAGAAAAATAAAGCTACAATACACATACAACAACACAACCAATTGTTGCCATCTTGATCAACACAGTTTCCAAACTACATACTTGCCAGTACTATACCATCTTTTATTATAACCAACATATATTGTTGATTTGTACAGGCTAAATTAAGATTCAGCACTAAGTATTTCACACTAAAAATGAGATCCTAACAGGTGGAAGATGAATACCTGAAGTTTGCTCATTTCATTCAGAAATTGCGCATGCTTCAGAACAAGGCTGTCAAATATTAGAGGAGCATCATCAGGACTCTGAGGAACATCTGTGATATGAGACTGTGTTCCCGAACCATCTGGAAGTGGAGCCGAAACCAAAAATGGCAGAACCTTGGCAGAGTTTGGAGCAAGAGTTATAGGATTATCATCAACTAAGATCGATAAAATGAGATCCAGTCCCTGTTTGAGCCAGAAGACTTCACTTAATGCTTCCCAGTCCTGAATTTGAATAATGTACTGCAGCCTTGTGAACAAAGTTTTCCCAAGAGACTCATCATAGAGTGAGAACAATTTCATCCTGATTTCAGGATCCATTGCCCGTAAACCAAGCATGAATTGTCTTGCCACCTTCTGAAACACCTCTTGACGTAAGGATAGGGGATATCTGGATGTCAATCAAATCAAATTATTGGTATCCTGATCAAAGTACAATGCAAATGAATTCAAAGAAAAACACATACTTATTTGAATCAGCACATAATCCATAAAGAAGTTGAAGATATTTCCTGTCCCACTCTTCCAGCGCACTTGGTGTAAAGTTATGCTCATCAACTTGTGAAAACTTCTGAAGAAAGGATAATATCTCCTTAGGAGAGAGAAAAGCATTAGATGAGCCAGATTTGCCAAAGTCATCTTCAATCCACCGTTTTACTACATCAAGTATGCAAAGAAGCACGCTAGGATCTGTTCCTTTTTTTGAGTGTAAGGCATTCAATACTTCAGTAATGGATCGTTTACAGTCAGGCACGAGCATGAACCTTTCACTAATAAGCCTTAAGACAGCACCTTGATGGGAAGAAGTCACAGCAGAATCTGGATCTGTTCGTTGACTGACCCTGGATGAGAAGGAGATCTTGTCATTCAAGAAAAGTTAAATAATGAGTTCTTTTGAGGATCATGCCAATCAACAATATGAAATTTGCAAAAGAGAGAAACTTATTCAAGTGGACGAACATTTAAAGCGAAAAACAAGCACATGCCATCAACATTACCACAAATGCACACAGCAGGAACATGGGAAGTCTTCTCACAGTAAACAGACAGAAACTGGACATGTACACCAAGAAAATTTAAATTTGCTAGAAGAGTAGACAGTGAATTGGGTGGCATAGTCATACTTGTTTCAGATGAGAACCTGCTGGAGATCCCACATCATGTGCCAGGCGTTGGAGTATACGAACCAAGATGGCAAGATCAATAAAGTTCGGTTTCAGCTCTGTCAGTGTTTTAATGACAAGCAACACAAAGCCAATTGAATTAGCAGTGTTATCTTCACTTGATGTCTGAGGAGCAATAATTGTCAACCTTCTGATTTAGAAGCTTTACATCAGATGGTGTGCTCACTACATCCAGGGGGAAAGCAAGAAAGACCATCTTCAACAAGGTACGTACACAACGACTTCCCAGCATCTAACATTTTGTACTTGAAACAAGGTTGAAGAATCTGACAAAAATATTACAAGGATGACAAACATGAAAATCAAGGGATTGCACAAAAACTTGGGAAAAATCATGGGCATACCTGAGAGACCTGATTGATATTATTTCTGATGAACAAATGAGGCTGCTTTTCAAGAATCTTGTTCATTACATCCAAGCCCTGTGCAAGAGTTGTGGAAGGGTCCTTTGACTGAGATGGTTGAATACTGCTCAGTAACCTTTCTAAATAATTAAACTTGACATTGGCATTTGGCCACACCTCCAAAGCTTGTGAAAGTAGCTCTAAAGCCTGTTTGTACATTATACTTGCTTCCTTGTCCTTGGGCTCTATGACCAAGGCAACCTGTTTTCAGAATTCAGACGGAAAAAAAGATGGTCATTTTCAACACTACATCACTCAAAATCATCATAATACAAAATGCAACCCTAACAGCATAAAAATTTCATATTACACTTAAAACACAATGAATTAGGAACGTTAACAACTAAGATAAACAAAGAGACCATTTTTCCTACTTCTTCAACGAAGTTGCGTCATGAGACGCTACCCATCTCAAGCAAATTATGCACCAATTTAAAAATACTCTTATTAACTAATATTGAACAGCAAGTGGTCAAGTTTACAACATATTTAAGAAAAAATTATTTTCTCTGTAATGTGCTTTCCAGTATCTGGTGGATTGCTTATCATGAGGTAAGTGGTGGGCTTGTGTTGAGATGGGGAGATTTATCTGTGAGGAAACTATTTTTAACCAACAACAGCTAATGGCACAATGTGCATGAATACATATAGGGATAAAGAGTTCTCACTTTTTTACAGAAATGTCTATACAAGCTATACAGTCTACACCTTTGGTTAGAGTACCTTGAACGGTTGAGAATGCCTCTCCCATGTGCAATAAATATGATGTATTAACTGTACATTTCAGATTTAATCACAACCTTTGAAAGTTCGTTGATCTTATGATCTAAAAACTGTAAGATCCCGCGGCCATAGGAAGCTTCCATGTAGATTCGAGCTGCCTTGCATGAATCAACTGCTACTATGAAGAAGTTGCAATGCAATTTTCGGTGGGTGTAGTGAGCCGTTTTCTCTCTAACTCAGGAAAACAACAATAAGAGACGGTCAAATGGATTCTCAGGTACCTCAAAGGTACATCGAAGTTATGTCTGTGCTATTGAGGAGCTGATCCAATCTTGGAAGGCTATACAGATTCAAATATGACAGGAGATCTTGATGGTAGGAAATCTACATTAGGATTCATCTACACTTTTTGCATGGGGAGCTGTGTCATGGCAGTCAAGATTGTAGAGGTGTATTGCATTATCCACAATAGAAGCTGAGTACATTGCAACAGCAGAAACATGAAAAGAATGTTAGGGTTAAAGTATTTTCTCCAAGAATTAGGGATCAAGCAGACAAAATACAAGATACATTGTGACAGTCTGAGTGCTCTGGACTTGAGCAAGAACTCAATGTATCATTCTCGAACGAAGCACATCGATATTCGCTATCATTGGATACGCGAGGTGATGGATCAACAACGGTTGAGACTAGTGAAGATTCATATAGATGAGAATCTAGCTGACATGTTAACGAAAGTGGTTACTCGAGATAAGCTAGAGCTGTGCAGAGACATAGCCGGGATAGCTGTCAGATGATAATTGTTTCAGACGCAGCTAGAGGGGGAGAATTGTAAGATCCAGCTGCCATAGGAAGCTTCCATGTAGATTCCAGCTGCCTTGCATGAATCAACTGCTGCTATGAAGAAGTTGCAATGTAACTTTCGGTGGAGTTGAAACTTGGAGAAGCAAACAAGTGAACAACACAACTTTAGGTGATCTACTATAGAAGTATTGAAAATGTGAGCCAAACATTGGCTATAAATTCAGAGCTTGGTTGTAAGCTCAGGGCATCCTAAATCAGCAAGCTTCAAGTGTAGAAAGCTTGGTAGAGTGTTAGAGAGTGAAAGTTTTTTTTTTGTAAAGTGTAAAAACTTGTATTTTATTCTTGTAGTAATAGAAAGTTTCGATTTTTTCTTTCAAACAAACTTTAGAGTGATCAGATAATCAAAACAAAAAATGTGTAATGGTTTGTGTAAAAATATGGTACCATAGACCTTACATATGTTAGAATTACGAATCTATTTATTGTGTAATTAGTGTAATATTTTGTTTCATTTCTTAGGGTAATTTCAAGGCTATATAAAGCTTATTATTGTAATATTTGAACTCGGTCAATACAAAAGAGGAACTCCTCTATTTTCACATGGTATCATAAGATAGGTTGGTCCTAGGGCGTCGACAGCGGCCTCCTCCTGGCATCTAATCAGGGAATAATTGTTAAAAATATGCAATTGAAAGAACATTCAAGATTCACATCTAGTACGAAAACTTTTGCTAATAACAATTCTTTTTAATTGAAAAGAACAATTGATAGCAACATATTTTGACAAGGAAATTTAGTGGCCTGTCTGGAGGCATTGATCATATTGCTATACTGTGGCAATCTTCTCACCTGCATTGTGGTCAAATCTTGGGGTTTAATAATACAGCATATAATATCATGTCTTAACAATTGGAGGTTTTCCTCTCCTCCAATAGCGTGTCAATCAGTGGAAATAATCCCCTCTTAAAATCTGTCCCCAGAACATGTTTCACTGCTACCAACAATTCCTGCATCCAAAATACTCACAGATAATCATTTTAACACTAGGAGTGAAAATGATCCCATACAAGAAAACAAGTTAAAACACAAGACCAACTTTACCTTCCGAAAGGATACTGAATCTGAACATGTAACAAGCAAATTCACAATGCTTTTACATATGCTGTCTTCATGCGGCCTGATATAATCAGCAAAGCTCCTCAATAAAAAGGAAACTGTCTGCAATTTTAACGGAAGGAAAAATAGTCAATTATCCATGCAGAACATTTAAAAAGGTTAAAAAAAAAAAAGCAATATACACATACACGCATATATATTTTTGGTCTGCTTGATTAGATTCTTATTTCTTGTTTTATGCGCAAAAGATACAACCAAATCTTTGGCATCATCTTATCATCCAGTGAACTTTCATGATTAAGCAAACATATCCAGGATGGTTCACCCTACCCAACTACGTACCAAGCGTTTGTTTCATTTTATTGTGTACCTGATCACTCCACTTTTGTGAAGAAAGGAAAGATTCTTAAAGAGTATTTTGCATTTTGCATTTTTTTTTTTATTTCACCTGAATAAAGGCATTGGAGATTGAATTAAGCTGCAGACCTTGGTACACTTGATAGGAAACAAGGAGAATTGAGTTTGAATTACAAGTATGTTTACGCATGGTTTATATTTACAATCTCTAAGAAAGTCAGGTTTAGGGAGTCCCTCAAAGCAAAGGTCCTTTCTATAAAAGCATGGTTTTAGGTCCGTAATAGATGACATCAAGAACAATACTCACCCACCTTTATCTGTGCACCTTTAAGCTCAATAAAGTGAGTCTTTAAATTGGGAGGAACCTTTTCAGGACCTGGAACAGATATAGCAGCAACCAATAAAGGCAACAAGTGAGGTATATTGTTTTGTACAAGCCGACTGTACAACTGGAACAAAACCATGACCACAAGCGGAGACTCAGTTATTATCTTGAATGAACGGGTACTTGGATTAAGCTGCCTAGTCCCACTGTACCCAGTACCAGTAGTCACTTGGTCTGAAGTAGAAGTAGTATCCATATGTTTAGTTTCTTCTGCACCAGCTGCTCCATTCTCAAAGAAATGACTAACTGTCAATCTAAAGTTTTGGTAAATCTTGCATACAAAGTCCAAGAATGGCTGTACTTCATTTTCTAATGTAGGCCTAAAATTCCTAAGGAGATCAAAGATGATACGAATACATATCAAGCCATTCTCTTCATTGTCAGTGGTCAGTACTTGCATTGCAGCCTTCAAGAGATCCTGAACAAAGGAGCGAAGAACTTCACTGTGAGGTAGCCGATTGAGGATCTCCACAACAATGTTTCTTAGCTTGTGCTATGGATTATCGGTGTTAGTTCTATTTTTATTGGCAATGTCCGTAACAAAACAAGTTCAATTGAGTTGTAATGAGTCTTGAAGATCTCGGAGCAATTGGACAAGTATTGGACAAAATTTGATGGAGTTATCCGAGTAATGTTCACTCTTTTGAATATTCCAGAAGATTTAGAGCTCCAATTGATATGAGGTCAGTGGCATTGGAAAGTAGACTCGAAGAGATCGCGTACAAATAAAGAACACATGATTTGGCCAAGGGACGAGAAAGTTACAAGTGTTTTAAATTGTACCTGAAAACCAATTCGCCACCCGCGTTCGTGTGAAGTTCGTATTTCCGTTCGAACGTTTTCAGGCAGAAACTTTGCGTTTGAGTTGCGTTTGAAGTGAGTTCGAACGCCCATGCGTAAGTAGGATACTTTAGAAACGTTTTTTTTAGCCAAAATAACATTAGGAACCCTTTTTCCTTTGCCCTACCTATATAAACAAACATTGAGCCACCTTCATAAGTGTTGAAACACAATTCATTTGAGCAAAAAACATTGATAGCTTTCAACCTTCTTGATTTCACCTTGAAGACTCATTGCTTCTCTTGTCTTCTGTATGTTTGGTGAAACCTTTCTTTGATTTACCATCAACACAACCAAACCCAATTTTCTAAGCCTTCAGAGTTCTTTAGGAAGAAGATTGGTAGTCGGAGTTCCGGTGTTTAAAGGTGCAGAGACAATATACTCAGAGACTTCAGAGGTTCTGAAGAAAACCGTGGGATACAGGCGTGAGGAGTTCCTTAAGTTCTTGCAGTCTAGAGGTACTTGAGTCGGTGGAGTTGCCACTATAGGTCTTGACCATCGCTGTAAGTTTTTTTTCTACATAGTGGATTGGGCTGGTAGCCGAGATACCCGGAGTGGTTTTTTACTCGCACGAGTTTTCCACTTCGTCACCAAAATATTGTGTTGATTTTGTGTGATGTTTATTTATTTTATGCATCTATATTTTGCATTGAATTAATATTTTGGTATTATATTATAATTGGTTGATATTGTAGTTGCCAGTTAGAATTCCATAGTTATAGTAATTAGGACTTGTCTTGATCATTGTGTTTAATTCCGCATAGGGTCAGAACCTTAGGTAATTACGAACTTTCAATTGGTATCAGAGCCTGAACTCGATCCTTGACTCATTAGCTATGGAACATAGTCAACCTTTAAATTGTCCGCCATTTTTTGATGGCATAGAATATTTACTTTGGAAGGTTCGCATGAGAGAGTTCCTTAAGTCCCTAGATGAGAGGGTATGGATGACAGTAGAATACGGATGAAAACCTCCATTAGTTCAAATTGATGGGGTATCTTCCCTAAAGATAAAATGACATGGACTAAAGACGAATTTGATGCTAGCAATAGGAATAACAAGTATGTTAATGCCATACATGGTGCTGTATGTTCTGCTGAATTTAGGAGAATCTCCATGTGTGAAATAGCCAAGGATGCTTGGGACATCTTGTAGACTTTGCATGAAGGCACACTGTCTGTTAAAAATAATAGACTCTAGGATTTAGCCACTATGTTTGAAGTCGCTCATATGAAAGATGATGAGACCATTGATGAATTTTACGGTGAGATTAACGATGTCGTTAACTTAAGCTTTAACCTAGGTGAGACTATCCCTACCAGTGGGATTGTTAGGAAAATTCTTAGATCCCTGTGATGAGTGGTAAATGTATCACAATTTCCCACTCATTTGACCTAATATTTTGTATAATTTCTTGAGTTTTGTGAATATTTTGATGTGTTTTGTGTTATTTTGTAGATAAATAAAGTTTCAGGACTCTCTGGAATCAAATCAGGGCCAAAACAGTAAAAAACAGACAAAAGGGCAAAATCATATTTTATGCATTGCGACGCGCAGCAACTCTGCATCGCGACCGCTAACGTGCGCCGAAGTTTGCTAAAATGCACCGCTTGCTAAAATGCACCAGACACGTGTTAACATCACATCAAATCTGCTAAAATACGCTGGATATGTGTCACCATCACATGCTGCCGACAATCGTCATTGCCACGTCAGCACAATAATTCAGCAGCCGCCAGCCGCCAGACACGTGTCACCATCTCGCGAAGCCAAGCACCACGTGTTGAAGATCAACGCGCGTCGCGACGCGCAAGGTTCTGCGTGTCACGACGCGTAGGAACAAAAAATGTCTATAAATTGAGGCCGAATTTCAAAATTCATTTCATGCTTTCTTCTAAGGAATTCCTTAAGAAAACCAAGAATATTGTATCTTTCTTGTTTATTTTCAGTTTTCTGTAATTAATTTTATTTACTTTACGCAATAGTACTTACTTTTCTTTACTTTTTCAATTTTTACTATTCAGCATGAGTAGGTAACTTTCTTCTACTGGGGTGAAAGGTAAAACTTCTATTACTAATTTTTAGATTAATCTCCCTTAATTATAATATAATAACTATTTAAAACCTGACTTAATGAGGATACTGCCATATTGGTCGGTTGGACTTATTATAAATTGGTTTTATTCTGACTAAATGAGGATACCGCCTGATTGATCGGTTGGTAATTATTGAAATTAGTTTTAAACCTGACTTAATGAGGATACCGTCTGGTTGGTCGGTTGGTAATTAATTGTTAATTTGACTTAATCAGGATACCACCTATATGGCTGGTTGGTAATTATCACTCAAAGTTTATTTATTATAATAAGGGAGATATCTAAAATAGTAGTAATAAAAGTGGATCCTTTTACTCTAGCATTTTCTTTTATTATATTTTTACATTTTTAATTTCCAACATTTACTTTTCAACATTTACTTTTCAGTATTTACTTTTCCGCATTTATTTTCCAGCATTTATTTTATGTCTTTTATTTTATTTAAGCTTAAGGCCTTTGATATGTGTCATAACTAAGCTTATTATCTGGGGTTATGATGAATTCCAATATCACCGGTTTATAAGGGGTTAATTTACAGTTTAGGTAATATAAAAGTTTATTTATTGAGTCTTAAGCTCATCAACGGATGAAGTTCTTCAAAGAAGTTAAGCACTATGTCTGGGATGAGCCGTACATATTCAAACGTTGTGCTGATCAATTACTGAGACGTTGTGTTCCATAGGAGGAGGTCAATAGTGTTCTGCAACATTGTCATTCATCACCATATGGCGGAAACTTCAGCAGGAATAAGACTGTAGCGAAAGTCCTTCAATCAGGTTTGTTTTGGCCCACTCTTTTTAAAGATGCTTATTTATTTGCTCTTCAATGTGACAGGTGCCAGAGAACGGGAAATATTTCCAGGAGGAATGAATGACCTTTGCAAAACATTCTTGAAGTGGAGATATTTGATGTATGGGGGATTGACTTTATGAGACCATTTGTTCCATCATTCGGAAACCTGTACATACTAGTTGCGGTAGACTACGTCTCCAAATGGGTTGAAGCAATTGCACTGCCATCCAATGATTCAAAAGTGGTGATTAAATTCCTTAAAAAGAATATTTTCACTCGCTTCGGAACACCTCAGGTGATTATCAGTAATGGTGGCACATATTTCTGTAACAAATACTTCGATGCACTCCTATCCAAATATGGAGTTACTCATAAAGTTTCCACAGCTTACCATCCACAGTGAAATGGACAGGTTGAAGTTTCAAACAGGGAGATCAAAAGAATCTTGGAGGGATGATGAGTGGTATTTATATCACTATTTCCCACTCATTTAACCTGATACTTTGTATAATTTTTCAGGTTTTGTGAACGTTTTGAGGTGTTTTATTGTTATTTTCCAGATAAATAAAGTTTGGAAAGCACTGGAAGCAATTTGGGGTTAAAACAGTGAAATGGATGAAAAAGGGCATTTTTGTAATTTTGCCGGCGTCGCGACACCAAGACTTTCAGCGTCGCGACGCCTAACGTGCGCCAGTCATGCTAACGTGTGCCGAGGGACACATGTCAGAATCTGATAAATTGGACTTGCTAACGTGCGTCGACCTTGTTAACGTGCGGCGTGCCACGTGTCATCATCACAGAAGATCATCTAAAATGCGCCGTGTGCCACGTGTCACAGTCCTATTGGACCAAACATAGCGCGTGCCACGTGTCGCCTTATCATTGGACCGAATCACCGGCGAATCACATGCTGCCACGTGTCAAGCTCTTATTGGACCGATCTTTATCGCGTGCCATGTGTCAGCTTCTTATTGGGCCGAAATATCAGCCATTCACCGCGTGCCATGTGTCAGCTTCTCATTGCACCGTTTCACCGCGTGACACGTGTCATCACCAGATTGCACCGACGAAATGCGCATGGTCAAACTGCGTAGACCAAATCCGCGTGCCAGCGTCGTGATGCCAAGGCTTGTAGCGTCGCGACGCCAGGTCCAGAAAATGCCTATAAATTGAGCTCTTCAACACTTCATTTGGTGTGCTTTCCTTGGGATTTTTTCCCTGATTTCATAGGAAGCATCTAGTTTTGTAAATTATTGTAATATTAAAATTATGTATTTTT
The DNA here is from genome assembly GCA_019454045.1 of Zanthoxylum bungeanum. Lineage (NCBI taxonomy): Eukaryota > Viridiplantae > Streptophyta > Magnoliopsida > Sapindales > Rutaceae > Zanthoxylum > Zanthoxylum bungeanum. The sequence continues at coordinate 20,110 of SKCR01001238.1, forward strand.
ATTTTTAGTTTTTATTACAGCTTTTATTTATTTACTTTATGTTTTGTAGTTAAATTTCCGCTGGGGTAAAAGGTGAAACCTTTAATATAATTATCTAGGTAAATCTCACTTAATTATAATTTATAAATTATAATTTAACTGGATTAATTAATGGCAAACTTTATTACCGCCTATATAGTCAGTCTAAATATAAATTACTTTACCGCCTATATGGCTGGTCTTTATGTGACAGATAATTACCGCCTATATGACTGATGTAATTGGACTAAATGGATTACCGCCTATATGGCTGGTTTTAAATGTTTAACATTATTAATTCATGAGAAAGTAGAACATAAAATAATTTATATATTATAATAAGTGAGATTCCTAGATAAGAAATATTAAATGTGGATCCTCTAACCCCAGCATTTTATTTTATTCTAGGGAAGTGATGAAACACAATATTCACACACTTAATAATTGATTTTCTTTATGGGTAATTCTTTAGTTTGTTTATTGAGTCTTAAGCTTAATGCTTCTTGTTGTCTGATCACCAATAAGATTGATGTGGTAAACTTAAAATGAACTAGACATAGGGATTTTAGTTTCAGCCTTAGATTCAATAGCCCACGATCTTCCTTGAGGATAGATAACCCTTTAATAGATTTCCTTACAGGATAGACATATACCTGTCGGGCGGGGGTAGCCATAATTGGAACTTAATCTTAATGAATCCAGGTAATTGGTTGACATAGACATATGGTTCAATTGGGTTATACTGGGTATTTGCGTCTGACCATCGACAGAGGCTTTTGCATATTTTCGTGTTCCAGGTTAGCAAACTGATTTATTACATATATGTAAAAGAATCAATTCATCTTTAGAATAATATTGTGTGGAGTCACGACCCTAGATCTTTGAGTCTTTTCTTTTATTTTCCTTAGTATTTTCTTTTGAGTCTGTTTTTATTTTAATTAGCAAATCCACATTCAACCAACCAAAAGCAATCAATTCCTTCTCCCTATAATTAGATACCTGTAAATAAATAGTATCAATATATTAATAAAACAGTAGGAATTAAGTCCTCGTGGGATCGATATTTTTATACTACTTGAATGATACGTGCGCTTGCGTTATACGTGTGTGTTTACGTCGGACAAGTTTTAGCGCCGTTGCCGGGGACTTATTTTTCTTGAGTTATTAATTTTGAAGCTATCTAATTTACTTGTATCTAATTTTCCTTATTTTTATCTGTAATTTTTCTTTATTTCTTTTGTTTTCAGGTGATTGAAAAATGGAACATTATTGGGAGATTGAGAGATCACGAGCTTTACTAGAAAATACACCCCAAATCTGGGAGCAACAGTCCAGTTTTCTGAGGCCTGTTGTCCAGCCCAACAACTATCACTGGATGTCAGAACCAAGAAATATTACATTTGCTCATCAGAACGAAATGAGGAGATGTGTAATTTGTGATGGTAACCACTCGAGCGATCAATGCATATACTTTTCAGAGTGGCAGAATTATCAGAATCATTCAAGGTACGAAGAACCATCACATTTTCCATCTTATCCACCATCTACCTACGATCTTCATCAACAATCAGAACCATCAGAAGAAGATCAGATGATTGACATGCTCAAAGATTGGTTCAAGAAACGAGACGAAGAGTTAGATACTATGCTTGAAACATATCAGAATCAACTTGAAAGTATTTAGAGACAATCAGCATCCATTCAGAGACTGACAGAACAAACGAGACAATTAACAGAAAACCATAGCTACATACCTCAAGAAGCATTTTCAGACGAAACTGACAGAGCCTTCGAGTACCAAGCATTTCACGATGACACTTTAGCATTGGAAGAGGCTGAGCAATATCAGGAATCTGAGGTATCAGTTCAGGAACCCAAACCAGCGAAGTCTCGATTTGACTTTTATTATTCAGATTCCGACTCTGATGAAGAAGCTGAGTTGTTTGTACCAACTGCACCAACAAAAATTGAGGATGGAACTCTGTATCCTCAAAATGAATATCTTGGAGCGTCCATTGCATTGATGTTTGAAGAAGATCTACCTGAGCCAATCATTTCACTCAGATCAGAGGATGAAGACCTAAAATCTGACATTTCTTTACATCCTCATGGTGACACTTATGGAGCATGCATTTCACAGATGACAGATGAAGAACTGAATGAGGAAATCCTAAAAGACATCTGTGAAGAAAAGGTGGAGCAAGAAACAGAGCAAATGGAGGAGCAATTGTCAGACCTTATTGAAGATCCAGAGCATTCAGGCGAAACATCACTGTTTTGGGGAGTACAAATCAAAGATATCGCCCAGAAGCTTGATAGAATGGAACTCCCATTCCAAGTCAAGCACCATACGAGACCTCCTAATTGTCTTTTTTTCTTTTCAGGAACCACTGGAGCAACAAAGATCAAAAAGGTGTCACAAGCACGAAATATGACAAAATTCTTTTTATCACCTTACCGTTGGAAGAGACCCTTCAAAAGCAACGCTCACGGGATTGTCTTTAATCGGACATCCAAAACGATGCTGAAACCTCCTTGACAGATGGATTTCAGTCACGTCTGGCTGAAGACAAAAAATTTAGCGCTAGCAGGAAGGCAACCCATCCACTTTGTTATAATTTCTGTTTTCATATTTTGTGTATACTTGTTGTAGAGTTTTTAATTTTGTGTGTTATTTTTGTAGGGAAAAGCACAAACGGAGCATTTTAAGACAAAAGGAATGGTGTTTGGCAATCACAAAGAAGAGAGACAATTCATTAGTGATGGCTGAGTAAAGAATGAATTCTTGAGACGCATCCTTATGAATTTATACTAAGCTAGTGGCGTATTGCGTACACAATTCTGTTGCCTTAATAATTGCTTTGATTTGCTTTTATTTTGTTATTTTCGCCGACAAGATCTATACTTTTTGACTTTTCACGATTTATTTTAACGCTCATCTAATAATTGTCATTTGATAGGTACTGATGCTATTATTACTCACCCATTTTCAGGTTCTATAAATTCAGCTCTACATTTCTTTCTTCGACACATCCAGATATACATCCAAATAAGAGAAAGAAAATGGAAGCAACTTCACAGCAGCGAGTCAAGCGAATTTGTGTTTTCTGTGGATCCAATTTTGGTAATAAACCAAAATTCATTGAGGCTGCAAAGGAATTAGGGAGAGTCATAACAGAACGAAATATGCACCTAGTATATGGCGGTGGCAATCTTGGATTGATGGGAAATATTTCAAAAACCGTTCTGGATGGTGGCTGTCATGTTTTGGGAATCATTCCAAAAACTTTGGCGGACGAACACATAATCGGAAAAACAAATGGAGATGAATGTATTGTCTCGGGGATGTCTGAACAACTCCTTGAAATGGTCAATACTGCTGATGCGTTTATTGCTTTACCAGGTGGGCTCAGAACATTTGAAGAAATATTCACAGTGGCATCATGGGCGCACTTGAACATTCATCGGAAGCCCATTGGATTACTCAACATTGAACATTTTTTCGATTTCTTGTTTGTATTTCTTGCGGAAGCCAAAAGACATGAGTTCGTCATAAAATCAGTACATTATATTTTCCTGACTGCAACAAAGGCCGAAGAATTAATTGACCAAATCCTAGCCTTTGAACCAAAAATCGACCACATTCTTTCCAAGTTGAGTTGGTCAGATAGCGATCGTGGTAAGAAGCGTAAATTGGACATAGATCTTAATCGGTAATTTTTCCTGTAGAATTTCAGCTAACTAGGTATTATCTTCTAAACTCTTCTTCTACTGTTTAAGACATTGGGGACAATGTCTCATTTAGGTTTGGGGGAGGAAATTAGTTGATCAGTACCTTGTTTTTAGTTTGTGTGTTGTTTTTATTTTTACTCCAAAATTTGTCGAAAAATACAATAAAAGTGAAAATTTTTCAAAAATTACAAAAATATTTTGTTTTTTTTTTTTTTTTTTTTTTGACTAAAAAGGTGAAATTGGTAAGAGATAGCTGAGTAAGGAGTTTTCACTCCTGAGACGTATCTCAAACCTAATTCGGAACAAGTTAATTTTTGTTTATTTCCTTTTGAATTATTTAATTTGTGAATTCTCCATAAAAATGACTAAAATGGATCTTCATATGCTCAGTTGATAGGTATTATCAACATGCATAGTAACATACGGACATGAGCTAAAATTGAAAAGTTTGTAATATTCAGTGCTTTAGTTTAATTGGAGGAATCATCTCAAAAAGTGATGGAGTAAAAAAAAAAAATCTGAGATCCGAGTTATTAAGTCTGTAAGGGTGTTTTAACACCTAGTGCCCTAAAGCCAACTGGTTTGGGAGTCACTGGCCCAAAGCTCGCTACATGGATCAAAGATGCTGTAAAAATATATATATCTGAAGTCTGAGTAATTAAGTCCGTAGGGGTGTCTCAACACCTGGTGCCCTAAAGCCAACTGGTTTGGGAGCCACCGACCCAACACTCGCTACATAGACGGAAGGTATTGTATATAAATAAAAAAAATCAAAAATCAAAGAAAAAATAAGAAAAATCAGAAAAATTATTCCATTGCTACAAAAAGGTGTAAATTCTGATAAAACTTTAGGACAAAAATATTACTCTCTTATCAACTGCACTTGTGACTGTTGTGGGCAAAAATGAGTTGATTAATATTTTGTTGGCTGTGTATATGGAGAATGGTAAATATAATAGGAGAATTTACTTATTCAGTAATTTAGAAAGAAAGAAAACAATTAGTAACTTGGAGTAGAAGTTTCACCTGATTAGTCACTAACTTCTTTATTCTATTTTCTCTTGTCTTTTTGCTTTTGTGTGCATTAGTCTTACTTTCTTTTTACTTTTGTAAAATGTTTGTGGGTATCATTGCTGTAAACCATCACGAGACTACAACTCGTCCAATAGGGACACTTAGGGGTTTAAGGCTTGTTGCATACGCTAAATGCAACCGTGATCCCTACGAAAGTGGCATAGTTTAAATTTGTTTATGTTATTTTATTTTGTGTTTTGCTCGAGGACTAGCAAAATGTTAGGTTTGGGGGTGTGATGAGTGGTATTTATATCACTATTTCCCACTCATTTAACCTGATAATTTGTATAGTTTTTCGGGTTTTTGAACGTTTTGATGCGTTTTATTATTATTTTGCAGATAAATAAAGTTTGGAAAGCACTGGAAGCAATTTGAGGTCAAAACAGTGAAATGGATGAAAAAGGGTATTTTTGTAATTTTGCCAGCGTCCCGATGCCAAGACCTTCAGCGTCACGACGCCTAACGTGCTCTGGTTATGCTAACGTGCGCCGAGGGTCACGTGTCAGAATCTGAGAAATTGTATTTGCTAACGTGCGCCAACCTTGCTAACATGCGCCGTGCCACGTGTCACAATCCTATTGGACCAAACATAGCGCATGCCACGTGTCGCCTTATCATTGGACCGAATTACCGGCGAATCACATGCTGCCACGTGTCAAGCTCTCATTGGACCGATCTTTAACACGTGCCATGTGTCAGCTTCTTATTGGACCGAAATATCAGCCATTCACCGCGTGCCATGTGTCAGCTTCTCATTGCACCATTTTACCGCGTGACACGTGTCATCACCAGATTGCACCGACGAAACGCGTGTGGTCAAACCGCGTAGACCAAATCCGCGTGCCAGAGTCGCGACGCCAAGGCTTGTAGCGTCGCGACGCCAGGTCCAGAAAATGCCTATAAATTGAGCTATTCAGCACTTCATTTGGTGTGCTTTCCTTGGGATTTTTTCCTTGATTTCATAGGAAGCATCTAGTTTTGTAAATTATTGTAATATTAAAATTATGTATTTTTATTTTTAGTTTTTATTACAGCTTTTTATTTATTTACTTTATGTTTTGTAGTTAAATTTCCGCTGGGGTAAAAGGTGAAACCTTTAATATAATTATCTAGGTAAATCTCACTTAATTATAATTTATAAATTATAATTTAACTGGATTAATTAATGGCAAACTTATTACCGCCTATATAGTCAGTCTAAATATAAATTACTTTATCGCCTATATGGCTGGTCTTTATGTGACAGATAATTACCGCCTATATGACTGATGTAATTGGACTAAATGGATTACCGCCTATATGGCTGGTTTTAAATGTTTAACATTATTAATTCCTGAGAAAGTAGAACATAAAATAATTTATATATTATAATAAGTGAGATTCCTAAATAAGAAATATTAAATGTGGATCCTCTAACCCAGCATTTTATTTTATTCTAGGGAAGTGATGAAACACAATATTCACACACTTAATAATTGATTTTCTTTTTATGGGTAATTCTTTAGTTTGTTTATTGAGTCTTAAGCTTAATGCTTCTTGTTGTCTGATCACCAATAAGATTGATGTGGTAAACTTAAAATGAACTAGACATAGGGATTTTAAGTTTCAGCCTTAGATTCAATAGCCCACGATCTTCCTTGAGGATAGATAACCCTTTAATAGATTTCCTTACAGGATAGACATATACCTGTCGGGCGGGGGTAGCCATAATTGGAACTTAATCTTAATAAATCCAGGTAATTTGGTTGACATAGACATATGGTTCAATTGGGTTATACTGGGTATTTGCGTCTGACCATCGACATAGGCTTTTGCATATTTTCGTGTTCCAGGTTAGCAAACTGATTTATTACATATATGTAAGAGAATCAATTCATCTTTAGAATAATATTGTGTGGAGTTACGACCCTAGATCTTTGAGTCTTTTTTTTATTTTCCTTAGTATTTTATTTTAAGTCTGTTTTTATTTTAATTAGCAAATCCACATTCAACCAACCAAAAGTAATCAATTCCCTTCTCCCTATAATTAGATACCTGTAAATAAATAGTATCAATATTAATAACAACAGTAGGAATTAAGTCCTCGAGGGATCGATATTTTTATACTACTTGAACGATACATGCGCTTGCGTTATACGTGTGTGTTTACGCCGGACAAGGGAATCGTTGATCAACAAGGAAGGACTGGTCTAAAAAACTGGATGACGCACTATGGGCCTACCGGACAGCTTACAAGACACCTATTGGTATGTCCCCATATCAAATGGTGTTTGGGAAAGCATTCCATCTACTAGTGGAGCTTGGACACAAGGTCTACTGGGCACTTAAGAAGTTAAATCTTGATCTACAACCTGCATGAGAGAAAAGGCTCCACCAACTCAACGAATTGGAGGAATTTCACTTACAGGCTTATGAGAATGCCAAACTATACAATGAAAAGACCAAGAAATGACATGATAAAAAAATAGTGCGCAGACAACTAGAGCCAGGGCAGCAAGTGTTATTATACGATTCACGGTTGAAACTATTCCCTGGAAAGCTGAAGTCAAAGTGGTCAGGTCCATTTATGATCACTCAAGTGTTACCATATGGAGTTGTTGAAATATACAACCCCAAATCCAACAACACATTCAAAGTTAACAGCCAGCGTGTCAAGCACTACTGGGGAGAATCTATTGAGCGACAAAAATAAAGTGGTATGGTATCCTGATAAACTTGCATTTGAATTTCAGATGTAGAAGGTGTTATGTCTTTGTCAACATTTGACAATGGTGTACTGGTCGTACCAGCAAGTAACTCCTTAAGTAGCACTTTACTTCGAGGTTTGGTTATGAAATATTCTAAATATTTTATCTCTTAAGCACCATTGATTCTAAAATGAACAATTAATTCATAACAATTATGAATATAAAACTTTCTATTCGCAATAGAAAAGTTGAGCGCTCAAATTGTTCAAGTCCCGAATCAACTCTTAAAAGAGATAATCTTCTGCTTCTCGTAAGAATGAGTGAATTCCATATCTATGTAAAACGTTCCCAGCTCCATATCCATAAAATACGTAGTTATTGGCCGGGAATGCAACACCGACCTCACCATAGTAAATCAAAGGACATAGCCTATCATGTAGGAGTTCGTAGTACACTCAGGATTAAGATCGAATCTATATATGACCATCTATTAGATAAAATGAATTTCTTCGATTAACGGATATTAAAAAAATTCGTATTTATCTGAGTCCAGTCCTATATGATCTCATCATACAAGGTGCCTCCATTCCCATGTCACTGCATGAACGATCCCGGATCAAGGTCGTCATACAAGTATAGAATGGACCGCAGCTATAGATAAACCACAAACAAAGTACCCTATTTGTTTGCTCTCTATGGACTATTTAGATTACTAACTTCAGACTTAAATCCTCTTGTGCATCAAATATACACTAAGTCTGAAGGTATAATAGTAATCAAGGTAAACAAGACAATTATGCAATATGTGATACAAATCAAACAAATTTGTAAAATGAATAATGCATTTATTATTATTACAATAATCAATTTCGTTTTACAATACATGAAGCTTTAGGACATAAATCCCAACATAATGCACCCGCCACATTTTGCACATTGATGAATGAAGTCTTCCATGAATATCTTGACAAATTTGTAGTGGTCTATGACATTGTTGTCTACAACACTAACTTGGAGGAGCAAAAAAGACATATGGCCATGGTATTCCAAAAGCTGAAGGATAATAAACTCTATATGAAGAGGGAAAAATGCTCTTTCGCTCAAGGACACATCAAATTCCTCGGGCACATTATAGAACAAGGTCATATCCGAATGGACATGGAGAAAGTGAGGGCAATTCGCGAGTGGAATACCCCAACCAATGTTAGAGAGCTGCAGTCGTTCCTTGGACTTACCAACTATTATAGGAGATTCGTGAAGCAATACTCCAAGAAGGAAACACCCTTGACATAATTATTGAAGAATGAAGTGACTTGGGAATGGTCTGGCGCTTGCAAGGAAGCCTTTGAGAGTCTAAAGGAGGTGATGATGGAGGATCCAGTACTCGTACTCCTATATATTTGAAAACCATTTGAAGTTTAAACGAATGCCTCTGACTTTGCTATATGAGGAGTATTGCTACAATAGGGCCATCCCATTGCCTATGAAAGTCGTAAACTTTCTGAAGCTAAACGGCGATATACGGCACAAGAGAAGGAGCTCTTGGCGGTGATACAATGTTTGCGGGTGTGGAGACACTATCTCTTGGGGTCGAGATTTGTGGTAAAAATAGACAACTCTACAGTCAGCCATTTTCTTACCCAACCAAAGCTTACACCAAAACAGGCCCGATGGCAAGAGTTCTTGGCAGAGTTTGACTTTCACTTCGAGCATAAAATGGGTTGTCTGAATCAGGTAGCAGACGCTTTGAGCTGAAAGTCTGAGTTTAATCACTTGAAGACTTTAGCCAACATGTCTTTCAGCATTATCTCGATGCCAATCAGAGAACTCATCCGAAGCAATTTGGAAAAGGACCCCGTGTCTAAAGTACTTTTGAAGTTGGTACAAGAGGGCAAGGCTCATCAGTTTTGGTTTGAGGATGGGCTTTTATGGACAAGAGGGAATCACTTGTACGTTCCCAAGGTAGAAAGCCTACGGAGAACCTATATGAAGGAATGCCATAATATATTATGGGCCGATCACCCATGATGGCAAAGAACTCATGCATTACTGAAGTAGAGATATTACTGGCCACACATGCATGACAATGTGACGGAGTATACTAAAACTTGCCTCATCTGCCAGCACAATAAAGTAGAAAAGTTAAAGACCCCAAGGCTGTTGGAACCATTGAGTGTCCCAAATAGGCCATGGGAGAGTGTTTATCTTGACTTCATAACCAACCTTCCAAAATTGGTGACCTAACCAAACTTTTGGTGATTGTTGATAGGTTCTCCAAGTATGCGACGTTTATACTAGCACCTAAGTACTACAAGGCGGAAGAAACTGTAAGATTATTTTTCAAGCATATGGTGAAGTATTGGGGGGGGTACTTATGTAGGAAACACTTTCCTTGCGCAACAGAAATAGTTTAGGCACACGGATCGGTCTTGAAAAATTGTCTGCCCTTCCCTTTGAACTGTCAAAACTTTTTCAGTTTTAGACAAAATTCCAGCCCCGAAATAGCCCCGGAATAGTCCCCGAATAGCCCCGAACAGTCGGACAAAAACTAGACTGTTTTGGACTCGATTCACGCCCAACGCACTGTAAAAACAGCCCCGAAAATGTGTGGACTAAGGTTGCATTTTGGTTCTGATTTTTCACTTGAAAACAGCCCCAACACAGCCCCCAAACACCACAAAGTATATAATTGGACTATCCAATTATACTAAATCCGCTATAATAAATTGATCTAGCATGGGGACTAAATAGACCAATGGTTCCGAGCTCCAATAATCTCTAAATACTAATTAAGCTCTTAATTAAATATTCCGAATTATTAACTCCGAGTTATTCCACTAAAAACCCAAAAGTGCACTCTCGTTGCCGCAGATGATATATTAAGCCGAACCAAGTCGGTGTCCATCGATAAAGTCACTACATACGAATTGACCCTTCACGAGTATCTCGTAATTAGAGCTCGGTCATAATGTCTGTTATACCCCTATAATTATTTATATCTTAAGTACCATTGATTCTCTAATGAACGATTTATTTATAAACATTGTGAATTTTAATCTTTCTATTCATAATAGAAATACTTGAGTGCTCAAACCGTTCAAGTACCGAATCAACCCCTAAGAAAGATACTCCTATACTTCTCGCAAGAATGAGTGAACTCTATATCTATGTAAAACGTTCCCATTAATATAACAAACCATGTCCCCAAAGTACGTAGCTATTGGTCGGGATTGCTACTCCAACCTCACCTTTGTAAATCAAAGGACATAGCTAGCCATGCAAGAGTTCGTAGTACACTCAGGATTAAGATCAATCCATATATGACCATCTAGTAGATCGAAATGATTTTCTTTGCTTAACGGATATTATAAGAAAGTCATTTCCATCTGGGTCCAGTCATATATGATCACATCATACAATGTGCCTTCATTCTCATATCTCTACATGGACGATCCCGGGTCAAGGTCGTCATACAAATATAGAATGGACCACAGCTATAGATAAACCACAAACAAAATACCTGCTTTATTTGCTCTCTATGGACTGTTTAAGATTACTAACTTCAGACTTAAATCCTCTTGTGTATGACATTCATACACTAAGTCTGAAGACACATAAGTAATCTAGAGTAATCAAGATAATTTATAATATGCGAAAATTAAACAAACACTTTGATAAATGAATAATGCATCATTTTATTTCAAAACATATAAATCTGTTTACATTACATGTAGCTCTAGGGCATACATCCCAATAATCTCCCATTTACACTAGAGCAAATGAGACATGTCACATAATCCTAGACCATCTAGGTGACCTTCAAACACTTTAACCGACAAGGTCTTTGTAAACGGATCAGCCAGGTTCTTTACGGATGCAATCTTTGTGACAATAATTTCTTCTTTCTGCACTATCTCCCTGATAAAATGATATTTCCTCTCTATATGCTTTCCCCTCTTATGGCTTCTTGGTTCTTTTGAATTTGCCACTACACCACTATTATCGTAATAAAGTGTGAGTGGTCCATCCATATCTGGAACAACTTCCAGATCTCCCAAGAATTTATGAAGCCAGACTGCTTCCTTAGCTACTTCACAAGCTGCTACGTATTCAGCCTCTATGGTGGAGTCAGCAATGAAAGATTGCTTTATACTCCACCATACTATAGCTCCACCGCATAGGGTTAACACTGATCCAGATGTTGATTTCCTAGAATCGACATCTGCCTGAAATCAGAGTCCGTATACCCCCTTAGGATCATATCCTCACCGGAATATAAAAGCATATAATCTCTCATTCTCTTAAGATACTTGAGAATATGTTTCACAACCACCCAGTGATCCAATCATGGGTTTGACTGAAACCTACTAACTACTCCCACTGCAAAACAGATGTCCAGTCTCGTGCATAACATAGCATACATGAGACTACCAACTGCTCAGGCATATGAGATATGTCTCATTTCCTCAACATCTTGAGGTGTCTTAGGAGACTATTCCTTTGACAAATGAATTCCATGCCGAAAAGGCAGATTTCCTTTATTGGAATTCTACATCCCAAATCGCACAAGGATCTTGTCGATATAGGATGCTTGAGATATAGCTAACAGTCATTTCTTGTGATCTCGAAGAATCTGAATCCCAAGAACATAACTGGCCTCTCCCAAATCTTTCATTTGGAATTGGGTAGCTAGCCAGGTTTTCACGTCCGATAATATCGTTACATCATTCCCAATGAGTAAAATATCATCGACATATAAAACAAGAAAAACCACATTTCCGTCAATAATACGCTTGTATACACAAGGCTCATCAATATTTTTCTCAAAATCATAAGACTTTATCATGGTATCAAATCTTATATTCCAAGATTGAGATGCTTGCGTAAGTCCATAAATGGACCTTTCCAGCTTGCAAACATTTTGCTCTTGACCTTGCCTATGAACCCCTCTGGTTGTACCATATAGATACTCTCATCAAGATTGTCATTCAAGAATGCAGTCTTGATGTCCATTTTCCAAATTTCATAGTCATAATATACGACAATAGATAAAAGAGTGTGCATAGATTTGAGCATGGCTACTGGCGAGAAAGTTTCCTCATAGTCAGCTCCATCTTTCTGGGTATAACCCTTAGCCACTAGCCTAGCCTTGAAGGTCTATACCTTCCCATCTGCTCCCCTCTTCCTCTTATAGATCCATTTGTAACCTATGGATTTCACCCCATCAGGTTGGTCTACAAGTTCCCAGACTGATTTGGAGTACATAGACTTCATCTCTAGGTTCATGGCTTTGAGCCACTACTCTTTGTCAGAATCATCCATTACAATACGAAAGGTGAATAGATCATCTATACCATCGCTGGATGCGACAACTTGTTCCTCTCCAACCTCAAGGTAGCGATCAGGTTGTCGTACAACCCTCCCCCTGCGTCTAGGTGGCAGATCATTCTGACGAACTTGCATCGTATGCTCAGATTTCGAAGTTGTTATGTATTTGTCAAATGTCGTTGACGATGGTATGCTGGTCGAACCAGCAAGTAACTCATTGAGTAACACTTTACTTCGAGGCTTGAACTCCCTTATATAGTCCTCCTCCAGAAACATAGCATTTATCGATACAAACACTTTATTATCTTCAAGACTATAGAAGAATCCACCCATAGTCTCCTTAGGATAGCCTACAAATAGGCACACCTGAGAATGTGGCTCCAACTTTCTAGTCTTATTCTTCAGCACATGTGCTGGACACCCCCATATGCGGAAATTTCACAAACTAGTTGTACGACCAATCCACAACTCTAAGGGAGTCTTAGGAACAGACTTAAATGGAACTACATTAAAGATATGCATTGCAGTTTGCAGTACATATCCCCAGAACGAACTAGGTAGTGAGCTATAACTAAATATAGATCTCACTATGTCTAGTAGGGTCTGATTTCTCCTCTCTCCAACACCATTTTGCTGTGGTGTTCCAGGTGCTGTGAGCGGGGATACTATCCCATGCTCAACTACGAATTCCTCAAAATCTCTGTCAATGAATTCTCCTCCACAATCTGATCATAGAATTTTGATTTTTTTACCTAACTGGTTCTCAACCTCAGCACGATACTCTTTGAACTTTTTAAAATATCTAACTTGTGCTGCATTAGGTAAACATACTCATATCTGGAATAGACGTCAATAAATGTGACGAAGTATTCATAACCACCTCGGGCTCTTACATTCATCGGTCCGTAAACGTCAGAATGTATTAGCTTAAGTGGTTGACTGGCTCTTATACCTTTTCCAGTAAAAGGTCTCTTGGTCATTTTCCCTTCTAAACAGGATTGGCAGATCGGTAAAGTTATGAGATTTAACTGGTTTAAGGCTCCGTTCTTTATCAATCTGTCTATCCGGTCAAGGTTGATATGACCAAGTCTAAGATTCCACAGATATGTGTCATCGTGAGAAATCTTTTGCTGTTTAGTTTTAGGTTTCTCAACCTTAAACATTTCAGCTTTGAGCAGTGACCTATGTGATAACGGTCTTAACACATACAAGTTATTTTCTGAGTTTCCTATGCACATGGTTAATCCATTTCTACCAATAATAACTAAATTGCTATTAAAAGAAACTGAATAACTATCATCCAAAAGTTTAGAAACATAAATCAAATTCCTGCGAAAACCAGGAATGAATAACACATTGTTCAAATTTAAATAACTATTATTTGTAAAATTTAAACTAGAAACTCCCACTGCTCTTGCTGAAATGGCATCCCTCGTCCCGACCCTCATGCTCTAGTCACCTTCAGCAAGGTCCGTCCATGAGTCAACTAGCTGCAAAGAAGAACAAACATGGTTAGTGGCTCTAGAATCAATAATCCAAGCGGATTTATCATCCTCCACTAATAGAGTTTTGATAACGAGTAAATCATATTTACCTGTATCTTTTTTATCCTTAAGCTCAGCAAGGTATTTAGGACAATTCCTTTTCCAATGCCCGTTCTTGTTACAGTGGAAACACTTTCCCTTGGGCTTGGCATCCTTGGAGCCTTTCTTGTTCTTCTTCTTCATGGGCTTTGCCTTAGCCTTCCCAGTGCTATTCTTCTTCATCCTTGCAGATTTAGAAGACTCGACAATATTTGCCTCAACACCGGACTTACGAGGATCCATAAGCATCGACTCGTAGTGAGTGAGCTCATTAAGCAGTTGGGTCAAAGTAAAAGTTAACTTGTTCATAACATAGTTGCTTTTAAACTGCAGGAAACTCTTCGGAAGAGTTTTCATAATCATGGTCACCTGGCTACGCTCGTCAATACGAGCTCCATGGGTTTTTGCAGTGTTGTGATAAGTCATCATCTTCAAGACGTGCTCTCAGACTGATGTCTCATCCTTCATCCTAGCAGTCATCATTGAGACCATGTGTAGGAATTGCATTTTTGCATGTGAAACCCAATGATGAGTCTCAGTTGGAGGCACTACCTTTTTAGTTAAGGATATTGCGGGAAACGGTCGTCGGAAGGGAATCGGTATTTCGTTAGATCCTTGTTCACTTATTTAGCGTCAAGCTCACTTGTTGGACCTCCGTTTAGATCACCTTTGGCCAGAAAAAAAACCAAAACCCTTTTAATCTAGCCCATACACGCCTAACCCACTCACCAAGCCAAACCAAGCCCACACCACAACTAGGCCCACACGCCCATATCACCCTAAATTACATCAAATTAAATCAAATATTAAATAAATATTAATTAGATAATGTAATTGAATTAAATAAAATAATTAAACCATTTACCAATTAAATAAAACACAAAATATAATTATACCAAATTAAAATATTGTAACTTCCTAATCCAAAATATCATATACTAAATTAAAGAAATATCATGCCTAATTAAAGCACTCATAACCAATTTAAAGATATTGACTTCATAATCTAAACCAATCTTGTCTCCATAAAATCCATTGCTTTCCTTCTTTAACACTAAATCAAATCCCTTCCCTGTTAACAAGGAGAAGCCCTAGCCCTTCTCTATATAATAAAGCCAAACCAAGCCTCTCCCCCTCTCAATTCACGCCCAACTCTCTCTAATCTCTTACAATTCACAGCAATAGCACCATAACAAGTAAAGAAGAATTCTCTTCATCTCCTCCACTCACCAAGCCGAAACCAGCCCCATACAACAACCCTCCATTACCGAAAATTACACCCCCATAAACACCTTAGATCACCGAAAAATATAGCCCCAAAACTGTCCTCACAAGTGCCGAAAATCACAACCCCATACAGCCCCTAAACACCATCCAATTACCAAAAACAACTGCCCCTGGAACTGCAAATGCAGTAACATTACCAAAAATTAACCCCTAAAATAGCAGCAAAATCCTCTTAAAACAGTCCCTAAAATCCTTAAAATAGTAACATAAAAAAACTGCACACTAAGCCTCCTTAAGCAACAGAAAAACACAGCCCTTGAACCTCTAAAAACACAAAAAACAGTAGCTTTGAAGACCTGAAACAGTAAGCAAAAAATACAGAGGAAACATCAGCAAAACGGAGGTCAAACAGCAAGAAAAATAGCAAAACGGTGAGCTAAGACGCTAAACCAGTGAACCGGAGAAGTTGAGGAGCTTTTACCCTTCCGATCTCCGTGAAACGCAAGTCCGAAAATCGGTAAAAAAGGTTAGACCTGAGGGTATTTTTCACACTCGTTTTCAATTTATTTTTATTATTTATTGAGTATTGTTCGCATGATTATTATGTTAAAATGCATATTGTGGCCCTTGAGTAGATAAATATGCATGTATTACGAAATATTGTATGTTGTGGCCTTGGAATAAAATGAAAGATGTGTCAACTCTCGCGGTATATCAAATGAAAAACCGACATAAATTTCATAGCCGATTCCGAATGGACGGTAGTATGATCTGTACTCGGGATACAACTCCACGTACCGCTTGAGTAAACGACACCTTCTTTTATTTTATTTTGCTTTGATTTATTTATTATTCGTCATTTAAATTCCGCATGTTACTTGTTTATGCATGATGCGATCGAGCGCATGGGCTTAGTAAGTCGGATTAAAGGTCCCCTATTTGGAGGGGTTAAAACCCTTTACGACGATGCTTTGCCGCGCCGGTTGATGTGTGTTCGGTTGAATGTACGATATGTTCAATTGGGCATACTAAGTTTGATATTATTGTCTTTATTCTTTGTATGCATGATGCGATCGAGCGCATGGGCTTAGAAAGTCGGATTAAAGGTCCCCTATTTGGAGGGGTTAAAACCCTTTACCACGATACTTTGCCGCGCCGGTTGATGTGTGTTCGGTTGAATGTAAGATATGTTCAATCGGGCATACTAAGTTTGATATTATTGTCTTTATTCTTAATATGCATTATGCGATCGAGCGCATGGGCTTAGTAAGTCGGATTAAAGGTCCCCTATTCTGAGGGGTTAAAATCCTTTACCACGATGCTTTGCCGCGTCGGTTGATGTATATTCGGTTGAATGTAAGATGTGTTGAATGGGGTATACGAAGTTTCATATAGTTATCTTTATCTTTGTACGTATTGTAATGAAAAACACATGGGCTTATTGTGTTGGACTAAAAAGGTTCTCCATTTGGGGAAGAAAAGCCTAAAAGGCAACCTTTACCACGATATTTGCCGCATCTTTCATACATTGATTACATCATCTATCCCTGTCTTGGCTCGATCTATTACCATTGGTACACCCATATTATTAGCCCTTGCACTTTCCTTTGTTCACACACAAACTAGAACCCTCATTCACGTTAAGACCTAAGCCTCTTCACGCTAATCACACCTTCACCCACTTAGCCTCAACCCACGCGTAAAGCCACCTATACCATTCACATCATAAAGCCATTATCCTAACGCACAGCCCTCTCAAACACTTAAGCCTGACCACCGCGCAAAACTGCCTCCCTCACTGCACGAGAAAACCCATGCCTTTTTGGCCACACATTGCCGCACCTAACTCCCTACAAATCACTTCAGATTGCCGTGAAAAGAACCCCCAAGCAGCCCAATTTCACGCACACAACCAACACCAAATCTGCCCATAAAATAATAGACCTTTGCCGATCAAATACAAAGCCATAAACACTCAAAACAGCAGCCCCCTTTGACGCATCAGACACCTCTAAAACAGCCTTGAACTACATCACAATACCCCCAAAAAGGACCCACGCATCTGTTTGTGTCAATTCTAGATATCTTTTCCGCGCTTCTTGCCATGTCATTTATCTTTTAGCACATCATTTCTCTATTCAAGCATGTATTATGAAATCCCATATAGTCATCCTTATCTTTGTACGCATCATAATGAAAAGCACATTTATTCCATTGATTGCATCATTTACCTTAGTCTTGGCTTAATGTATTACAATTCATATATCCATGTTATGATAGCATTTGAGTATTATTTCTTGTGGTATATCAGATGGAAACCCATACATAAATTCCGTAGCCGATTCCGAATGGACGGTAGTGTGGTATGTACTTGGGATACAATTCCACGTACCACTTGGAAAAGTGCTCACATGTGTGTTTGTGTCCATATTAGTTATCTTCTTTTGCACCACGTCATAACATGCTTACTTCAATGCCTAATTGCATCCTTAATTGTCTTTTTGCATTATGTACTTAGTTGACTCTTTTATTTACGCATGGACATGTAATGGCTATTTGTTTATGCTTCCGCACGTATAAGTATGATATGTCTATGAAATCACATGTTCGCCATTATTTGATTCGCTTTTGTGTGTACTTGCGTGGTTAGTATGTGCTTGTGTTTCCATGAATACAATATGCCAATGAAGTTGTATGTTCGTTGCTACTTTGATTTACTTTCAAGCATGCAATCTTAGATGTAAGATATATGAAAATTAAGGTGTAAGTTTTATTTTTGCGCATATGAACTTAGAAGCATGATACTCTTGGAAATAAGTGTTACTTAAGCTTGATTAAATTATTACACAAATCCTTTCATTACAAGTGACATAAGTAAGGGACCATTCCGTACCCAACGGTTTGAGGTCTTCCTTGCGAGGGTGAGTGCGGCCTCTTAATCTCATTTTCCCGATTCACACCAGGTGGCGACTCCATTATTCTCCGGTTTAGTCCCCCGTGGCTACTCCGTCCCAACTAGGCCGCGAGCCGGAACAGCATGCGTCGTCCAGTTTATGTGTTCCTACAGTCTGGCGACTCCACTGGGGATAGAGAATCGGCCCCGAAATATTGTCTTGTAATGTTTGGATTTATGTTTTAATTGACCGTGTCTATAGTGGATAAAATGGGGGTTTAATCAAAGGAATTTTGAGGCTAGGTAATGGTTTGGTGTATTCCTTCATTCACTACCTTTCTAGAAGGAAAAGCTGTGAAGGCACCTATATAGCCATCTACCGTAGCCTATTGTGATGGACTAATTTGGAGGACTCGTTGTTTATTCCTGTCACCAAGCGATAAGAGCCTAAGAGGCTAGGTACTTAAGAGAGCCTCGCTCCACCCTCCCTCTGGGGAATCTACAACGGGAAATCCATTTGACAGTAGTCACACACCATAGCTCATTGAACGTACCTTAGTGTATAAAAAAGGGTGCGCTCACTTGGACGCTAAAACCCTTGACTGGGGAGACCTAGTTGTAGGCCATCCTTCGCCGGTGAGAGCCTTTGTCTACACTCTTGCGAACCCATCCATAGACCAGGGTTGTATGGTTAAAGTAACAATTATTTCCTTGAGTATGTGCTTGTGGACCATCCTCATTTGGATACAGTTGGACTATTGTCAGAAATGCGAACTTGCTGGGCCATTTAAACTGGGGCGAGTTCGTACCTTATGACCATTAGGCCCAAAGCTTCTGAAATGTTGATGGGCCATTCTGTAGAAATCATTGTTTTATGTTTGCATTATCTTTCTTTTATGCTTGTGTTTGGGAACATCGTCGTTTGAATCCATTTGGACCATTTGTCATGGGATATGGGCTTGTTGGGCCATTTAAACTGGGACAAGAACATATTTCATGACGGTTGGGCCAAAGGCTTCTAAGTGATTGATGGGCCACTTTGTGCTTGTGTTCGGAACATTACCATTTGGATTTAGTTGGGCTCCTTGCCATGAGATGTGAACTCGTTGGGCCATTTAAACTGGGACGAGTTCACTCCTATGACAGTTAGCCCAAAAGCTTCTAAAATGATAACGGGCCGATTTGTTTGAAAATTTTAGTTGATTTAGTATGTTATATATGTTACATACATCTCATGCACCTCATACATACATATGTCATGTTAACACCTTCTATGTCTCAAAAAGACATCATAGATACCGTTTGGGTTAGAGAAGGGACAAGACTCACTAAAAGAAAAGTAACAGGCATGAGTGAATCCGATAACGAGGCATCCCGTATAGATCAGTTAGAGAACGGTCTCGCCAAGATTACTGAACAATTGCAAGCTTTGACTACTGCTGTGGCTGGTATAGCCGGGTCTCGTGCTGGGGTTAGTTATGGGGATGTGAGGCAAGAGAAACCTCCGAACAGATTGGGGGATGATATCCCCACTTTTGATGATGATATGGCAGATTATGTAGCAGGCAGAGTATCTGGGTCTCAGGCAGAGTTACAGAAGCTTTGGGATCAGGTTGAGTCAGTTACCCGCAAGATGAGGGGTAAGAATGAGGATTTGCTGGATTATGACACACTGATTTCGAGAAGAACAGTTGCCGGCACAGTTCAAGATGCCTGATAAGGCTAAGTTTAATGGGAATGGGGATCCAAGGGTGCATCTCCGACATTTTGTATCAGTCATGAGTTCAGTTGGCCTATCTCAGCGCCAAATGCAGAAGATGTTTGGAATGTCACTCGAAGGGGCTCCCGTGGTGTGGTACCACAGTTTGGAGAAGAAAGTGAAAGAAGATTGGAGGGAGTTGGCTGAGGCCTTCCTGAAGTAGTATGTCACTGACCTAGAGATCGATCTGTCACTCCGCGATCTGGAGAATGTTAAGCAAAAATCGGAGGAGAGTTTTAAGGAGTATGTGGACCGATGGAGAGGTCAGTTGTTGAAGATGAAGACTAGGCCTTCAGAGAATAATCAGATTAAAATGATTATCAAGGGCACCAAGCCCTCCATTTACAGCAAGTTGAGGAGGATAACCTCCATGATTATGATTTTCGGCAGTTGAGGGAAACTGTCATGGATATTGAGAAGAAGAGGCCGAAGAATAGAAAATTCTATGGTCTGAACATGAGGCCCATTGGGGGGACATCGGGAACAAAGCCCGTTTTTCTGCTGAGATTACCGTTATCCGGAACCGGAGATTTTCCAACATGGGAAGACCCCTTTCAAATGTGCTAGAGAAATTGAAGAGGCAAGGGCTCTTAAAACCCTTGGAAGCCAAACCATTACCCAATCCCCCACCATCACATTATAACCTAAGCATTTACTGTCACTTTCACCAACAAAAGGGCCATGACACCGACACTTGCGCCCGACTCCGCCATGAAATCCAAGACCTGATAGACTCCAAGAAAATACCTGACCCAGAAACAGAACAACCTAACACACACAGAAACCCCTTACCCAACTACTGTGCCGTACCACCACCAACCTATATGATCAATTCTGGCCTCCCAGAAGACCTTGTCCTAAAATCCTTTCACCCTCAAGCCTTTTGCATGGGAATCTGGGATAGTACTAGTGAAGATGAGACTGAGCAGGGGAAAAACTTTTGGCTTGATTTCTCTAGCAGTGATGAGGAAGAAGTGAGGGGAATGACGCGCAACGGTCGTTTTTACAATGATATGGCAGAAAATGGTAAGAAAGTTTTGATAGATGGTAGAGAAGTGGTTGAGACTGCAGAAAATACTGAGGGGGATATAGTGCTGAGGCAATTGAGGAAGACTAGAGCACAAGTGAGTATCTGGGAACTGTTATGTGCATCTCGGGAGCATAGGCAGGCCATGGTTGAGGCCTTGAGCAAGATTGTGGTACCGGAAGACGCCAACCCTGCAATGTTTGTCGGGTCAGTTCAGAAAGAAGCTTTGCAGATATCTTTTTCTGAGGATAAACTCCCGGCGGAGGGGAGAAATCATAATAGGCCTCTATTTATCAGGGCTGAGGTGAGGGGCAAGAGAACTTCATGTGTGATGGTGGATGACGGTTCGTCTATCAATGTGTGCCCGCTGAAAATTCTGGCAAGATTGGGTATGAAAGCGACATACTTGGACCCCTCCAGCATGACTATTAAGGCTTATGATGACAGTAAAAGGGGAGTTGAGGGTAATTTTGTGGCTATGGTCAAGGTAGGCCCGATTGAAGTTGAGGTTGAGTTCACGGTACTGGACATCCCGGTTACTTTCGCCTTATTATTGGGAAGGCCTTGGTTTCACAAACTTTGGGGCGTGCCTTCCACTTTACATCAGATGATCAAGTTCCCGTATAAGGGAGAAGTTGTTACTATCCGGGCTGAGGTAGATAATGCCGTGGCTGCCTTGGAGACACAACCTTTCACGAGGTTTCAGGTGTCGGCTACTTTTGAGGAGTGGGTGGATCCTAGGGTGGCTAGGATCATGAAAAAAATGAAGTTCGAGCCATGTGAAGGTTCAAAATTACCAGATTTCAGAGGACAAACTACTCGGAAGGGTTTGGGGTACAGTCTGATGAAGAAAAGCCAAATGTCAAGAAAAAAGGGCCTGAAACTGATGGAATGTTTTGTGAAAGCTTCAGGATATCAAGGGGAGCCTGAACCTGTGGAAGTTAATGGAATTGTGGTACCTGGGTTTGAGATCTTCCAGGATATGTTGGGTTAGAAGCCAATAGTTGAAGAAATTGTGAAGAAAGAAGAAGAGAATTGGGAAGAAGAATTGATGAAGTTAGAGAGCCTGACTCTGGGAGAGGACAAAAAACCTGAGGAAAACCTAGTTGCAGAGGAAGAAGTGTCTATAGATGATGAAGACATTTACCTTCTTGATTTGTTTGAATGTACTTCCGTATTATCCAATAATAAAGACATTTCTTTTGCTTACTTGCCTGAGTCATTTCCATTTACTCTGCACGAATCAAGCATATTTGATATCAGTTCGGCCAGAACTACTGCATTTAACTTGGGTACACTTGAGAACCCTTAGGAAATTCTGATTGCAAATGAAGTTACCTCCGAAGAAATGGAGAAATTAGAAGAAGTATTGGTCAGATATGCCAAAGTGTTTGCCTGGTCCTATGAGGACATGCCTGGGGTAGACAGAAACATTACCCAGTACACAATACCAACTTATCCAATGAGGCCAGTAAAACAGAAACTTCGATGGATGAGACCAGAATGGGCTGAGAAAGTCAGAGAGGAAGTTAAGAAACAGATAGATGTGGGGTTCCTGGAAGTAGTAAAGTATCCTGAGTGGTTGGCTAATATAGTGTCGGTGCCAAGGAAAGACGGGAAGGTTAGAATGTGTGTAGACTACAGAGATCTCAACAAGGCTTGTCCGAAAGATGATTTTCCTCTGCCGCATATAGATGTTCTGGTTGATAGTGCGGCTTTGTCTGCTATGTATTCATTTGCTGATGGATTTTCAGGTTACAATCAGGTTCTCATGGCTGAGGAAGACAAACACAAGACTGCATTTATTACTGAGTGGTGGTACTTATTGTTACAAGGTAATGCCGTTTGGGCTTAAGAATGCGGGAGCTACTTATCAGCAGATGGCCACTACAATTTTCCACGACTTGATGCACAAAGAGATTGAGGTGTATGTGGATGACATGATGGTGAAATCAGAGACAAGAGTTGGGCATATTGAAGCACTGGAAAGGTTCCTTCAGAGAGTTGACAAATACAACCTGCGGCTAAATCCCAAGAAATGTGTGTTTGGGGTGACATCAGGAAATTGCTTGGTCATACAGTGGGAATGGGCGGAATAGAGGTAGATTCTGAGAATATCAAGGCAATCACAAAAATGCCAGCACCAAAGACTGAGAAAGAAGTCAGAGCATTCCTGGGGAAGATTCAGTACATCAGTCGGTTCATTGCCAAGTTGACATCAGTATGTGAGCCTATCTTCAAGCTTTTGAGAAAAGATCATCCAGTGAGATGGAATGAACAGTGTCAGACAGCCTTCGACAAAATCAGAGAGTACTTGGTAAAGCCTCCTGTATTGAAACCTCCGAGACCGGGCAAACCTTTGATATTGTATTTGGCTATAGAATCAGAAGCACTGGGGGCAATGATGGTACAGGCAGATTAGACAAGGGTAGAACATATAGTCTATTATCTGAGTAAGAAGTTGCTCCCGTATGAGGCTCGGTATCAAGAAGTAGAGAAGATCTATCTTGCTGTGGTATGGGCTTCCAGAAAGTTGCGACATTATTTCCAGTCTTACAAGATCCAGGTAGTGGCCAAGGAGAATCCTCTGAAATATCTGCATTCAGTGCCTTCGTTGGTGGGGAAATTGGGCAGATGGTTAGTATTGCTGACAGAGTTCGATATTGAGTATCTCACCTCCAAAGTGATCAAAGGGCGAACAGTAGCAGAGTTTCTGGCATTGCAATCAGTATAAGTTTGAATTTCCAGATGAAGAGATCCAAGCAATAACAGTTCAGAGATGGAAGATGTATTTTGACGGAGCAGTGAATTACAAGAGAGCCGGAATTGGGATCGTGATAGTGACCCCCGAGGGAGAAACTTTGCCTTTGGCCAAGAGGTTGACATTCAGAGTGACTAACAACATGGCCGAGTATGAAGCATGTGCTTTTGGTTTGACAGCATTGATAGCCTTGAAGGCCGGGAGTGTGGAAGTCTACGGAGATTCTATGTTGGTAGTCCAGCAGATGCGAGGAGAATGGGAATTGAAAGAAGAACGGTTGAAACCTTACCATTTTTACCTCAGAAAGTTGGCACAGGTTATCCCCGAGTGTGAGTTTCAGCACTTACCGAGAGAAGAGAATCAGATGGCAGATGCATTGGCTATACTTGCAGCAACTTGGGAAAATCCAGAAAAGTTAGCGATGAGATGGTTGATACTGACAAGTTAGCAGACATGTTTATGAGATAGAAAGAATTCTCGAAGTTGAGGTCGGCGATGGTAAACCTTGGTATTATGACATTCAGAGGTATCTGGAACATGGTGAACTCGCGGAAGGGGCAGGCAGAAAAGACAGAATAGCCATTCAAAATTTAGCTTCCCAGTATGTGATTTTGAAAGGGGAACTGTACAAGAGGCAAGCAAACAGTATTCAGTTGAAGTGTTTGAGAAAAGAAGAAGCTCAACATGTAATGGAAGAAATAACACGCCGGGGTATGTGGTCCGCACATGAACGGGTTGAATCTGTCCCGCAAGATAGTGAGACAAGGTTTTTATTGGTCAACTATGGAAACAGACTGCGCGAATATGGTAAAGCACTGTCATGATTGTCAAGCACATGGTAATTTGAATCACTTGTCGCACACAGAGTTGCACGGGTTGTCAGAGCCGTGGCCTTTCTCAGCATGGGGATTGATATGATTGGAGAAATTCGACCGAATGCATCGAATGGGCATCGCTTCATAATAGTGGCGGTGGACTACTTCTCGAAGTGGGTGGAAGCCGAGTCATTTCGCAATGTTACAGCAAAACAGATGGCAAAGTTTATAGCTCGGAACCTCATTTGTCGGTATGGTATGCCGCATCATATAGTGACAGACAACGGAGTTCAGTTTCAAGGAGAGATGAAGGCAATGTTACAGAGGTTTGGGATAGGCCACCACAAGTCATCACCATACAGGCCGCAGGCAAATGGGGCAGTTGAGGCAGCCAACAAGACTATAAAGACGATTTTAGCCAAGATGACAGAGAACTGCAGAGATTGGGCCGAGAAATTACCGTACGCCTTGTGGGGGTACAGAACATCTGTGAGAACAGCAACGGGAGCCACACCTTATTCTTTGGTCTATGGAATGGAAGAAGTATTGCCAGTAGAAGTAGAAATACAGTCTATGAGGGTATTAGCAGAGGCAGAATTACCGGAACAAAAATGGGCCGCACAGAGGTTTGATCAGTTAGCACTGCTGGATGAGAAGAGAACAAAGTCTTTGTATCACATGCAGTTGTATCAGAAGAGATTAGCCCGAGCATTCAACAAGAAAGTACGCCCCACCAAGATCAGAAAGGGTGATTTGGTACTTAAGCAATCAAGGCCGTCGACGACAGATCCAAGAGGAAAGTTCAGACCTAACTGGGAAGGACCTTACATAGTACATAAAGTAATGGGAAATGGAGCAGTGAGGCTATCAGACTTGGAAGGGAACGAGTTCACCGAGACGATCAACGTAGACAGATTGAAGCAATACTTTGCCTGAGGGAGAGAAGACCGAGCAGTCACCACGGGAATTGGCAGAAGACCTAACCCAACGGAATAAGAAAATCATTCATGCATACACGTAGCATTGCATTCTCTTCGTGTTTGTTTTTTTTTTTTTTGTGTTCGCAGTTCGAAGAAAGGAGAAAGCGGCAGAAATGAGCCAAGCAGCGTCAGCGCAATTTCAGGTTTTGGGGATGAGTCCCAAGGGGCAAGGCCCAGATCAGCCTGGGGGTGAGGCCCCACATCATGTCAACTTGGGGGCGAGGCCCATATCAGCTTGAGGGCGAGGCCCACATCGTCAGCAGTTTTGGGATGCGTCCCAGGGTCGAGGTGCCCCTGTTGTCAGTTGCAGTTCCGGGATGCGTCCCAGGGTCGAGGGCCCACTACATCATTTGTTCTAGGGTGAGGCCCTCATTTCCAGCGGTATCGGGATGTGTCCCAGGGTCGAGGTGCCCCCGTTGTCGGTTGCAGTTATTGCGATGCGTCCCAGGATCAAGGTCCACTGCAGCACCAACTCAGCTCGAGGCAGCAGACGAGCCAGGTAAGTGAAAATGCATTGCATAAACTTTGATAAGATTGTTCAAAGTCACACACTGCACAAGTCCCATCAAAGTACGAGCGACTGTAGGCATTGCATTTTTGCATGTGAAACCCAATAATGAGTCTCAGTTGGAGGCACTACCTTTTTAGTTAAGGATATTGCGGGAAACGGCGTCGTCGAAGGGAATCGGTATTTTGTTAGATCCTTGTTCACTTATTTAGCGTCAAGCTCACTTGTTGGACCTCCGTTTAGATCACCTTTGGCCCAGAAAAAAAAAAACCAAAACCCTTTTAATCTAGCCCATACACGCCTAACCCACTCACCAAGCCAAACCCAGCCCACACCACAACTAGGCCCACACGCCCATATCACCCTAAATTACATCCAAATTAAATCAAATATTAAATTAAATATTAATTAGATAATGTAATTGAATTAAATAAAATAATTAAACCATTTACCAATTAAATAAAACATAAAATATAATTATACCAAATTAAAATATTGTAACTTCCTAATCCAAAATATCATATACTAAAAAAACTGCACTCTAAGCCTCCTTAAACAACCGAAAAACACAGCCCTTGAACCTCTAAAAACACAAAAAACAGTAGCTTTGAAGACCTGAAACAGTAAGCAAAAAATACAGAGGAAACATCAGCAAAACGGAGGTCAAACAGCAAGCAAAATAGCAAAACGGTGAGCTAAGACGCTAAACCAGTAAACCGGAGAAGTTGAGGAGCTTTTACCCTTCCGATCTCCGTGAAACGCAAGTCCGAAAATCGGTAAAAAAGGTTAGACCTGAGGGTATTTTTCACACTCGTTTTCAATTTATTTTTATTATTTATTGAGTATTGTTCGCATGATTATTATGTTAAAATGCATGTTGTGGCCCTTGAGTAGATAAATATGCATGTATTACGAAATATTGTATGTTGTGGCCTTGGAATAAAATGAAAGATGTGTCAACTCTCGCGGTATATCAAATGAAAAACCGAACATAAATTTCATAGCCGATTCCGAATGGACGGTAGTATGATCTGTACTCGGGATACAACTCCACGTACCGCTTGAGTAAACGACACCTTCTTTTATTTTATTTTGCTTTGATTTATTTATTATTCGTCATTTAAATTCTGCATGTTACTTGTTTATGCATGATGCGATCGAGCGCATGGGCTTAGTAAGTCGGATTAAAGGTCCCCTATTTGGAGGGATTAAAACCCTTTACGACGATGCTTTACCGCGCCGGTTGATGTGTGTTCGGTTGAATGTACGATATGTTCAATTGGGCATACTAAGTTTGATATTATTGTCTTTATTCATTATATGCATGATGCGATCGAGCTCATGGGCTTAGTAAGTCGGATTAAAGGTCCCCTATTTGGAGGGATTAAAACCCTTTACGACGATGCTTTACCGCGCCGGTTGATGTGTGTTCGGTTGAATGTAAGATATGTTCAATCGGGCATACTAAGTTTGATATTATTGTCTTTATTCTTAATATGCATTATGCGATCGAGCGCATGGGCTTAGTAAGTCGGATTAAAAGTCCCATATTCTGAGGGGTTAAATCCGTTACCACGATGCTTTGCTGCGCCGGTTGATGTATATTCGGTTGAATGTAAGATGTGTTTAATCGGGTATACGAAGTTTCATATAGTTATCTTTATCTTTGTAAGTATTGTAATGAAAAACACATGGGCTTATTGTGCTGGACTAAAAAGGTTCTCCATTTGGGGAAGAAAAGCCTAAAAGGCTACCTTTACCACGATATTTGCCGCGTCTTTCATACATTGATTACATCATCTATCCCTGTCTTGGCTCGATCTATTACCATTGGTACACCCATATTATTAGCCCTTGCACTTTCCTTTGTTCACACACAAACCAGAACCCTCATTTACGTTAAGACCTAAGCCTCTTCACGCTAATAACACCTTCACCCACTTAGCCTCGACACACGCATAAAGCCACCTATACCATTCACGCCATAAAGCCATTATCCTAACGCCACAGCCCTCTCAAACACTTAAGCCTGACCACCGCGCAAAACTTCCTCCCTCACTGCACGAGAAAACCCCTGCCTTTTTGGCCACACATTGCCGCACCTAACTCCTTACAAATCACTTCAGATTGCCGTGAAAAGAACCCCCCAAGCAGCCCAATTTCACGCACACAACCAGCACCAAATCTGCCCACAAAATAATAGACCTTTGCCGATCAAATACAAAGCCACAAACACTGAAAACAGCAGCCCCCTTTGACGCATCAGGCACCTCTAAAAAAGCCCCGAACTACATCACAATACCCCCAAAAATGACCCACGCATGTGTTTGTGTCAATTCTAGATATCTTTGCCGCGCTTCTTGCCATGTCATTTATCTTTTAGCACAGCATTTCTCTATTCACGCATGTATTAGGAAATCCCATATAGTCATCCTTATCTTTGTACGCATCGTAATGAAAAGCACATTTATTCCATTAGTTGCATCATTTACCTTAGTCTTGGCTTAATGTATTATAATTCATATATCCATGTTATGATAGCATTTGAGTATTATTTCTTGTGGTATATCGGATGGAAACCCAGACATAAATTCCGTAGCCGATTCCGAATGGACGATAGTGCGGTCTGTACATGGGATACAATTCCACGTACCACTTGGAAAAGTGCTCACATGTGTGTTTGTGTCCATATTAGTTATCTTCTTTTGCACCACGTCATAGCATGCTTACTTCAATGCCTAATTGCATCCTTAATTGTCTTTTTGCATTATGTACTTAGTTGACTCTTTTATTTACGCATGGACATGTAATGGTTATTTGTTTATGCTTCCGCACGTATAAGTATGATATGTCTATGAAATCACATGTTCGCCATTATTTGATTCGCTTTTGTGTATGCTTGCGTGGTTAGTATGTTCTTGTGTTTCCATGAATACAATATGCCAATGAAGTTGTATGTTTGTTGCTACTTTGATTTACTTTCAAGCATGCAATCTTAGATGTAAGATATATGCAAATTAAGGTGTAAGTTTTATTTTTGCGCATATGAACTTAGAAGCATGATACTCTTGGAAATAAGTGTTACTTAAGCTTGATTAAATTATTACACAAATCCTTTCATTACAAGTGACATAAGTAAGGGACCATTCCGAACCCAACGGTTTGAGGTCTTCCCTTGCGAGGGGTGAGTGCGGCCTTAAATCTCATTTTCCCGGTTCACACCGGGTGGCGACTCTATTATTCTCCGGTAGCCCGGAACAGCATGCGTCGTCTAGTTTCTGTGTTCCTACACCATGGCCTCATGACGTTGACACTCCGAAGGCTGCCCGAACATGCCCTGCAATGACTTCATCATATGAGATGCGGAAGCCATAGGTTCATGCTTTGCATCAAGAACCTCAGACATCCCTGCTAGCAAGTAGCAGCGGGCTTTCTCATTAGCTGCGACCCATTTCTGGTAGGTATCGCGCACAACTTGGCCAGCATTTCTGGCCGGCTCAGGAGGACACTCCTCCGTTATGAAAAACTTTAGGTCTTCGCAGACCAGGATAACGTTCATGTTACTTTTCCACTTAACATAGTTTTCTCCCGTTAATTTATCATTTGAGAGTATTGAAATAATTGGAGAAACCATGGCTGAAAAATAAAATAAACATGCATTTAACATTCATTCATCGCATATTAAAATCATCAAACAATTTTGGCATAAAATTAAACATGATGCATGAACCATGAATAACGAATTAGAAACCTAAGAGAATTACTATGCCACGGAAATCTATCATCCCACAAGTAAGTGCCGCCATAGAGTAGGTCAAGTAATTGCATGATAGATCGAGACAATCTCAGTCGATTAATATATGCGAGAATAACTCTTATTCCTATATTAAATAACTATTGTTTGATTCGATCAAGGAATTTTATTAACAGTTAATTATTCCTTTGTGAGTGTGACCCGCCGTTTCTGGATTCTTGGACTTAACGAGTGAAGTGCCGCCATAGGGTAGGTCAATTCATAAGATACATGTAGAATCCTTATCCTCTCGGAATCCAAACCTGATATTGATCCAAAATGGACACCATCCGTACGGGGACGAAAGCAAAGCCATCTCGAGGCGCCTTTTGAATCTCACGTTTTCGGACTAACAACGGAGATCGCGGGATATACTGTTGTATATCCCTCTCCCACTCATTATTTAAAGTTTTAAGGTTTCTATTTATAAAATATCTAATATTTTAATTTAACTAGTGTGAATAAATTTATGGCAGCTAAATCATAACTTATTTACACTAGTACATTATTAGTGACCTAACCAATTTTAACTCTTAAAAATTGTATCCCGAGTTCAGACCACATTACCGTCCATTCGGATTTGGCTATGGAATTTATATCTGGGTTTCCATCCTATATACCAATGAAATTTATTATACACTAATTAAGCCCAATGAATTAGAATTCAAATTTTAAACCTTAAAATGAATTAATCCAGTTAATTATTTTTCCATGCATATCATATTCTAATTTAAACATTTTAAATCACATAAAATCAAATTTCATGTCTATAATGATAATGCATCTAAAACATGTTATGGCATGTGAAATACAAGAGTAAACACCCTAAGCTATATGACATGTTATTCAAACATTTCGAATTAAACATACATATAACATAAAAAATATTTGGTGAACTCCTGCAAATACGCCACCCACTGGGCGACCCGCCTACTCAGCTTGTGTTGGCCATTGATATACTTCAGGGCTTCGTGATCGATAAGTAGAATGAACTCATTTTGCATTAGAAAGTGATGCAAATGCTTCAAGGATTGAACTATGGCGTAGAACTTTAGGTCATAGTTGGAATAATTATTTTTGGATCCCTAGAGTGTCTCACTGAAAAAGGCTATTGGACATCCTGACTAGCTTAGAACACACCCAATGCCAACATTAAATGTATCACAATTGACCCCGAACACTTTATCAAAATTAATGAGTGCCAAGACTGAAGCCTTGGTCATCTTCTGCTAGACAAATTGAAAACTGACCTTTGCTTCTTCAGACTAGTGAAAGTCACGTCCCTTGAGGTACTTGGTTATAGGGGAATCAAAGTGTTGAAGTTCTTGATAAAAATACGGTAGAAAGACGCTAGTCTGTGGAAGCTACATACTTCATGCAAGGTCTTTGGTCAAGGCCACTCCAAGGCTGCATCTATATTGGACTGATCTGTATGAACTGTTGTGATTCTCTGATAACTTTAGAGTATTTTGAGGAAAAATCGAAACCTTCTATTACTTACAAGAATAGAATACAAGTGTTTAAACTTACAAAAAACCTCACTTCAATCTCTCTATTTTACAACTTTGGGATGCTCTAAGCTCAAGAATGAGCCCTGTATTTATAGTGTTCATCATGCTCAACACATCTACAGTGAAACACCAAAAGTTGGCTTGTTTTTTTCCTCCAAAATCAACTCCACCGAAAGTTAATAAACCTCACATGCATGGCAGCTGGATCTTCTGGAAACATTTGTCTTCAAAGGGTGGCACCAAGCATAGCTCATGCAGCTCATGCAACTGCATCTAGACTTTTCAATTCTCCCCATCCAGCTGCAGTCGAGACAATCGTCATCTAACAGTTATCCCGGCTATGTCTCTGCATAGCTCTAGCTTGTCCCGAGTAACCACCTTTGTTAACATGTCGGTTGGATTCTCATCTGTATGGATCTTTACTAGTCTCAACAGTTGTTGATCCATTACTTCGCGCATCCAATGATAATGAATATCAATGTGCTTCATCCGGGAATGATACATTGAGTTCTTGCTCAAGTCCAGAGCACTCTGACTGTCACAATGTATCTTGTATTCTGTCTGCTTGATCCCTAACTATTGGAGAAAACATTTTAGCCACAACATTTCCTTTCTTGCATCAGCTATAGCAATGTACACAGCTTCTGTTGTGGATAATGCAATACACCTCTGTAATCTTGACTACCATGATACAGCTCCCCCTATAAAAGTGTAGATGAAACCTGATGTAGATTTCCTACCATCAAGATCTCCTGCTATATCTGAATCTGTATAGCATTCCAAGATTGGATTAGCTCGCCCATAGCACATACGAAACTTCGATGTACCCTTGAGGTACCTGAGAATCCATTTGACTGCCTCCCAGTGTTGCTTTCCAGGGTTAGAGAGAAAACGGCTCACTACACCCACTGCGTGTGCAATATCTGGCCTGGTACATACCATTGCATACATTAGGCTTCGAACAGTTGAAGAACATGGTATTGATGACATCTCCTCTATCTCTTTCTTGGATGAGGGGCACAAACTCTTGCTCAGTTTGAAATGATGCTGACCGGCGTAAACACACACGTATAACGCAAGCGCACGTATCGTTCAAGTAGTATAAAAATATCGATCCCACGAGGACTTAATTCATAGTGTTGTTATTAATTGTTGAATCTATTTATTTACAAATATTTAATTATAGGGAGAAGAGAATGATTGTTTGACTGATTGGTTGAATGTGGTTTTCCTTAATTAAAATAAATAAAATAAACAAAAGAAAATACTAAGGAAAATAACAAAAGACTCAAAGATCTAGGGTTGTGAATCTTTCTAATATCTTTTAAAATATGAAGTGATTATCTTATGTTTGTGTAATAAATCGGTTTACTAACCTGGAACACGAAATTATGCGAAAGCCTCTGTCGATGGTCAGACTCAAATACCCAGTTTAACCCAATTGAACCATATGTCTATGTCAACCAAATTATCTGGATTCATTAAGATTAAGTTCCAATTATGGCTACCCCCGTCCGACAGGTATATGTCTATCCTGTAAGGAAATCTATTTAAGGGTTATCTATCCTCAAGGAAGATCGTGGGCTATTAAGTCTAAGGCTGAAACCTAAAATTCCTTTGTCAAGTTTATTTTAGATTTACCACATCAATATTATTGGTGATCAGACAACAAGAAGCATTAAGCTTAAGACTTAATAAGTAAACCTTTAAATTACCCAAACTATAAAATAACCCCTTATAAACCGGTGATATTAGAATTCATCACAACCCCAGTTAACTAACACATAACTAGGACTAGTAAAAACTTAAAAGTAAAAGACATAAAGTAAAAATGCTGAAAAGTAAAAGACATAAAGTAAAAGTTGAAAAGTAAATTACAATAAAATAAAATAAAATGCTAAGGTAAAAGGATCAAATTTTACTATTTACTATTTAGATATATCCCTTAATATAGTATATTAACTTGTGATTATTTTACCAACCATCCATATAGGCGGTAACCTGATTAAGTCAAATTAAGTCCAACCAGCCATAAAGGCGGAACCAAAATAAACCTGCAATATAGGCGATAAGAAAATTTAATTACCAACCGACCAATCTGGCGGTATCCTTGATTAGTCAGGTTTAAACCAGATTAAAATGAATTACCAACCGACCAATCTGGCGGTATCCTTTTTAAGTCAAATTTTAAATAATGAATATATTATATTAAAGGGAGATTAATCTAAATATTAATAGTAAAAGAATTACCTTTCACCCTAGTAGGGGGAAGTTACCTCCTCATCATAAATAGTAAAAACTATAAAAAGTAAGAAAGTAAATTACTATTATTACAGAACGTAATTAAAATTAATTACAAAACTAAAAACTAAAAGAAACTAGATAGAAAACTCCCTTTTTACATCAGAGAATTCAGAGAGAATGGTACATCTGAAACTAAAATTTCGAGCTCTATTTATAGGCGTCAGTAAGGGTCGCGCGTCGCGACGCCCAGTTCGCGTCGTGACGCCCATTTTGTCGACGTGGCAGCTTCTGGTTCGTCGGCTTCAGATTCTGGATAAGGTGATAAGGCGACACGTGGCAATGTGGTTGGAGCTCAATTATTATGACACGTGGCGGCTTCTGATTGGCTGATTAAGATTCTTATCCGCCACGTGTCAGATATGGATAAGTGAGTCAATGATTGATGCTGACGTGGCGCTGACGTGGTGACACGTGGAGAAAGTGACTGTCGGCACCATAGAATTGTGACACGTGGCACGCTGTGATTGGTTGATGATGACGTGGCAGCCACGTGGCACTTGGACGTGGTCAAACGGTGATGTGGATGATGACGTGGCAATGACGTGGAGTGACACGTGGAGACATGTGGCGATGGCGACTGTCGGCACCGTATGATGATGACACGTGGCACGGTGCACTTTAGCAGATCAGCTGTGATGGTGACACATGGCACGGTGCATGTTAGCAAAGTCAAACTTTTCTCAGATTCTGACTTGTGGACCCGGCGCACGTTAGTACTGTTCGGCGCACGTTAGGCGTCGCGACGTGCCAAATTTACCAAAATGCCATTTTTTTCCAATTTTCACTGTTTTGCTCCAAATCACCTCCAGAATATCCAGAAATTTTATTTATCTACAAAATAACGCAAAACACATCAAAATATTCACAAAACGCAAGAAACTATACAAAATATTAGGTTAAATGAGTGGGAAATAGTGATAGATTTACCACTCATCACACCCCCAAACCTAACATTTTGCTAGTCCTCGAGCAAAACACAAAATAAAATAACATAATAAAATTTAACTAAGCCATTTTCGTAGGGATCACGGTTGCATTTAGCGTATGCAACAAACCTTTAAACCCCTAGGTGTCCCTAGGTGTCCCACAAACATTTTATAAAAGTAAAAGGTAGTGAATGCACATAAAAGCAAAAAGACAAGCGAAAAGAGAATAAAGAAGTTAGTGACTAATCATGTGAAACTTCTACTCCAAGTTACTAAATGTTTTGTTTCTTTCTAAATTACTGAATAAGTAAATTCTCCGATTATAATTACCATTCTCCATATACACAGCTAACAAAATATTAAACAACTAATTTTTTCCCACAACAGTCACAAGTATAGTTGAAAAGAGAGTAATATTTTTGCTCTAAAGTTTTATCAGAATTCACACCTTTTTGTAGTAATGGAACAATTTTTCTAATTTTTTCTTTGATTTTTGATTTTTTTTTATTTATATACAATACCTTCCATCTATGTAGCGAGTGTTGGGTCGGTGGCTCCCAAACCAGTTGGCTTTAGGGCACCAGGTGTTAAGACACCCCTATGGACTTAATTACTCAGACTTCAGATATATATATTTTTGCAGCATCTTTGATCCATGTAGCGAGCTTTCGGCCAGTGACTCCCAAACCATCTGGCTTTAGGGCACTAGGTGTTAAAACACCCTTACAGACTTAATAACTCGAATCTCAGACGTTTTTTTTTTTACTCCATTGCTTTTTTGAGATGCTTCCTCCAATTAAACTGGAGCACTAAATATTAAAAACTTTTCAATTACAGTTTATATCCGTATGTTACTATGCATGTTGATAATACCTGTTAACTGAGCATATAAAGATATATTTTAGTCAGTTTTAAGGAGAAATTATAAATTAAATAATTTAAAAGGAAATAAATAAAAATTAACTTGTTTCAAAAATGGTTTGAGATACGTCTCAGAAGTGAAAATTCCTTACACAGCTACCTCTTACCAATTTCACCTTTTTAGTCAAAATAAAAACACAAAAACGCAAAATATTTTTGTAATTTTTGAAAATTTTTCAATTTTTTTTTTTTGTATTTTTCGAAAAATTTTGGACTAAAAATTAAAAAAGCACACAAACTAACAAGGTACTGATCCACTAATTCCCTCCCCCAAATCTAAATGAGACATTGTCCGCAATGTCTTAAACAGTAGAAGAAGAGTTTAGAAGATAATACCTGGTTAGCCGAAATTCTACAGGAAATTAAAGGTTAAGATCCAGATTAATCCGACCCCTCTTACCACGATCGTCTTCGGACCAATTTATCTTTGAAAGGATAGGGTCAACTTGTGGTTCATAGGCTAAGAGTTGGTCAATTAGATCCGGAGCAGTTCTGGCAGTGAAGAGGAGTTCTTTTAAAGGTTTTGACACGAACCCATTTCTTCGGGCATCATCAAGAAACACACAAAGAAAATCATAAAATCCATCAACGTTAAACAGCCCAATTGGTTTCTGGTGTATGTTCAGGTTCGCCCAAGATAGAACTATAAAAATTTCCTCCAATGTACCCAAGCCACCTAGCAAAGCAATAAAAACATCAGCACGGTTAATCATTTCTACTAATCGTTCAGACATACCTGGCACGATCAGTTCATCTCCGTTTGATGATCCAATAAGATTTGCCTCTGCCAAGGGTTTTGAGATGATTCCCAAAACGTGACAGCCTCCTTCCTGTACGGCTTTTGAAATGATCCCCATTAGTCCAAGATTGCCTCCGCCATATACTAAGTGCATATTCCTTGCAGCTAAGACTCGACCCAATTCCTGTGCTGCCTCTACGTATTGTGGCTTAGAACCAACACTAGTACCGCAAAACACACAGATGTTTTCAAATCATCTTCTTGAAGTGGCTTCCATTTTTTACTCTGGATGTCTTCAAAAGTGCAATGATGAGTTGAATTTATAGAACCTGAAAAAGGGTGAGTAATTATAGCACTAATATCTTCCAAAGGACGATTATTAGCTAAACAATAAAAGAAATCGTGAACGGTTAAAAGTCTGGATTCTGTCTACGAAAATAAAGATAATTACAACAGAAAAGCAAATCAAAGCAATAATTAAGGCAACAGAATTGTGTACGCAATACGCCATTCGCTTAGTATAAATTCATTAGGATACGTCTCAAGAATCCATTCCTTACTCAGCCATCGCTAATGAATTGTCTCTCTTCTTTGTGATTGCCAAACACCATTCCTTCTGTCTTAAAATGCTCTGTTTGTGTTTTTCCCTACAAAAATAACACACAAAATTAAAAACTCTACAACATGTATACACAAAATATGAAAACAGAAATTACAACAAAGTGCATGGGTTACCTCCCTGCTAGCGCTAAATTTTTTGTCTTCAGCCAGACGTGACTGAAATCCATCTGTCAAAGAGGTTTCAGCGTCGTTTTGGATGTCCGATGTGATTGGCTCAGATAGATCTTCTTCAAACATTTGTGCAAAGCATTCTCCAAGATCTTCATTTTGAGGTTGAAAAGTTTCATCCTCATTTGTTGGTGCAGTTGGTACAAATAGCTCAGCTTCTTCATCCTCGTCAGAGTCAGAATAATAAAAATCAAATTGAGACTTTGTTGGTTCAGGCTCCTGAACTGATACCTCTGATTCTTGATACTGCTCAGCCTCGTTCTCTGTTATGATATCATGATGAATCTCAAGATATTCGAAGGCTTCTTTAGTAGTATTTGAATTTGCTCCATGATATATGTGATTCAGGTTATCTGTTAATTGTCTTACTTGATCTGTCATCCTCTGTATAGACGCATCTTGACTCTGAATTTGTGCATCAAATTGAGCTTCACGTTCCTCGAACCAATCTTTGAGCATGTGAATCAACTGATCTTCCTCTGATGGTTTTGGTTCTTGATGAAAATCGTAGGTAGATGGTGGATAAGATGGAAAATATGATGGTTCTTCGTA
Source organism: Zanthoxylum bungeanum (assembly GCA_019454045.1). Taxonomy (NCBI): domain Eukaryota; kingdom Viridiplantae; phylum Streptophyta; class Magnoliopsida; order Sapindales; family Rutaceae; genus Zanthoxylum; species Zanthoxylum bungeanum. Next base: position 58,037 of record SKCR01001238.1, read on the forward strand.
CCTTGAATGATTCTGATAATTCTGCCACTCTGAAAGGTATATACATTGATCGCTCGGGTGGTTACTATCACATATTACACATCTCCCAATGTCGTTCTGATGAGCAAATGTAGTATTGTTTGATTCTGACATCCAGTGATAGTTGTTGGGCTGGACAACAGGCCTCAGAAAACCGGACCGTTGCTCTCTGAATTGGGGTGTATCTTCTTCTAGTAAAGCTCGAAATCTTTCAATCTCCCAATAATGTTCCATTTTTCAATCACCTGAAAACAAAAGAAAGAAATAAAAATTACAGATAAAAATAAAGAAAATTAGATACAAGTAAATTAGATAGCTTCAAAATTAATAACTCAAGAAAAATAAGTCCCCGGCAACGGCGCCAAAAACTTGACCGGCGTAAACACACACGTATAACGCAAGCGCACGTATCGTTCAAGTAGTATAAAAATATCGATCCCACGAGGACTTAATTCCTACTGTTGTTATTAATTGTTGAATCTATTTATTTACAAATATCTAATTATAGGGAGAAGAGAATGATTGTTTGATTGATTGGTTGAATGTGGTTTTCCTTAATTAAAATAAATAAAATAAACAAAAGAAAATACTAAGGAAAATAACAAAAGACTCAAAGATCTAGGGTTGTGAATCTTTCTAATATCTTAAAGATGAAGTGATTATCTTATGTTTGTGTAATAAATCGGTTTACTAATCTGGAACATGAAATTATGCGAAAGCCTCTGTCGATGGTCAGACGCAAATACCCAGTTTAACCCAATTGAACCATATGTCTATGTCAACCAAATTATCTGGATTCATTAAGATTAAGTTCCAATTATGGCTACCCCCGCCCGACAGGTATATGTCTATCCTGTAAGGAAATCTATTTAAGGGTTATCTATCCTCAAGGAAGATTGTGGGCTATTAAGTCTAACGCTGAAACTTAAAATTCCTTTGTCAAGTTTATTTTAGATTTACCACATCAATCTTATTGGTGATCAGACAACAAGAAGCATTAAGCTTAAGACTTAATAAGTAAACCTTTAAATTACCCAAACTATAAAATAACCCCTTATAAACCGGTGATATTAGAATTCATCACAACCCCAGGTAACTAACACATAACTAGGACTAGTAAAAACTTAAAAATAAAAGACATAAAGTAAAATGCTGAAAAGTAAAAGACATAATGTAAAAGCTGAAAAGTAAATTACAATAAAATAAAATAAAATGCTAAGGTAAAAGGATCAACTTTTACTATTTACTATTTAGATATCTCCCTTAATATAATATATTAACTTGTGATTATTTTACCAACCAGCCACATAGGCGGTAACCTGATTAATTCAAATTAAGTCCAACCAGCCATAAAGGCGGAACCAAAATAAACCTCCCATATAGGCGGTAAGAAAATTTAATTACCAACGACCAATCTGGCGGTATCCTTTTTAAGTCAAATTTTAAATAGTGAATATATTATATTAAAGAGAGATTAATCTAAATAGCAATAGCAAAAGAATTATCTTTCACCATAGCTGGGGGAAGTTACCTCATCATGGTGAATTGTAAAAACTGCAAAAAGTAAGAAAGTAAATTACTATTATTACAGAACGTATTAAAATTAATTACAAAACTAAAAACTAAAAGAAACTAGATAGAAAACTCTCTATTTACATCAGAGAATTCAGAGAGAATGGTACATCTGAAACTAAAATTTTGATCTCTATTTATAGGCGTCAGTAAGGGTCGCACGTCGCGACGCCTGTTTAGTCGACGTGGCAGCTTCTAGTTCGTCTACTTTAGATTCTAGATAAGGTGATAAGGCGACACGTGGCAAGGTGGTTGGAGCTCAATTATTGTGACACGTGGCGGCTTCTGATTGGATGATTAAGATTCTTATCCGTCACGTGTCAGATATGGATAAGTGAGTCAATGATTGATGCTGACGTGGCGACACGTGGCGAAAGTGACTATCGGCACCATGGAATTACGACACGTGGCACGTTGTGATTGGTTAATGATGACGTGGCAGCCATGTGGCACTTTGACTTGGTCAACCGGTGATGTGGATGATGATGTGGCAATGACGTGGAGTGACACGTGGTGACATGTGGCGATGGTGACTGTCGGCACCGTAGGATGATGACATGTGGCACGACGTACGTTAGTAGATCAGCTGTGATGGTGACACGTGGCACGGCGCATGTTAGCAAAGTCAAACTTTTCTCAGATTATGACTTGTGGACCCGGTGCACTTTAGCATTGTTCGGCGCACGTTAGGGGTCGCGACGCCAAAGGTTTGCGCGTCGCGACAAGCCAAATTTACCAAAATGCCCTTTTTTTCCAATTTTCACTGTTTTGCTCCAAATCACCTCCAGAATGTCCTAAAACTTTATTTATCTACAAAATAACACAAAACACATCAAAATATTCACAAAACTCAAGAAACTATACAAAATACTAGGTTAAATGAGTGGGAAATAGTGATAGATTTACCACTCATCAGATGCGCTAGCGGAACGCTGACTGGTTTGGCTTTCTTTATATCGAACCTCCCGATTATTCGTTCAATATATCTCTCATATAAAAGCCACAACTTCTTGTTCTGTCTGTCACGAACAATCTCCATTCCCAAAATCAGTTGAGCTGGTCCAAAGTCTTTTATGTCAAAAGACTTGAGAGTTCTTTCTTCAACTGGCTAATCTTCGCTGCTTCTTGTCCAACAATCAACATGTCGTCCACATATAGTAGAAGAACAATGAAATTTCCATCTGAAAACCTCTGGATGTATACACACTGATCTGCTGCAATTCCTTTGTATTATTGACCCACCATGAATGAGTCAAACTGAAGGTGTTGGTGCTTGGAGTGCTAATCCGAATTGTACATTTTATTATTTATTAATAAAATAACTACATTTTTCATTTCATACCCTATTAATGGTATTGTCATTACGCGTATTAAATTGATGTATCGATATGCTAAGAATGACATCGACCTTAGAATAGTATTGACACTAGGTGTAAACTATTCTTAAAGTAAATATTCATAGTCGTTGGTTTTGGAATACGGTCGACTTCTGATAACCTAGAAGACTAGCACATGTCGTATATTGGAATTGGAGTTCCAATGGTTTAACGCGATGTACCATGAGTTTTGGAAACTCGTATAGACATGTGGGTATTCGTTGGAGTGAATACTGAATGACTCACATGTGATTCCTCATAGTTGGAAGTACACACCACCGTCAATAGGAATCTCCTCGAGTCGAGTAGCATATGTAATCCTTTGACTATAGGATATCATTGATTTTGTGCGAGATCCTCCACACTTAGATGCCATGTATGTCAGAAACCTTTCATGGTCTGGCCTCTAGATGTTCATTGGGTGTGGACGATGCATACAGTAATCAAGTGCGACGCAAGATAGAATCTGTCGACCCGTGTGTGTACCATAAGGGGTTTAGGTATCCATGTTAGTAAAGTCACGATTCTTAAATCTTTGGCCAAAGTCGATCACCTAGGGTGGATCACATCAGTTATGAAGAATCGTGGACATGTCGACATAAGATGTGCATCTTGGAAACTTGACGGTATATTATATGTTTCCCAAGCACAACTCGGATAGCCTACGATGGAGGGATTTTCAAACATATGTGATGACCTCGACTTGTATAGTTCAGAAAGATCGTTCATGTTCTTCGCGAATTCGGTGGTGGCCGAATTACGTATATATTAGTTAGGCTTATATGACGAACGTGTCTGAACTTAGAGAGTCCCAATATGAAGTGTACTCGTTGAGCACTTGGGTAGCCGATTATTTTTGATAAAATATCATATTCGATATTATAATTATCAACTAAGATAATCAAGTGTTATTGGATAATATTGATTATTTACTTTGACCTAATTGGATTAATTGGATTAATTCAATAATACACAAGGGCTTAATTGTAAAATCATAATTATCTCTACCATTTAAGGATATTATGGTAATTGTAAGTATGTAATAATAAGTGGTTTTGGCTTGATTTAATTGGATTAAATCAGGTGGCAAACATTTAACTAATCCATTTCCTAATCTTTGGCTTGATTTAATTGTGTTAAATTAAAGTGGGAGACAATGGAGATTAGTCACACCTAATTATACATATTTGGACAAATTAGATTAAACCCACTTAAAAGTTGATTACAACTTTTATTAATTAAAAATTTCCTAAGTTTTGCTATAAATAGCAAGCTTTAGGAAGGTTTTAATTACAAGTTCAAATACAAGCATAAGCAAATTCTTGAGAGATTAGCATAAGTTAGAGAAGTGTTTAAAGAAGCTAGTGAGGTCTCTACAACATTTTATCTAGGAGAAATCAAGATTGGATCTTGAAGTGAAGCTTGGAAGCATTGGAAACAAGATTGGATCTTGAAGTGAAGCTTGGAAGCATTGGAAACAAGATTGGATCTTGAAATCAAGCTTGCACACCTTGGAGGTTCTCCAACAATTTTAACAAGGAGAAGTAGATTGGATCTTGCATTAAGCTTACTAGGTAATGTTGATCTTCTCCAAAGCTATGTTTATTTGTGTATTAGATGCATGATCACATAGCTTAATGTTGAATAAGGCTAATCATTGTGTTAGAATACTTTAGAAGTATAACACAACATGCTTGTAATTAGGTCAAAGATGTTCATGTTGGACATGGAAAAATTAATTAGAGTTTGGAACTCTAGATGAAAGCTTAGAGCTATGGATACCATTCTAGATTCACTTGACTACCTTTAGGTGGACTAGAATTGTTCATGAGACATTTCTAATTGGGATTCTAAAATGGTTTGTTTATTAGATTCAAAATTTACGCTAATGCGTATTTAGAATAAATTTATGTTTTTGGAAAAAAATATTTGATATTTTGAAAAACTAGATTTTTATTCTATAACATGTGTTTATGTTGATTTTGAAATTAAAATTAATTTTGATTGTTTTTGAAGTGTTTAGGGAAGGTCGAAATTTATTGTTATAAACCCTCTTATTGCAGCTCTCTAGAATGAGAGCTGCTACTTAGCAACAAAAACAAATAAAAAAAATAATAAAGGGGCTGCTCGCTACAGTGCGTGTTCACTGTAGCCTGCACTATTCACGCGTGGAGTGCGCACGCGTAGCGCACACTGTAGCACCAGTGGCGCACGCGCGTGGCGCCCTTCGCGCGCGCTGATTTTGTTTTGCTTCGTTCGGGAGCTTTCGGACTCCGACTCAGTCCAGGTTTTTTCCTATACAGTCATAATGGAATATAGTATTTCATGAAATGATTTTAAAATTACACCCATACTTGATATCCATAGGTTAGACCCATTTCCGCTGCCCGGGGCACCGATCCGACCCTAGGGGTTCCACAACTGACCCAACAGAATGTTATCAGTGCAAAGGCTTAACCACACAACACATGTTTTGAATCTATGCCATAGTAATTTTAATTTAATTATGGATATGATATATTGGATATGTATTGCATGTTTTAAATTAAAACTTTGACCTAATTAAATTAATGACTTGATTGTCATAAATCTCCCGTGATTAGGTGATTACTTTTAAGTAATAGTGTTAATAATGTTTGAGCATTATTGGATGGTCCGTCTTGTCAATACGGAGATGAATGGGTTCTTACTACTTATATCTAATATCGTCATTAGTGTGAGGGTATAAGTGCTCGGAACTTAGGTCGCTCCGGTAAAATATTAGATGTAGCATGATGAGTTAACGTAGTCACCCAATATCATCATTAATGTGAGGGTGTACATACGAAGCAAATTAGTGCACATTGACAAGTATACACCTAGAACACGTCTTAATCCAATATCGTCATTAGTGTGAGGATAAGAAACGGTTCAGGACCAAACCAGGAGTCACATGAAGTAATTGAGCTTGAAGGTCTACCTAATGAGTTTACAAAGGCCAATATCGTCATTAGTGTGAGGCTGAAGTAAATGTCTTGGGATCTACTTCCCACCATGAAATTTTGATAGTCAAAATTCTATTTTTTCGTTAAGGGAGATTACAGAATTACGTAAAATAGTGGGATGTCACTAATAGATTTAAAATTCCATAATCAATTAGTGTTATCACTTTTGAAATGAAAATTATTTTGCTACTACTCAAAAATGTTGTCTTGTAGATGGCTGCCGCTAATCCATTGATGAAACTTTTGGATTCCAATAAGCTAAAAGAAGCCGAGAACTATTTTGAATGGGAAATGAACATACGCCTTGTCTTGGAGTATGAAAAGTTAACTTATGTCACTATCAATCCACTGCCTGTTGATATCGATCCTAACTCCACTCCAGAAGAGCGAGAAACTTTTGATAGATGGAAGGATGATAACCAAAAAGTGAAATCCTACATCTTAGGATCGATGGTTCCAGATTTGATGAGACAGTACATTGAAGTACCAGATGCTTGGAGCATTATGTAAACACTCAAGGAGTTGTTCGACGTAAATCAAAAGATGAAACTTTATTGAAGGTCTAAGGAATTGTTCTGTGCTTAACTCAAGGAGGGAGGAGCTGTCATCACTCATGTTTTGAACATGATTGACCAAATTCGATATCTTGAACGACAGGGCATTGTGTTTGATGAAAGGCTAGGCCGTAATTTGATTATGTCTTCTTTGCCTGGTTCTTATGCTGGTTTTGTATTGAATTTCCATATGCATTCGATGCAAGCCACATACGAAGAACTTCATAACATGCTACGCATGGCGGAGCAAGATTTGAAGAAATGCAACCCCACATTATATCTCCATGGTGGAGATGGCTTTTCAAAGACTTCTGGGAAGTCAAAGAAAATTAAGATGGGGAAGAAGAAGATATCAAAGAAAAACTCCAAGAAGCGCAAAGGCGCAAAACCGAAAGTAGCTCGTGATCAATGTCTACAATGAAAAAAGTCTGGATATTGGAAGAATGACTGTCCAGAGCTTAAAACAGGACCCTCAGGTATGCTTTGTATTTTTCCAATTATTAACATCTCATTAGCCTTAGATACAAATAGTGGATGTGTGTTAGACACTGGCAGTCCCACTCATATTTGCAATTCCCTACAGGAAATGAGGGTTAAACGAAGGCTAAATAAAGGGGAGATCCAGCTTAGAGTTGGCAATGACGAGACATTGGATGTCAAGGCCATATGAACTGTTGTTCTAGATCTTCCAAATGGATGTAAATTAGATTTGCATACTGTTATTATGTTCTCCCCACTTATCAGATAAATAATATCACTGCTTATATTAGATAAAGAAGGATATAAAATAAACATTAAGGATGAAACTTTATGTTTGTATGATAAAGATAATTTATTAAAATGTGAATGTTCTTTATCAAACGGTCATTATGTTTTGGAAACATGTAGATATGTCTTTAATATAGAGAAAAATACAAGTAGGAAGTCTGAACTAAATAATACTGAATTATGGCATATGAGATTGGGCCATATAGGTGTTCGACGTCTATCTAAATTGGTAAATGATGGTTTGATTGAAAATCTTACCTTAGATCCTTATCTGATTTGTGAGTCATGTATCCAAGGAAATATGACAAATGCCCCATTTCAAGGTGTTGGACACCGTGTTGGAGATTTACTGGAGCTAATACACAGTGATGTGTGTGGTCCATTAAATCATGCCGCTCATGATGGTTCCACATACTTTGTGACTTTCACAGATGACAAGTCTAGATATGGATATGTCTATCTGATGAAACATAAGTCGGAAACATTTGACAAGTTCAAAATATTCCGAAACGAACTAGAAAAACAAACCAGTAAATTTATCAAATTCCTTAGATCAGATCGAGGCGGTGAATACATGAGTGAAGAATTCAGAAATTATTTAAGAGAGAATGGAATTCTCGCCCCATATAGCCCACCAGGAACACCTTAACACAATGGAGTGTGTGAGCGTAGAAATCGTACTTTATTGGATATGGTGCAATCCATGATGAGCTATACAGATCTTCCTTATTTCCTTTGGGGTTATGCTTTACAAACTGCTGCCTACATACTTAATAGGGTTCCATCAAAAGCTGTTTCTATGACCCCCTATCAGATATGGTTCGGTAGAAATCCAAGTAGTATAAGCATTTAAGGATTGGGGTTGTCCTGCAAACGTTAGAATTACGCAGGGGGATAAACTAGCACCCAGAGGGTATAAATGTAGGTTCGTTGGATATCCTGATAATTCCATGGGATATCATTCTATGATTCTGAACAACGAAATGTATTTGTTGTTCGTTTTGCAACTTTTCTTGAAAAGTAATTTTTTGAGAGAAAGTGGGAATCGTAGAGAGATTAAACTTGATGAGTTTGATCCCAATATTAAGGAACCTGAGATGGAACCAGAGATCCAACTAGGTGAAGGATCTATAACACATGTTCTACGTAAGTGGAATAGAATATCAAGGCCTCCTGAGAGACTATTTTTAACATCTGATGTGAGCCTTGATGTTCTCCTCTTGGAGAAACAGATCCGACTACGTATAAGGAAGCGATATGGATGTCGATTCGGGAAAATGGCAGGAAGCCATGAAATCCGAAATGGATTCAATGCATGCCAATCAAGTCTGGGACTTAGTTGAACTTCCTGAATGAGTTAAACCTATTGGTTGTAAATGGGTTTACAAAAGGAAGCGAGGGCCCGATGGAAAGGTGGAAACCTTTAAGGCCCGACTGGTAGCGAAAGGTTACACTCAACGTCCTGGGATTGACTATGAGGAAACTTTTTCACCAATAGCATGCTAAAATCCAATAGGATTCTTTTAGCCATTGTTGCATATCACGACAATGAGATATGGCAAATGGATATGAAAAACACTTTCCTAAATGGATTCCTTGAAGAAGATATCTATATGGAACAACCAGAGGGTTTCATATCCAGTGAGACTTCAAACTTGGTTGTTAGCTCCAAAAGTCTATTTATGGACTTAAACAGGCATCCCGAAGCTGGAATCGTCATTTTGATGAGATAATTAAATTATCTGGATTTATAAAAAATGATGAAGAACCATGTGTTTATAAGAAAGTTAGTGGGAGCATGATAGTTTTCCTAGTCTTGTATGTAGATGACATCTTTATCATAGGAAATGATATAGGGATGATGCAAAGTGTGAAAGCCTACATTTGCAAGAACTTCTCCATGAAAGATATGGGTGAAGCTTCCTATATACTAGGTATAAGGCTCTACTGAGATAGAGTCAGGAAGCTTATAGGGTTGTCACAATCGACGTACATAGACAAGATGTTAGAAAGGTACAGTTTTACCAACTGTAAGACAACAAATGTACCTTTCCGATACGACATACATCAGTCTGAAGAAAATGGCACCTCAGACTGAGGAAGAGAGAGTTAGGATGTCTAACTTGCCATATGCTTCTTGTATTAGAAGCATAATGTATGCTATGCTATGTACTAGACCTGACATCAGTTTCGGCGTCAGTGTGACCAGCCGATATCAATCTGATTTAGGTAATGATCATTGGACAATCGTGAAACATATCCTAAAATATCTTAAAGGCACCAAAGATAAGTTTCTGATATATTGGAGAAGATGAGCTACAAGTTAAGGGTTATACAGACTCCGAATTCCAAGGAGATCCAGATGATAGAAAATCTATATCAGGATACATATTTATCCTTAACGGTGGTGCAATTAGTTGGCGTTGTTCAAAGCAAGGCTCAACAACTGATTCCACCACTGAGGTGGAATTTATAGCGGCTTCAGAAGCTGCTAAAAAAGCTATTTGGATTAGAAATTTTATCATAGAACTTGGTGTTGTGCCTAGTATTACGGATTCAATCCCATTATATTGTGATAATAACGGAGCCATCGCGCAGGCTAAGGAGCCGAGGGCGCATTCCAAGTCTAAACACGTGGAAAGGAAATATCGTGTAATTAGAGAGATAATTGAACGAAAAGACATAGTGGTCTTAAAGGTTCAAGGACAAGACAACATAGCAGACCCGCTTACAAAGGCCTTACCTCCTAAGTTATTTGATAAACATATGGAGGAGATGGGACTACGGTACCATCCAGATTGGCAATAAGCAAGTGGGAGTTTGATGGAGTTGGTGTTTGGAGTGCCAATCCAAATTGTACATTTTATTATTTATTAATAAAATAACTACATTTTTCATTTATACCCTATTAATGGTATTGTCATTACGGGTATTAAATTGATGTATCGATATGCTAAGAATGACATCGACCTTAGAATAGTCTTGACACTAGGTGTAAACTATTCTTAAAATAAATATTCATAGTCGTTGGTTTTGGAATACAGTCGACTTCCTATAACCTAGAAGACTAGCACGTGTCGTATATTGGAATTGGAGTTCCAATGGTTTAATGCGGTGTACCATGAGTTTTGGAAACTCGTATAGACATGTGGGTATTCGTTGGAGTGAATACTGAATGACTCACATGTGATTCCTAATAGTTGGAAGTACACACCACCGTCAATAGGAATCTCCTCGAGTCGAGTAGCATATGTAATCCGTTGACTATGGGATATCATTGATTTTGTGTGAGATCCTCCACACTTAGATGTCATGTATGTCAGAAACCTTTCATGGTCTGGCCTCTAGATGTTCGTTGGGTGTGGACCGATGCACACAGTAATCAAGTGCGAAGCAAGATAGGATCCGTCGGCCCGTGTGTGTACCATAAGGGGTTTAGGTATCCATGTTAGTAAAGTCACGATTCTTAAATCTTTGGCCAAAGTCGATCACATAGGGTGGATCACATCAGTTATGAAGAGTCGTGGATATGTCGACATGAGATGTGCATCTTGGAAACTTGACAGTATATTCTATGTTTCCCAAGCACAACTCGGATAGCCTACGATGGAGGGATTGTTAAACATATGTGATGACCTCGACTTGTATAGTTCAGAAAGGTCGTTCGTGTTCTTCGCGAATTCGGAGGTGGCTGAATGCGTACATATTAGCTAGGCTTATATGACGAACGTGTCTGAACTTAGAGAGTCCCAATATGAAGTGTACTCGTTGAGCACTTGGGTAGCTGATTATTTTTGATAAAATATAATATTTGATATTATAATTATCAACTAAGATAATCAACTGTTATTAAATAATATTGATTATTTACTTTGACCTAATTGGATTAATTGGATTAATTCAATAATTACACAAGGGCTTAATTGTAAAATCATAATTATCTCTACCATTTGAGGATATTATGGTAATTGTAAGTATGTAATAATATATGGTTTTGGCTTGATTTAATTGGATTAAATCAATGTGGCAAACATTTAACTAATGCATTTCCTAATCTTTGACTTGATTTAATTGTATTAAATTAAAGTGGGAGACAATGGAGATTAGTCACACCTAATTATAAATATTTGGACAATTAGATTAAACCCACTTAAAATTTGATTACAACTTTTATTAATTAAAAATTACCTAAGTTTTGCTATAAATAGCAAGCTTTATGAAGGTTTTAATTACAAGTTCAAATACAAGCATAAGAAAATTCTTAAGAGATTAGCATAAGTTAGAGAAGTGTTTAGAGAAACTAGTGAGGTCTCTGATGAGCGGAAAATATATCAATATTTACCGCCCCTTTAACTTAATATTTTGTTTAGTTTCTCGGGTTTGATGAACGTTTTGATGTGTTTTAGTTTATTTTGCAGATAAAATAATATCGGATCTCAATGAAATCATTTAGGACGAAATATGGGTCAAATAAGGGCAATTATTGGACTTGATATTTTAATTTGGAGATTGGAAACTTGAAAGGGCGTTTTTGACGAAGTGCAGTTTTGGAAATTCCAGTTTTGCGCATCTGTCGTATTTTGGGCATAACGTTTTACTCCGATATCGGATTGAGCTGATTCAAGTTCCAGATTAAAGAAGACTCAAAGATATACAGCTTTGAAAGACAAAATAATTTATAATTCTGAGGATTGCATGCCCGAAATTGATGAACCATCCTGAAGTGTGTTGTGTGTAATTATTAAAGTCACTTTCAATCATTTTCAAAGCAAAAAATAAATTAATATATAAATAATAAAAATTATCAAATCATCACCAAACATGATAAGATATTAGTGGAACAATTAATAATGGATTTGGTGGAGCAATTAGTGGAGCAATTAATAATTGATTTGGTGGATGATTTGATGGAGGCAAAATTTTGCCTATAAATACCAAGCCATTTCATTTGTAAAATTCATACTTTCTTCTAAGGAATTCCTTAAGAATACTAAGAAGATTGTATCTTGTTTGTTTATTTACAGCTTTCAGTAATTAATTTCCACTTTCGCACTTTCTTTTCTCTACTTTTCAGTTTTTACTTTCCGCAATTTACTTTTACGCACAATACTTTTCTTTCTTTAATTTTCAGTAATTTACTTTCAGCAATTTACTTTTCAGCAATTTACTTTTCAGTAATTTACTTTCAGCATTTACTTTTCAGCATTTAATTTTCAGTATTTAATTCCAGCATTTACTTTCAGCATTTACTTTTCAGTATTTAATTTTCAGTATTTTACTTTATGTATTTTATTTTATTTAAGTTTTTTTTACTACCCGTAAATATGTGTCGTAACTAAGCCAGTTATCTGGGGTTGTGATGAAATCCAATATCACCGGTTTATAAGGGGTTAAATTATAGTTTGGGTAATTTAAAGGTTTACTTATTAAGTCTTAAGCTTAATGCGTCTTGTTAATTGGCCACTAATAAGATTGATGTGGTAAATCTAAAATAAACTTGACAAAGGAATTTTAGGTTTCAGCCTTAGACTTAATAGCCCACGATCTTCCTTGAGGATAGATAACCCTTTAATAGATTTCCTTACAGGATAGACATATACCTGTCGGGGGGGGGTAGCCATAATTGGAACTTAAACTTAATGAATCCAGATAATTTGGTTGACATAGACATATGGTTCAATGGGGTTAAACTGGGTATTTGTGTCTGACTATCGACATAGGCTTTTGCATAATTAGTGTTCCAGGTTAGTAAACCAATTTATTCACAAAAATTAAAATAACCACTTCATCTTTAAAATGATATTGGAAGAAATCACAACCCTAGATAGTTTTTAATATTGAATTTTCTTAAGACCTACTTTCGAAAAATTTTATTACTTGTTTTTAAATTTAGAATCGTCACCATTTCAAATCAATCAAACAACCTGTTAGATACTAGTAATCATTTGACCTCATAAAATTAATAGATTAGATATTAAGTCATCGTGGGATCGATATTTTTATACTACTTGAACGATACGTGCGCTTGCGTTATATGTGTGTGTTTACGCCGGTCAAGTTTTTGGCGCCGTTGCCGGGGGACTTATTTATCTTTTACTATTAGTTTAGGGGTTAGATACGTTACTTGTATCTAATTTCTTTTTACCTATTGTTTTTGGTTTCTTGTGTTTCAGGTTCTCAGAAATTACATGAGACGAACCAGAAGCTTTGAACTCCGACCGCTTGACCCAGAAATTGAAAAAACCATCAGACAGTTGAGAAGGGAAAGGCGAGAAGGCCAAGAAGCTTTAGTCAACATGGAACCTGAACCTTTGAACGTTGCACCGCCGATACCCATTCGAGACAGAACCATTCCTGTGGTCGACGGCTTCATTTCCTGTATTGTACTTCCTCCCTTACCAGTAAATGCGTCTGACATCAAAACATGCATCCAGATGATTCAGCAGTCAGTACAGTTTGGGGGAAATGCAACTGAAGATCCTAATTCTCACATTAGTAACTTCCTGGAAGTTTGCGGTACTTTCAATTACAACCGAGCAGCTGAAGAAGCAATGAGACTGCGAGTTTTTCCATATTCCCTGAAAGACAGAGCTAAAGCTTGGCTACATTCGTTACCAGTAGGTTCCATCACAACTTGGAACACTTTAGCCACCAAATTTCTTGCAAATTACTTTCCACCAGCCAGAACCGGAAAACTGAGGAATGACATCACATCCTTTGTACAACAAGATTCAGAATCCCTCTGCGAAGCTTGGGAAAGGTATAAAGATTTGCTCCGGAAATATCCTCACCATGAGATTCCAAAATGGCTTCAAGTCCAAGCATTCTATAATGGGCTTTCTGGAATAATGATAACCATAATTGATGCTGCTGCTGGAGGAGCCTTGATGGCAAAAGGAGAGGATCAAGCCTGGGACCTAATCGAAGAAATGGCCAACAACAATTCCTTATGACCAACAGAAAGGAGCATGATCCAAAGAATTACAGGAATTTATGAAAGTGGAGCCAATACAGCAGTCAACTCCAAGCTAGATCAGATATGCAAATTCCTGGAGACTCTTACCATTGGATCCAAAAGTTCACCATATGGAGGAGCACCAGAGTCGAACCAACTTGAAGAAACGATGAATTTTGTCAACAATTTCAACAGACAGGGGAACAATCCATATTCCAACACCTACAACCCAGGGTGGAGGAATCATCCTAATTTATCATGGAGCAACAATTTAGGCCAACAGCAGAACTATCCACCACCTGGATTCCAACAACAGAACAAAATCCAGGAACAGGCAAATGAACCAGGAATAACAGAAGTGTTGACCCACTTGAAAAAAATAGAAGCAAAACACGACTCTCAAGCAGCAAGATATGATGCTATGTTTCAATCTCAAACAACAAGATATGATGCTATGTTTCAATCCCAAGCAGCAGTAATTCAAAGTCAATCAGCTTCTATTAAAGCACTGGAGAATGAAATTGGACACTGGCCAATGCTCAGAGTTACAGACCATCAGGTACCCAACCTAGCACATAGAGCCAAATCCAATGAAACTGGGAAGGAGCAATGTCATGCCATCATGTTAAAAAGCGGTACTGAAATCAACAAAGATGTTGGAATCAAGGCAACAACAATTGAAGATTTTCCAAAAGAAACAAAGCAACAGATGGAGGGAAAAGAAGCAAAGGAAAAAGAACAGATGACTCCACCTCCACATTTTCCTCAGCGTCTTCAGAAGAATAAACTGGACAAGCAGTTTGCTCGATTCTTGGAGGTGTTCAAAAAGCTGCATATCAACATTCCATTTACAGAAGCGTTGGAACAAATGCCCAGCTATGCCAAATTCATGAAAGACATTCTTTCACGAAAGCGGAGATTGGGAGATTATGAGACAGTAGCATTATCAAAAGAATGCAGCGCCATCATTCAGAGAAAACTTCCTCCAAAGTTGAAAGATCCTGACAGTTTCACTGTTCCTTGCACCATAGGAGAACATGACTTCGGTAAGGCTCTGTGTGATTTAGGTGCTAGTGTTAACTTGATGCCTTTTTCTATTTTCAGGAAACTGCAGATTGGAGAAACAATGCCCACTTCAGTCGCACTACAACTTACTGATAGAACGCTCGTATTTCCAAGAGGCGTAGTTGAGGATGTGCTGGTCAAGGTTGACAAATTCATTTTCCCAGCAGATTTTATTGTCCTTGATATGGAGGAAGACGCAGACGTGCCAATCATCCTCGGGAGACCATTCTTGGCTACAGGTCGAACCATTATTGATTTACAAAAAAGAGAATTAACTATGAGGGTATAGGACCAAGAAGTAACATTCAATGTTTTCAAAGTCATGAATTTCCCAGATGATGAAAAGAAGGAGGAATGTTTCAGACTTGATGTGATACATAGTACCGTTCAGAACTCTGATGAAAGACAAAGTTCTACTGAAAAACTTAAAGCATGTCAATTAGCTGTGGAGCCTGAAGATAAAGCGCACTGCGTACTAAAGAGCCTATTCTTGCACTACAAGCAACAGAAGAGAAAAAGTTCACCCTCAACGAATTGGAGGAATTTCACATACAGCCTTTTGAGGATGCCAAATTGTACAAGGAAATGACAAGGAAAAGACATGATGAAAGATAATGCGTATACAACTGGAACCAGGCCAGAAGGTACTGTTAAACAAATCAAGGGGGAAATTCTTCCCATGGAAGCCAAAATCACGGTGGGCAGGTCCATTTGTGATCACCAAGGTTTTACCAGACAGAGCCGTTGAGATACATGATCCTGACTCCAACAAGACTTTCAAGGTTAAAAACAAGCGTGTCAAGCACTACTAGGAGAATCATTTGAGCGACAAAAAGAAAGTGTACACTTTCAGATCCAGCTTAACGTTCGAGAAGTCAAGTCTGGCTGACGACTTTAAACTTAGCGCTAGCAGGGAGGCAACCCATGCAATTTTTGTATATATTGTGATCTGGTGTGTTTTATTTTTGTGTGTTAATTTTTGCAAGTTTAGTCATTTCAAGATGGAAGAAGCTCTCGCAAATCTTCGCAAGCAATTTCCTCCACTCCCTTAAAAAATCTCTGATGAAAGTTTACAAAGCTCGCTTGGAACGGATGAGATTACTGATGATTAAAGGTATTCCTACTGACATTCGTTGGTTAATTGAAGCACAGGTCGATTGGCAGGTGAGTCTTCTGATTCTTTTATTTCACATCTGCCTGGTTTTGGAAGAAGCACCTATGCAAAGAAACGTAGAGCTAAGAAAATGAGTGTTTGTTACAAATGTGCACGCTGGAATTGCAATACTCGTTGTCGTTCTTTAGGAATGGTGTCTGATAATCGCGAAGAAAAAATTAAATTCATTAGGGATGGCTTGAGTAAGGAGTCTTTAGATGATATATCTTCAACTCTTGAGACGCATCCCAGTGGATATGTTCACATAGCCATTCGCAAATTACATACACAATTCCAAAAAGAAAGACAACAATTAAGTCTTGGGAATCTGACTCAAAAAGACCATGTTTGCCAGTTTATAGAAAATGGATGGGAAGCTTGTCCCTGACGCATAGACGTCAATCAAGCCGTTACTTTTCTTGTAAATATTATATCTCTTTGTCTTTTCTTAATAATTGTGATTTATTTTGTTGTTTTCTTTTATTTTCTCCGACAGGATCCAGACCTTTTTGACTATCATGATATTATTTCGCTACTAATCGTCCTCTGGAAGATACTTGTGCTTTTTACTCACCGTTTTCAGGTACTATAAATTCAGCCCGTCATTGCACTTTTGAAGGCATCCAGAGTTGAGAAAGAAATACATATAAAAAATGGAAGCCACTTCAAGAAGACGAGTTGAAAACATCTGTGTGTTTTGCGGTAGTAGTGTTGGTGTTAAGCCACAATACGTAGAAGCAGCACAAGAATTGGGTCGAGTCTTAGCTGCAAGAATATGCACTTAATATATGGCGGAGGAAATCTTGGACTAATGTGGATCGTTTCAAAGGCGTACAGGAAAGAGGCAGTCACGTTTTGGGAATCATCCAAAACCCTTGGCAGAAGCAAATCTTATTGAACCATCAAACGGAGAGGAACTGATCGTGCCAGGTATGTCTGAACGACTAGTAGAAATGATTAACCGTGCTGATGCTTTTATTGCTTTGCCAGGTGGCTTGGGCACATTGGAGGAAATTTTTATAGTACTATCTTGGGCGAACCTGAACATACACCAGAAACCAATTGGACTGTATAACGTTGATGGATTTTATGATTTTCTTTGTATGTTTCTTGATGATGCCCGGAGAAATGGGTTCGTGTCAAAACATTTGAAAGAACTCCTCTTTACTGCCAGAACTGCTCCGGATCTAATAGACCAACTCATAGCCTATGAACCACGAGTTGACCCTATCCTTTCAAAGATAAATTGGTATGAGGACGATCGTGGTAAGAGGCGTAGGATTAATCTGGATCTTAACCTTTAATTTCTGTAGAATTTCAGCTAACCAGGTATTATTTTCTAACTCTCTTCTTCTACTTTTAAGACATTGGGGACAATGTCTCATTTAGGTTTGTGGGAGGGAATTAGTTGATCAGTACCTTGTTTTTAGTTTGTGTGTTGTTTTTTATTTTTAGTCCAAAATTTTTCGAAAAAATACAAAAAAATTGAAATTTTTTCAAAAATTACAAAAATATTTTGCGTTTTTGTGTTTTTTATTTTGACTAAAAAGGGTGAAATTGGTAAGAGATAGTTGAGTAAGGAGTTTCCACTCCTGAGACGTATCTCAAGCCTATTTTCGAAATAAGTTAATTTTTGTTTATTTCCTTTTGAATTATTTAATTTGTGAATTCTCCATAAAACAGACTAAAATGGATATTCATATGCTCAGTTGACAGGTATTATCAACATATATAGTAACATACGGACATGAGCTAAAATTGAAAAGTTGTAATATTCAGTGCTATAGTTTAATTAGATGAAGCATCTCAAAAAGCAATGGAAAAAAAAAACAAAAAAAAAACAAAAAACATATGAGATCCGAGTTATTAAGTCTGTAAGGGTGTTTTAACACCTAGTGCCCTAAAACCAACTGGTTTGGGAGTCACTGGACCAAAGCTCGTTACATGGATCAAAGATGCTGCAAAAATATATATATCTGAAGTCTGAGTAATTAAGTTCGTAGGGGTGTCTTAACACCTGGTGCCCTAAAGCCAACTTGTTTGGGAGCCACCGACCCAACACTCGCTACATAGATGAAGATATTGTATATAAATAAAAAATAGAGAAAAATCAAAAAAAAAATCAGAAAAATCAGAAAAATTATTCCATTGCTACAAAAAGGTGTGAAATCTGATAGAAATTTAGGACAATAATATTACTCTCTTATCAACTGCACTTATGACTGTTGTGGGAAAAAATGAGTTGATTAATATTTTGTCGACTGTGTATAAGGAGAATGGTAAAAATAATCGGAGAATTTACTTATTCGGTAATTTAGAATGAAACAAAACAACTATTGACTTAGAGAGTAGAAGTTTCACCTGATTAGTCACTAACTTCTTTATTCTCTTTTCTCTTGTCGTTTTGCTTTTGTGTGCATTAGTTTTATTATCTTTTTACTTTTGTAAAACGTTTGTGGGTATCGTTGCTGTAAGCCCTCACGAGACTATAACTTGTCCACTAGGGACACCTAGGGGTTTAAAGGCTTGTTGCATATGCTAAATGCAACCGTGATCCATACGAAAGTGGCTTAGTTTAATTTTAATTGTTTCTTGTATTTTATTTTATTGTTTTGCTCGAGGACTAGCAAAATGTTAGGTTGGGGGTGTGATGAGCGGAAAATATATCAATATTTACCGCCTCTTTAACTTAATATTTTGTTTAGTTTCTCGGTTTGATGAACGTTTTGATGTGTTTTAGTTTATTTTGCAGATAAAATAATATCGGATCTTAATGAAATCATTTAGGACGAAATATGGGTCAAATAAGGGCAATTATTGGACTTGATATTTTAATTTTGGAGATTGGAAACTTGAAAGGGCGTTTTTGACGAAGTGCAGTTTGGAAATTCCAGTTTTGCGCATCTGTCATATTTTGGGTATAACTTTTTACTCCGATATCAGATTGAGCTGATTCAAGTTCCCGATTAAAGAAGACTCAAAGCTCTACAGGTTTGAAAGACAAAATAATTTCGAATTCTGAGGATTTCATGCCCGATATTGACGAACCATCCAGAAGTGTGTTGTGTGTAATTATAAAGTCACTTTCAATCATTTTCAAAGCAAAATATAAATTAATAAATAAATAATAAAAATTATCAAACCATCACCAAACATGATAAGAGATTAGTGGAGCAATTAAAAATGGATTTGTTGGAGCAATTAGTGGAGCAATTAGTAGAGCAATTAATAATTGATTTGGTGGATGATTTGATGGAGGCAAAATTTTGCCTATAAATACCAAGCCATTTCATTTGTAAAATTCATACTTTCTTCTAAGGAATTCATTAAGAATACTAAGAAGATTGTATCTTGTTTGTTTATTTACAGCTTTCAGTAATTAATTTCCATTTTGGCACTTTCTTTTCTTTACTTTTCAGTTTTTACTTTCCGCAATTTACTTTTACGCACAGTACTTTTCTTTCTTTAATTTTCAGTTTTTACTTTTCAGTAATTACTTTCAGCAATTTACTTTTCAGCAATTTATTTTTCAGCAATTTACTTTTCAGTAATTTACTTTCAGCATTTACTTTTCAGCATTTAATTTTCAGTATTTAATTCCAGCATTTACTTTCAGCATTTACTTTTCAGTATTTAATTTTCAGTATTTTACTTTATGTCTTTTATTTTATTTAAGTTTTTTTTACTACCCGTAAATATGTGTCGTAACTAAGCCAGTTATCTGGGGTTGTGATGAAATCTAATATCACTGGTTTATAAAGGGGTTAAATTATAGTTTGGGTAATTTAAAGGTTTACTTATTAAGTCTTAAGCTTAATGCGTCTTGTTAATTGGCCACTAATAAGATTGATGTGGTAAATCTAAAATAAACTTGACAAAGGAATTTTAGGTTTCAGCCTTAGACTTAATAGCCCACGATCTTCCTTGAGGATAGATAACCCTTTAATAGATTTCCTTACAGGATAGACATATACCTGTCGGGTGGGGGTAGCCATAATTGGAACTTAAACTTAATGAATCCAGATAATTTGGTTGACATAGACATATGGTTCAATTGAGTTAAACTGGGTATTTGCGTTTGACCATCGACAGAGGCTTTTGCATAATTTAGTGTTCCAGGTTAGTAAACCGATTTATTACACAAACATAAAATAACCACTTCATCTTTAAAATGATATTGGAAGAAATCACAACCCTAGATAGTTTTTAATATTGAATTTTCTTAAGACCTACTTTTGAACAATTTTATTTACTTGTTTTTAAATTTAGAATCGTCACCATTTCAAATCAATCAAACAACCTGTTAGATACTAGTAATCATTTGACCTCATAAAATTAATAGATTAGATATTAAGTCCTCGTGGGATCGATATTTTTATACTACTTGAACGATACGTGCGCTTGCGTTATACGTGTGTGTTTACGTCGGTCTGTCTCTACAACATTTCATGTAGGAGAAATCAAGATTGGATCTTGAAGTGAAGCTTGGAAGCATTGGAAACAAGATTGGATCTTGAAATCAAGCTTGCACACCATGAAGGTTCTCCAACAATTTTAACAAGGAGAATTAGATTGGATCTTGCATCAAGCTTACTAGGTAATGTTTGATCATCTTCGAAACTATGTTTATTTGTGTATTAGATGCATGATCACATAGCTTAATGTTGAATAAGGCTAATCAATTGTGTTAGAATACTTTAGAAGTATAAACACAATATGCTTGTAATTAGGTCAAAGATGTTCATGTTGGACATGGAACAATTAATTAGAGTTTGGAACTCTAGATTAAAGCTTAGAGCTATGGCTACCATTCTAGATTCATTTGACCACCTTTAGGTGGACTAGAATTGTTCATGAGACATTTCTAATTGGGATTCTAAAATGGTTTATGTATTGGATTCAAAATTTAAGCTAATGCGTATTTAGAATAAATTTATGTTTTTGGAGAAAAATATTTGATATTTTGAAAAACTAGATTTTTATTCTATAACATGTGTTTATGTTGATTTTGAAATTAAAAATTAATTTTGAGTGTTTTTGAAGTGTTTAGGGAAGGCCGGAAATTTATTGGGTTATAAACCCTCTTATCGCAGCTCTCTTGAATGAGAGCTGCTACTTAGCAAACAAAAAAATAATAATAATAATGAAGGGGCTACGGACTACAGTGCCCCCCGTACTGTTCACGTGCGCAGTGCGCGTGAAATGTTGCACGAGTGGCGCACGCGCGTGGCGCCCTTCGCGCACGTTGTTTTTGTTTTGCTTCGTTCGGGATCTTCCGGACTCCGATTCAGTCCCAGTTTTTTCCTATACACTCGTAATGGAATATAGAATTTCATCAAATTATTTTAAAATTACACCCATACTTGATATCCATGGGTTAGACCCATTTCCACTGTCTGGGGCACCTGTCCGACCCTAGGGGTTCCACAACTGCCCCAACACAAACTTCTTGTACCACTGCCTCGGTGCTTACTTGAGCTCGTACAAGCTCTTTTTCAGCATGCAAATAAGGTTTTCTTTTCTTGAAACCTTGAATCCTTCTAGCTGCTCCATGTAGATTTCTTCATTTAGATCACCATGAAGAAATGTTGTTTTGACATCCATTTGTTTAAGCTCCAAGTTCAAACTGGCTATCAATCCTAGGATAACTTAGATTGAAGCCATATTTACCTCTGGTGAAAACATCTCATCAAAGTCAATTCTTTTTTTTTTTGTAGGAATCATTTGACTTCTAGCCGAGCTTTATATTTCACCACAATTCCGCTGCCATCTTTCTTGAGCTTGAACACCCATTTGTTCTTCAGTGCCTTCATTCCATGTGGGAGCTTGACTATCTCATAAGTGTTATTTTTCTGCAGAGATTTCATTTCATCATGCATTACGTGCAGGCATTTGTCTTTGCCTTTATGAGATATAGCTTCGTTGAAGGTTTCTGGCTCCCCCTCGTCAGTCAGCAAAATGTATTCATATCCTGAGTATTTGGATGATAGAATCCGACTTCGCTCAAATCTTAATACTGGAGGTTCATTGGTTTCTAAAGGTCTGTCGTCATCCAGATCTATAGATGATCATGTAGCCTCTGATGGAACAGGCTACAGCTCCCCCTACTCAGCACCACTTTCCTCCTCTGGTTCTGCTTCTGGCATGTCTTGCACCCCATCATCATCTGTGGCTACTTGTATTGGTGCTGGGGTTGTGTCTGGATTTACATCAGCTTTGTCGGCACTAGAATTAGAAGACATCTTGGGCTTTTCAATGTCTTTTATTATTTGGTCTTCAAGAAACACTACATTCATGCTTCTGATGACCTTTCTTTTCTTCGGGTCCCATAACCTGTGTCCAAATTTCTCGTCTCTATAGCCTATGAAGATGCATGGAGTAGTCTTTGCATTGAGCCTCTGTCTGAGCTCCTTGGATACGTGTACGAAGGCTAAACAACCGAATGTTCTGAGGTGAGAATAAGATGGATTCTTACCAGACCACACTTTCTCCAAAATCTCAAAGTTCTACGGTACTGATGGTGATCTGTTGATCATGTAGCAGGCGATACGAACAGCTTCTCCCTAGAATGGCTTTGGCAGCTTAGCCATATTGATCATGCTTTTGACTTTCTCCATAATGGTGCGGTCCATCCTTTCAGCTACACTATTATGTTGTGGGGTGCGTGGAACAGTCCATTCGTGTTGAATACCGTGACTTCTGTAGTAGGCATCAAACTCCCTAGAAGTGTATTCGCCTCTATTGTGTGTGCGAAGACACTTCAGCTTCTTCCCTGTTTCACGCTCGACCATGGCATGGAACAGTTTGAAATAATTCAGGACCTGATCCTTTGATTTGAGAAAATACGCCCATACCTTCCGAGAAGCATCGTCAATGAAAGTCAGAAAATATTTACTACCGCCTAGTGAATTCACCTCCAAGAGACCACAAACATCATAGTACACCAGACTGAGTAACTCTGATCCCCTTGTAGAAGAGAAATTGAAAGAGACTCGATATTTCTTACCGAAAAGATAGTGATTGAAATGATCCATAGCATAATTTTTGGAGACAGAGATTAGATCCTTATTTGTCAAGGTAGACAACCCTCTTTCACTCATGTGACCGAGACTCTGTTGCCAAAAATTTTGAGAAGCCTCCGGTTCAGCTACATTGAGCCTTTCTGCACATATTTTCACACGAGTATTGTACAAAGTTCCACAAATATATCCTCGGGCGATGACCATGGCACATTTTATTATTCTCCAAGTTCTATTGCTGAAGTGGCTATCATAACCTTGTTTGTCAAGGGCTACCCCCGAGAGTAAATTGAGCCGAAGTTCTAGAACATGTCTTACCTCCTTCAGGGTTATTGTATAACCTGTATTTGTCCGCAACTGTATTTCACCAATTTCCACTATCTGAGAAGAACTGGTATTTTCCATATTCACTGCTCCAAAGTCTCATGCTTTGTATGTTATGATGAAATTCCTGTGATGAGTGACATGGTGGGATGCTGCAGTATCAACCATCCACTCGACATCCCGAGTTACGGTGTGAAGGCATGTTTTTTTCCTGGTCGGAGCATATAGCTACATCTCATGTGGTAACTAACAGTGTCTCTGAATCATTCTTCTTCGGCTAGTTATTGCCTTGTCCATGCTTTCGTTGAAGGTTTTGGCAATTATTCTTTAGGTTGCCTTATATGCCAGAGTGGAAGCACTTGTATGTAGGCTTTCTTCCGTCCTTAGATTTTCCCATACTTTTGCTTCTGTCTCTCCATTTACCTTGATTTTTATTTTGTTGTCTTCCTCGATGCTCCAAGACAAAGGCTTCTGTTTGATCTGGGCCCACGTATTTCCTTATGGCTTCATCATTTGACCGGACATCTTTTACCATAGGCATGGTAAGTTTGCCTACTGGAGCTGAGTTGCTGAGAGTAACCACCAGTGTTTTCTAGCTATCAGGAAGAGAACTGAGTAGCAAGAGGGCTTGAACTTCGTCTGCCAGTTGCATGTCTACTGCAGACAACTGATTCACCAGGCTTTGGAACTTGTTGGTGTGTTCTGCAATGGAAGTTCCACTCCGTAGCTTCAGGTTCACCAAACGCCTCATGATTAAGGCTTTATTCCGAGCTGTTTTGGCCTGGAACATGTCTTCCAATTTCCTCCACATTTCGTAAGCATTTGTATCCTCTGCTACGTGGTGGAAGACACTGTGACTAATATACTGTCTAATCTGACCCAGAGTTCTGTTATTGAGTTTATTAAAGTCATACTCTTTAACATATTACGGTCTAACTCCCTTCACCTCGATAACATCAAAAAAATCTTTATAGTGTAAATAATCTATCATCTGAAGTCTCCAGATGGGGTAATTAGTTGCTGTCAGCTTGATCATTGCACCAGAATGGGAATCTTCCATTTCCATTTTATGTTTTAAAGTTTAAATAAAAATAGGTCAAAATCGGGGCTGAATTTCATAAATCGGAGGTCACTGTTGCATTCAGAACGGTCGAGAGACTAATTTGTAAATTTCTAAAACTTCTGAGGCTAAACTGTAAATTTCAAAGAATTAGGGGGCTCAGTGAAATTTACAATGTTGCTGATGTGGCTGACACGTGGATGTTGACGTGGCAAAAGTGGGACCGATTTGCTTACGTGGCTGACACGTGGCGTTGACGTGGCGGATGATGTGTCGCTTGTTGGACAATTAGGACCCATAGCGTCAATATTTGTACAGATCATGGTGTTGTTGTACAAATAACTATGTGACAAATGAGATTGCACTCTTATCATTTTTGATTAGATCACCAGATATATAAATGATAGGAGGTCCCTATGATTTATTCCTGGATTGAGAATGATATGAGACAGTATCAATCCACGAAGGATAAATTATTAAATATCCCTAGTCAGAGCATTATCGAGATTGGATATCGATGAATGCATAAAAGAATAGTATTACACTTGTGCGTGCTGTGAGTGCACAACGGCATAGTTCTCATATATTTCGGTATAGGATACTCATGCAAGTGTAATAGGAGGTTGTGTTTTACCGATGGTACGAGAAACAGCTTCGCTCTGGATAGACCCCCTCGGAATTCCATTGGTAGTATGACTATGTGTCTATGGAAGTCCAAAATCAGGGTAGGTGTATTTGGTCTTAACCTGAGACTTGCACCGCTAACACTTGCGACAATCAATATACTTTGTACAGGGCAGACACTGTACCAGCCCCAGGCCTTGCATGTGATCATCCAATACTGGACAGAAATACGCAATACTACGTATACTACGCCTGATATAGATCCTTTATTCCTGTAAGGATATTTCCGGAGAATTGGGTAGGCATGGCGCTTTGCTAGAGGCCAACCTTGTCTTGTAAATCAGTATAAACATAGTACGAGGTACTTACGTATTCGGATAGTCCGACAACCGAATTTACTGCCAACATATCCGGGGATCTCATGGGTTGCTTCCCAAAGATTCACCGATGACGTATGACTCGCACTTTAATTAATCTGGGATTAATAAGATGAGAGAGAAAATTAATCTGGAATTAATTGCGAAGATATTTTATCTGGGATAAAATATCATTTAAAGAGAGAGAACGATTAATTTGGAATTAATCGATTAATTAATATATTCGATATATTAAACGAAATTGGATTTCGAAGCGAAATTAAAATTAGATTTTAATTCGGGCGAACGAATTAATTCGTTAGCGACGTGAATAGTGACTGCGCTAGGCGTAATCATTTAATTACGACGTAACGGAAAATTCGTTAATTTGGAATTAGCGAACTCGAGCCCGAGATTATTTACGAGTGCATTCGCATTTCGAATTCGAGTGCGGCACGCAAGTCAAATCAAGCGTCAAATCGCTAGTCGCATCAAGCGTCAAATCACTTGTCACTTTGAGTGATGTGACTTGACAACTTGTGATTGATGTGATTAGGTGATGTGTGTGGTTGGCAATTAAAGCTTTAATTGTTTGACTTTTAAAGTAATAAGTTTGGTATATGTTTTGGAAATGAATTACTAAAAAATTACACAACACATTTCATCTCTCTTCTCTCTCCATTTTCTCTCATCTACACGCCCATGTTGGGCATTCTTCACTGGTTTTTCCACTGAAAAACCGTGAGCAGTGAAAGGGAAGCAAGTGTGATTTTGTGGCAAAATCAAGAGTGCTAGCACACTCCGGGATCATGCGAAGGTGATAAGGAATTCCACCCATGAGCCGGGAACCATTCGACGAAGCTTGGACCTTGACGAAGGACCTCCAATGGACGAAAATGAGGAGCAAAATGCAGCCCACTGCCGCACAAACCAGTGAGCAGATTTTTAGTTTTTGTTGCCTCAAGCGTCGCTCAACCGATCGATGTAAGTATTCCGCAACTTCGTCGTTGTTATTCACACATATTTCATGCTTGTTTATGATCTTGGGACCTTAGCTAAAACCAACAATGGCATCAAGAGCAAGGTTAAAGCATGAAATTGATTTAGGGCTTAAAATTTGGGTAAAATGAATTTGAGTATGTAATTATGAAATTGGATGATTAAGTATGCTTGAATGTGTTTTAATTGATGATTGATTGGATCAATTTGATTAAAAATTATTTGGAACAAATTTGCCCCAAATATTTGGCATGGCCGAATGGTGCCCTAAATTTTATGTCTTGGGATTTTTGATTTTTGATCATTGGATGTGTTGGAAATCAATTGGGAATTTTGATTTAATATTGAATTGGATTTAATTGGATTGAATTCGAATTTGATGTAAAAATCCTTCATTTGCCGAGACATTATGAGCATGATTGGGTTTGATTTTTGATTAATTTGTGTTGGACACTAATTGAAGTAGATGAGCATGATTAATTATCCTAATTTGTGTTTTGGAACTAATGATTTGGGTGATTAATTATATTAATACACTTTGGTTAATTAAATTGTAAAATTGGATTTTAGTAATTTAGTTAATTGGGCCTTAAATTGGATTTGGGCTTGTTATGTTGTAATTGGGCTTGGTTGTACTAAGTTAGGTTTAGGCAAATTGGATTGGATCCAATTGGGCCCAAAACTGCTTACATAAAGCCCAAATGCGACTTAATGGACCTTTAAAGTTTAATTGGGCCTAATTGGCCTAAATTGATTTCTAGGCTTATGGGGTAATTCTCGGATTGGATTTTTGTTATTCGGTTTGACCTGAGTTGACCAAAAGTCCACGCCTTAAGAAATTAATTAAAAGCCCATTAGACTTTAATTAAATTGACGTTGGACGTTAATCGGGCTTTGAGACCCGTAGCGATTAAATTTGGAATTTAAGTCGTAAAGGTTCATAAATAAAGTGTAAAGTTTAATTTGAAATTAAATAAGCGAATTAGAATTAATTACATATTGAATTGGATTTAATGTTGTAGTTTAATTTAATTCGAGAATATGTACTTTGAGTACTTATTCGCAAAACAAGTTTGACTCGAACAAAATCAAATTGTTGTTTGAACATTGAATGATCACTAATTATCAGATTAATTAATTTGATTAGATTGATTGATAACATGCTTGTGTGAATACATGGTTGCGATGCATGAATAATGTATAACGGATGGATATTAGATGGGTGGGACAATTTTAGAAATTGTTGTAATAAATTTGATTTATTAATTGGACCTGCGAGTCCAGCCTTATACCTCCTTATTCTTTGTATTCTCTTCTCACATATTCCCCTCAATGTAAATGAGGTTTCTTTAGAAGTGTAGTGTAACGGGTAGAAGAAATATTTGTGCTAGCGGGAGAGAGAAATGGAGAGATTTGATCTAGGATCAATGTGTAAAGTATTCATCCGCATATCATTATTATTTTTCATATGCGCTTTATTATGTGTTTAGAATGCATGTTTAAGGGTGTATGATGATGAGACCTTAACAAAGGTAATAAATTGGTTGCCAATTTGCACTCGAAAAACCCTCGCATAATATTAAGCGTCTTTCCTTCCATTGAGTGATTCTCACTCAAGATCCGAGATTGGCATTGGCTTGTTGGCCAAAGTCAAGGCCTTTGTCCGTCGAGGATTTGTTTGAATCACGAAGGCTTTGTTCCATATTGGTGTCTTGTCCAAGTTGTGGTTTGTTGGCCAAAGTCAAGACCACTTCTTGACCATCGACATTAATTACGAAGCTTTCCATGGTCAATGGGTCACGCTTAACTGGGATCACTAAGTTTGTTGTGCCAAAGCCAAGGCTTAGTTGATTCAGAGGAAAAAGGTTAGGTAATACATTGGATGTATTGGCATATATAAGATATATGTTTTGGACTTGGATGTCCCCTACCGGATCTAGGAATTGGATTGGATCCAATCGATCTTAGAAATCTACCTAGTTAAGTATCATACAATTTGTTGGCCAAAGTCAAGATTGTGTGATATTTAACGGGATCCTAGCCAACTAGGAAACACGGTTTCCCGAGTACTCGACAAGGGTTAGAGGCTCGCCGAAAAATAGTGGGAGGCAAGAATTGAATTTGCAATATTCGTTTAATTACTTGCCATACGCGCTCAATAAAATATCATTCGTCAAATAAATTAAATGTTAGTTGGACTAATATTTAAATGTTGTTTTTATAATAGTTAGACTATATTCAAACTATTCATTTATAGTTGATTTTATAATTGGATTATAGTAATCAATATAATTGATTTTAATCTATTAAATTACAGTTGATTAAATAGTTGGACTATTGTAATTATTATAATAAATAGTACCAAAATCGTTGATTAAATAGTTGGACTATTAAAATCAAGATAAAATGAAAGATTGACATTTAAAGCATAATCCTGGGGAAAATGTATTTAAATGGTTTAATTTTCAAATTGGGAATAAATTTCAGGATGGTCCTGGAAAAACTAATAAGTTACTTTATTTGATAAAATAACATATTCAGCCTAAGCCCGGAGTTAAGAAAATAGTAGAGCATAATCTTTGGAAGATTTATGTGATGATAACTTTAGTGCTTAATCCATTAAGCTTGTCGCAGTAGACTCCTTAAAGTATGATAAAGAAATTGAATGATCTTCATAAATCTATACTTAGATTTTAGAAGTACTAATATTGCAATAGTAAACTCTTGGAGAGTTAATGACTATTCTCAAGGAGACAAAGTCAAGGTTTGCAATATGACAAGTAGCGCAAGGCGCACCTTACTTCGATATTCTAGAAGGCCTAGGCTTGGCCGAAGGCTTCTGGAATGTGAAAAGGGCAAAGGCAAAATCATTATAGTCTTCTGGGAAGATAAAATGACATATCCCAAAATGTCTGCCTAAATGTGGAAAACGGGATCGCGAAAGCGTGACTGCCGTTTGGACGAAGCAGACATGGAGGAATTGAAGACGAGCAATGCTCTAACTTCAAATATGTTTGTCATAAATATATTCACTACTAGTATTAAAATTGGATTTTAGATACTTAGTGTGATATATATTGATGTTCAGAATCTGTTATGACAGGATACTGACCTCAATTGAGATTTAATCTGCGGATTGTAAACGGGATGAAAATCGCTATTTTAACCGTAGATACCTAAGTTTAGGAACTACTCTTCGGGTGTGTACCTAAAATAGGAAACTGTTATATTGTAACTAGTTTGACTAGATACATTATCTTTATATCAGTGTTTAACCCGCTGCGGGTGAACCTTTATATTCTAGAACACTAAAGTGTTTTATTTTATAAAGATGATATTGAGATAAACACATTAAATGTGAATAACAACATTTATATTTTGAATATAAATAAAATCTCAAACATATAACATGACAAACAAATAGCTCGAACTGATTTGATTAGAAGAAACTAATTTGTGGCATTGTTGTCTGGGACACAATTAAACAAGAATCATATATCCACACTTTTGAAGAGTGGGTACAAGGACTGATTTGATCCTAATCAAATAAAGTCTACGAATCTAGTTTATTGGGCAAAGTGCCTAAAACACTATTTACTTGGTAAAAGTGTAAATGCCACCGATCTGCAAGCCCTAGTTCATAGTGAAGCAAGTGGGCCCATGTCTAGCTAGGCTAGAGGTGGATATGAATATTTCTTGACCTTTACGGATGTGGCATCGCGTTATGGTTATGTGTTTCTTTTGAAGAACACAAATCAGAAACTTTTAAGTTTCGACACGAAATAGACAAACAGACCGGCTAAAGTATTAAACCATCATGGTAAGACCGTAATGGAAAATACTTAAGCAATAAGTTTCTCATATACTTGAAATATTATAGTATTCTTTCAAATGAGGACTCCTCCCGGAACACGTCATTATGACAGTGTGTCCGAACCGAGTAACCGAATTTTGTTGGACATAATAAGGTTAATCATGAGTCGCTCTGAGCTACCATTTCCTTCAACGGATAAACATTAACAGTGCAGAACTTATTTAGAATAAGGTTCCATAAAATCTGTTTGAAAGATTTCATATTAGATATGAACGGGAAAGAAACTGGGTTTCTCATTCCTGATGATTTGGGTATGCCAGGCATGTGATTGGATGATACCAAACTAGAACCCAAATTGGATAAGTGCCAATTGTAGGTTATCCTAGGGATACCATAAGTATAGTACTTATACAACTCACAAGAGAATAATTAGATTGTTGCTCGCCATGTGGTTTTCCTAAGAGGAATACCGATATGCAGTGGTAAGTGGGAGGATAATAAAACTCGATGAAAATTGGAGTAATACTATTCCAGGCACCGAGTCCTAATGGAACATAAATAGTTCATCAAAACTGAAACTATACCATAATCTTCGAATACACAAGAACCGCGTATGTCGGAGAGAGTCAGAAAACAACTTGGGGTATGGGTTTCTGATCTCACCTCATAAAGATGTCAATCTTATTGAGGCATACCAACTGACTACGTATGAGGAAGTGATACAAGGTATCGACTCCCTAATTATGGCAAAGTGTCATGAATCTGAAATGGATTCCATGTATATAAACCAGTTTGGATACTAGTTGATGTACCGCAAGGCATTATGCCTACTGGTACTATAAGTCTTCAAGGAAGACATACATGGAAGGCAACATACCAACGTATAAAGCTAGGCTTGTAGCGGAAATGTATCGTTATCAATATTATGTTGATTACGATTCAACCTTTTACCTGTTGCCACGGTAAATCCATTTGGATAATGCTTGCTAATGCTGCATGTTTCATTTGTGAAATATGTCAGCTTAACGGGAAAATCGTTTTCCTGAAAAGGAAACCTTTTGGAGGATGTTTACAACATCCTAGCGGTTTTGTCGTATCTAAACTAGCAAACAAGGTTTGCGGGTTATTCGATCCATGTTTGGTTTGAAGCAAGCATACGTTCTTGGAATTGTCGTTTTGATGTAATAATAATAGTTTATGATTTAATTCAAAACGAAAATGATTCTTGTGTATATAAGAGGGGTTAGTGGGAGCGCACTGACAGTGGCTATCCTATAAAATAATGATAATATGTCATTTCTTGGAAATGATATTCCCAAAATAACAATCGGTGAAAGCTTGGCTTTCGAGAAAATTCTCCGTGGAATTCTTGGGAGAAACAACATTTATTATAGGAATAAAGATCTTCTGGGAAATATTTAAAGTTGTTGAAACTCTCCGAGAAATCGTACATTGAAAAATGTACGCGACCTGGTGTCTCATACGCTTTGAGCATATTGATTCACAAACAGGCCAATCCAAGTGATAGTCACTGGATTGATGTTAAGAACATCCGTTAGTATCTTAGAGAACTAAAGATGCTGTCTTAATCTATGGAGATAGAGAACTTGAAGTGATTGGGATCACTGTAGCAAGTTTCATAAACCGATTAAACGACTATAAGTCGCAAACGGTACTACAAAGTTTGAATAAGAGAACAGTGAGCTGGAAATCTTCCAAGCAAGATACTGTTACCGTATAAACAACAAATGCGGGTTATTGCTACAGCTGAAGCGGTAATAGAAGCCTTCTGGGTCGATAATAAATCTAATTAGATTAGATATAGTTTTGTTAGCAGTTGAGCTAGGCGTCAGTACAGGCTAAAAAATTAATGGTCTCATCAACGATCTAGATATATACTTTGATATTCATCTGATTCGTTCGGATCATACATCGTGGCAATGTGATGATCGAATAAATCGCATCAGACGATAATCATGTAAATCCGCAGACGAAAGCCTTTTCTCAGCATTTGAGCCAACCGTACATAGTTCGGGAGTAAGACACTCGAGTGACTGGCTATAGGCCAAGTGGGAGATTGTTGGACAATTATGACCCATAGCGTCACAATTTGTATAGATCATGGAGTTGTTGTACAAATTAACTATGTGACAAAGGAGATTGCACTCTTATCATTTGTGATTAGATCACCAAGATATATAAATGATAGGAGGTCCCTGTGATTTGTTCCTGGATTGAGAATGATATGAGACAATATCAATCCACGAAGGATAAATCATTAAATATCCTTAGTCAGAGCATTATCGAGATTGGACATCGATGAATGCGTAAAAGACTAGTATTACACTTGTGCGCGTTGTGAGGGCACAACGACATAGTTATCATATATTTGGGTATAGGATACTCATGCAAGTGTAATAGGAGGTTGTGTTTTATCGATGGTACGGGAAACAGCTTCGCTCTGGATAGACCCCCTCAGAATTCCATTGGTAGTATGATTATGTGTCTACGGAAGTCCGAAATCAGGGTAGGTGTATTTGGTCTTAACCTGAGACTTGCACCGCTAACACTTGCGACAATCAATATGCTTTTGTTTTGGTCGTCCAGGGCTTTAACAGGTTCTGTGTACGCCAATGCTGGGTATATTGAGAATCGTAGTGTGTTGGGTGTGATGTCAAGACGGAAGTGTCACTCCAGTCATATGGAGTTGATGATCGCGCAGGGATACATAACTGGTTCTCTATAAAGGTTGCAACTGTCGGGATAATATGACTTGGTCATGATTATCCGCTATTAAAGAGACTAGTTCCTAGTAATCCGATATATGCTTCGTACGGGGCAGACACTGTATCAGCCCTAGGCCTTGCATGTGATCATCCGATACTGGACAAAAATACGCAATACTACGTATACTACGCCTGATATAGATCCTTTATTCCTCTAAGGATATTTCCGGAGAATTGGGTTGGCATGGAGCTTTGCTAGAGGCCAACCTTGTCTTGTAAATCGGTATAAACGTAGTACGAGGTACTTACGTATTCGGATAGTCCGACGACCGAATTTACTACCAACATATCCGGGGATCTCATGGGTCGCTTCCCAAAGATTCACCGATGACGTATGACTTTCACTTTAATTAATCTGGGATTAATAAGATGAGAGAGACAATTAATTTGTATTAATTGCGAAGATATTTTATCTGGGATAAAATATCATTTAAAGAGAGAGAACGATTAATTTGGAATTAATCAATTAATTAATATATTCGATATATTAAACGAAATTGGATTTCGACGCGAAATTAAAATTAGATTTTAATTCGGGCGAACGAATTAATTCGTTAGCGACGTGAATAGTGACTTCGCTAGGCGTAATCATTTAATTACGATGTAACAGAAAATTCGCTAATTTGGAATTAGCGTACCCGAGCCCAGGATTATTTGCGAGTGCTTTCACATTTCGAATTCGAGTGCGGCACGTAAGTCAAATCAAGCGTCAAATCGCTAGTCGCATCAAGCGTCAAATCACTTGTCACTTTGAGTGATGTGAATTGACAACTTATGATTGATGTGATTAGGTGATGTGTGTGGTTGGCAATTAAAGCTTTAATTGTTTGACTCTTAAAGTAATAAGTTTGGTATATGTTTTGGAAATGAATTACTAAAAAATTACACAACACATTTCATCTCTCTTCTCTCTCCATTTTCTCTCATCTACACGCCATGGTGGGCATTCTTCACTGGTTTTTCCACTGAAAAACCGTGAGCAGTGAAAGGGAAGCAAGTGTGATTTTGTGGCAAAATCAAGAGTGCTAGCACACTCCGGGATCATGCGAAGGTGATAAGGAAGTCCACCCATGAGCCGGGAACCATTCGACGAAGCTTGGATCTTAACGAATGACCTCTAATGGCCGAAAATGAGGAGCAAAATGCAGCCCAGTGCCGCACAAACCAGTGAGCAGATTTTCAGTTTTTGTTGCCTCAAGCGTCGCTCAACCGATCGATGTAAGTATTCCGCAACTTCGTCGTTGTTATTCACACATATTTCATGCTTGTTTATGATCTTGGGACCTTAGCTAAAACCAACATCGCTGACATGGCTGCTGACTGTGTGATGATGTGGCGCTGACTGGGCTCTGACGTGTGCTGACGTGGACGCCACATAATCATCTTCAACCTCTAAATGGCGCATGAAGCGCGTGACCGAGACAAGGAGTGACGCGTCGGCACGTGCAGGAACGTGCGACGTCTTTGAACATTAGATTTATCGTCGGAAAATACCACTGAACTCGTCTCGATGTGAACTAACTGATAGTATCTGACCGGTGTGTAATCACGCGCGTATAACGCAAGCGCACGTATCATTCAAGTAGTATAAAAAGTATCGATCCCACGATGACTTAATACCTAATCTATTAATTTTATGAGGTCAAATGATTACTAGTATCTAACAGATTGATTGATTGATTTGAAATGGTGAAGATTTTAAATTAAAAACAAGTAAATAAAATTGCACAGAGGTAGGTTTATGAAAATTCAATATTAAAAACTATCTAGGGTTGTGATTTCTTCCAATATCATTTTAAAGATGAAGTGGTTATTTTATGTTTGTATAATAAATCGGTTTACTAACCTGGAACACTAAATTATGCGAAAGCCTCTGTCGATGGTCAGACACAAATACCCAGTATAACCCAATTTAACCATATGTCTATGTCAACCAAATTACCTGGATTCATTAAGTTTAAGTTCGAATTATGGCTACCCCGCCCGACAGGTTTATGTCTATCCTGTAAGGAAATCTATTAAAGGGTTATCTATCCTCAAGAAAGATCGTGGGCTATTAAGTCCAAGGCTGAAAACTAAAATTCCTTTGTCAAGTTTACTTTAGATTTACCACATCAATCTTATTGGTGATCAGACAACAAGAAGCATTAAGCTTAAGACTTAATAAGTAAACCTTTAAATTACCCAAACTATAAAATAACCCCTTATAAACCGGTGATATTAGAATTCATCACAACCCCAGATAACTAACTTAGTTACGACACATAACTAGGGCTAGTAAAAACTTAAATAAAATAAAAGACATAAAGTAAAATGCTGAAAAGTAAATTGCTGAAAAGTAAATGACGGAAAGTACATGCTGAAATTAAATACTGAAAATTAAATGCTGAAAAGTAAATGCTGAAAGTAATTTACTGAAAAGTAAATACTGAAAGTAAATTGCTGAAAAGTAAATTGCTGAAAAGTAATGTTGAAAGTAAATTGCTGAAAAGTAAATAAATTAAAAGTACAATAAAAGAAAATGCTGAGGTAAAATGATCCATTTTTATTACTTCATTTTAGATATCTCCCTTAATATAATATATTAACTTTGCATGATAATTACCAACTAGCCATATAGGCGGTATCTAGATTAAGTCAAATTAATAATTAATTACCAACCGACCAATCAGGCGGTATCCAGTTTAGTCAGGTTAAAACCAATTTAAATAATTACCAACCGACCAATATGACGGTATCCTCGTTTAGTCAGGTTTTAACTAGTTTATATATTATAATTAAGGGAGATTAATTTAAATATTAGTAATAAAAGTTTTACATTTTACCCCAGCAAATGGGAGTT
The DNA here is from genome assembly GCA_019454045.1 of Zanthoxylum bungeanum. NCBI lineage: Eukaryota > Viridiplantae > Streptophyta > Magnoliopsida > Sapindales > Rutaceae > Zanthoxylum > Zanthoxylum bungeanum. Next base: position 94,306 of record SKCR01001238.1, read on the forward strand.
ACCTCCTCATTACCGAAAAGTAAAAATTGAAAATTAAAGAAAGAAAAGTACTGTGCGTAAAAGTAAATTGCGAAAAGTAAAAACTGAAAAAGTAAAGAAAAGAAAGTGTGAAAGCTGAAATTAATTACTGAAATCTGTAAATAAACAAACAAGATACAATCTTCTTAGTATTCTTAAGGAATTCCTTAGAAGAAAGTATGAATTTAGAAATGAAATGACTTGGTATTTATAGGCAAAATTTTGCTTCCATCAAATCATCAACCAAATCCATTATTATTTGCTCCACTAATTGTTTATCATGTTTGGTGGTGATTTGATAATTTTTATTATTTATTTATTAATTTATTTTTTTGCTTTGAAAATGACTTTAATAATTACACACGACACACTTTTGATGGTTCATCAATTTCGTGCATGAAATCTTCAGAATTCGAAATTATTTTGTCTTTCAAAGTTGTAGATATTTGAGTCTTCTTTAATCTGGAACTTGAATAAGCTAAATCTGATATTGGAGTAAAACGTTATGCCTAACATACGACAAATGCGTAAAATTAGAATTTCCAAAACTGCACTTCGTTAAAACGCCCTTTCAAGTTTCCAATCTTCAAAATTAATATGTCAAGTGCAATATTTGCCCTTATTTGACCCATATTTCATCCTAAATAATTTCATTAAGTCCCAATATTATTTTATCTGCAAAATAAACTAAAACACATCAAAACGTTCATCAAACCCGAGAAACTAAACAAAATATTAAGTAAAAGGGGGCGGTAAATATTGATATATTTTTCGCTCATCATACCCCCAAACCTAACATTTTACTAGTCCTCGAGCAAAACAACAAAATAAAATACAAGAAATAATTAAAATTAAACTAAGCCACTTTCGTAGGGATCACAATTGCATTTAGCATATGCAACAAGCCTTTAAACCCCTATGTGTCCCTAGTGGACGAGTTATAGTCTCGTGAGGGCTTACAGCAACGATACCCACAAACGTTTTACAAAAGTAAAAAGATAATAAAACTAATGCACACAAAAGCAAAAAGACAAGAGAAAATAGAATAACGAAGTTAGTGACTAATCAGGTAAAACTTCTACTCCAAGTTACTAGTTGTTTTATTTCTTTCTAAATTATTGAATAAGTAAATTCTCCGATTATATTTACAATTCTACATATGCACAGCCGACAAAATATTAATCAACTCATTTTTTCCCACAACAGTCACAAGTGCAGTTGATAAGAGAGTAATATTTTTGTCCTAAAGTTTTATCAGAAATCACACCTTTTTCCAGCAACGGAATAATTTTTCTGATTTTTTTCTTTGATTTTTGATTTTTTTTTTATTTATATACAATATCTTCCATCTATGTAGCGAGTGTTGGGTCGGTGGCTCCCAAACCAGTTGGCTTTAGGGCACCAGGTGTTAAGACACCCCTACAGACTTAATTACTCAGACTTCAGATATATATTTTTGCAACATCCTTGATCCATGTAGCGAGCTTTGGGCCAGTGACTCTCAAACCAGTTGGTTTTAGGGCACTAAGTGTTAAAACACCTCTACGGACTTAATAACTCGGATCTCAGACTTTTTTTTTTATTCCAATGCTTTTCATATATGCTTCCCCCAATTAAACTAGAGCACTGAATATTACAAACTTTTCAATGATAGCTCATGTCCGTATGTTACCATGCATGTTGATAATATCTGCTAACTAGGCATATAAAGATCTGTTTTAGTCAATTTTATGGAGAATTCACAAATTAAATAATTCAAAAGGAAATAAACAAAAATTAACTTGTTTCGAAAATAGGTTTGAAATATGTCTCAGGAGTGGAAACTCCTTACTCAGCTATCTCTTACCAATTTCACATTTTAGTCAAAATAAAAACACAAAAACACAAAATATTTTTGTAATTTTTTCAATTTTTCAAATTTTGTTTTTTGCATTTTTCGAAAAAATTTGGACTAAAAATAAAAACAACACACATTTAAAAACAAGATACGAATCAACTAATTTTCTCCCCCCAAAAATAAAAGAGACATTGTCCCCAATGTCTTAAACAGTAGAAGAAGAGTTTAGAAGATAGTACCTGGTTAACTGAAACTCTACACGAAAAGTTAAAGGTTAAGATCCAGATTAATCCGACGCCTCTTACCACGATTGTCCTCGGACCAATTTATCTTTGAAAAGATAGGGTCAATTTGTGGTTCATAGGCTAAGATTTGGTCAATTAGATCCGGAGCAGTTCTGGCAGTGAAGAGGAGTTCTTTTAAGGTCTTGACACAAACCCATTTCTCCGGGCATCATCAAGAAACACACAAAGAAAATCATTAAAATCCTTCAATGTTGTACAGTCCAAGCGGTTTCTGGTGTATGTTCAAGTTTGCCCAAGATAATATTGTAAAAATTTCCTTCAATGTACCCAAGCCACCTGACAAAGTAATAAAAGCATCAGCATGGTTAATCATTTCTACCAGTCGTTCAGACATACCTGGCACAATTAGCTCTTCTCCGTTTGATGGTCCAATAAGATTTGCCTCCGTCAAGGGTTTTGGGATGATTCCAAAAACGTGACTGCCTCCTTCATGTACAGCCTTTGAAACGATCCCCATAAGTCCAAGATTGCCTCCGCCATATACTAAGTGCATATTCCTTGCAGCTAAGACTCGACACAATCCTGCATTGCCTCTACGTATTGTGGCTTAACACCAACACTATGTTGGAAAGTTATGACCCATAGTGTCACTATTTGTACAGATCATGGTGTTGTTGTACAAATTAACTATATGACAAAAAAGATTGCTCTCTTATCATTTGTGATTAGATCACCAGATATATAAATGATAGGAGGTCCGTATGATTTGTTCTTGGATTTAGAATGATATGAGACAGTATCAATCCACGAAGGATAAATCATTAAATATCCCTAGTCAGAGTATTATCGAGATTGGACATCGATAATTCGTAACAGACTAGTATTACACTTGTGCGCGTTGTGAGGGCACAACGACATAGTTCTCATATATTTGGGTATAGGATACTCATGCAAGTGTAATAGGAGGTTGTGTTTTACTGATGGTACGAGAAACAGCTTCGCTCTAGATAGACCCCCTCGGAATTCCATTGGTAGTATGACTATGTGTCTATGGAAGTCCGAAATCAGGGTAGGTGTATTTGGTCTGAACCTGAGACTTGCACCGCTAATACTTGCGACAATCAATATGCTTTGGTTTTGGTCGTCCAGGGCTTTAAGAGGTTCTGTGTACGCCTCTGCTGGGTATATTGAGAATCGTAGTGTGTTAGGTGTGATGTCAAGACGGAAGTATCACTCCGATCATAGTGGAGATGATGTCACGTAGGATACGGTACTAGTACTCTTATATACTGCAGTCATCGGGATAAAATGACAAGGTCATGTTTATCCGATATATAGACTAGTTACCGGACATCCGACATGTGCTTCGTACGGGGCAGACATAATTCCAGCCCCAGGCCTAGCACGTGACATCAGATACTGGATCGAAATACGCAATACAACGTATACTATGCCTGATATAGATCGCTTATTCCTGTAAGCATGTTTCTGGAGAATTGGGTAGGCATGGCGCTTTGCTAGAAGCCAACCTTGTCTTGTAAATCGGTACAAACGTAGTACTAGGTACTTACGTGTTCGGATAGTCTGACGACCGAATTTACTGCCAATATATCCGGGGATCTCATGGGTCACTTCCCGAAGATTCACCGATGACGTATGACTCGCACTTTAATTAATCTGGGATTAATTAGATGAGAGAGAAAATTAATCTGGGATTAATGGCAGAGATATTTTATCTGGGATAAAATATCCATTAAAGAGAGATAACGATTAATTTGGAATTAATCGATAAATTAATATATTCGATATATTAAACGAAATTGGATTTCGACGCGGAATTAAAATTAGATTTTAATTCGGGCGAACGAGTTAATTTAGAATTAATTCATTCGCGATGTGAATAGTGATTTTGCTAGACATAATCATTTAATTGCGTCGCAACAGAAAATTCGTTAATTTGGAATTAGCGAACTCGAGCCCGAGAGTGATTGCGAGCGCATTCGCATTTCGAATTCGAGTGTGGCACGCAAGTCACATCAAGCGTCAAATCGCTAGTCGCATCATGTGTCAAATCATTAGTCATTTTGAGTGATGTGACAACTTGTCACATTGATTGATTGAGTGATGTGACTTGATGAGAGTTGCTGGAAAAGCTTTTGAAAGCTTGAAAGACATTTATCATTTATTTATTAAATGGTATTTGACTTTTAATTTTTTGGTATTTGATATACAAAAAATCACACAACTTCTATTCTCTCTCCTTAGCTCACGTTTTGGAGCCAAGAATCTTCATCTCTCTCTCTCGGCCAAACAGGCCATTTCTTTTTTTTCCTTCACTGGTTTGACTGTGAAACACAAAACGAAGCACACCATTGGAGACATACAAAGGTGATAGAGAACTCACTTCATGAGCTTGGAATCACCATCAACCAAAGCTTGGAGCTTGGAGCAACAATGGAGATCACCAAAGCCGAATTTGGAGGCATTTTTCAACCACTGCCGAGTGCTTCCATGGAGGGCAGAACATTTTTTGTCTTCACCGCATCGCATCTACCGATCATTGTGAGTATTCTGAAACTCCTTGAATGTATTCGCATGTTATTTTCATTGCTTGATATGATCTTGGGATGCTTAGAAAATTCCAACAATGGTATCTATGAGCAAGGTTGAGCATGAAAATATTTTAGGGCTTTAAATTGAGTAAAATGAATTTGAGCATGATTTAATGAAATTGGATGATTTAGTAAGCTTAAATGTGTTTTAATTGAAGATTGATTAGATCAATTTCAAGAAATTTTGTTTGGAACAATTTTCCCCAAATTTGGAAGGCTTGGCCGAAAATACATAGCCCTAAATGTCTTGGATTTTTGATTTTTTGATTCATTGGATGAGTTGGAAATCAATTGGGAATATGGATTTAATGTTTAATTTGGATTCAATTGGATTGAAAATGAATTGGACATTAATAAACCCCACAAAGCCGAGAGTTAAAGCATGGTTTATGGGTTTTTGATTTTTTTGTTAAATTGTGTTGGACATGATTTAATGTTGATAAGCATGATTAATTATGCTAATTTGGTGTTTTGGAAATATGATTTGGTTAATTAATAATGTTATACACTTTAGGTAATTTAATTGAGAAATTTGAAATTTTTGGAATTAAATTATTTGGGCTTAAATTGGATTTGGGCTTGGTTGTACTAAGATGGGTTTAGGCTAAATTGGTTGGATCCAATTTGGCCCAAAACTGCTTCCATAAAGCCCAAATGCGACTAATGGACCTTAATAATTTAATTGGGCCTAATGGGCCAAAATTGATTTCTGGGCTTATGGGGTTACTCCTTGATTGGGCTTTGGTTATTGGGTTTGACCCGAGTTGACCAAAAGTCCACGCCTTAAATAAATTAATTAAAAGCCCATTGGACTTTAATTAAATTAATATTGGATATTAATCGGGCTTTGAGACCCGTAACGATTAAAAGCCCATTGGATGGTCATTAATTATCAGATTAATTAATTTGATTATATTGATTGATAACATACTTGTGTCAATACATGGTTGCGATGCATGAATAATGTATATCAGATGGATATTAGATGGGTGGGGCAATTTTAGAAATTGTTGTAATAAATTTGGAATTTATTAATTGGACCTGCGTGTCCAGCCTTATTACCTCCTTACTCTTTGTATTCTCTTCTCACCTATTCCCCTCAATGTAAATGAGGTTTCTTTAGAAGTGTAGTGTAACGGGTAGAAGCAATTACTTGTGCTTGCGGGAGAGAGGAAATGGAGAGATTTGATCTAGGATCAATGTGTAAAGTATCCATCTGCATATCATTATTTTTATTTATTTATATGCGCTTTATTATGTATTTAGAATGCATGTTTAAGGGTGTATGATGATGAGACCTTAACAAAGATAATAAATTGGTTGCCAATTTGCACTCGAAAAACCCTCACAAAATATTAAGCGCTTTTTCTTCCATTGAGTGATTCTTATTCAAGATCTAAGACGGCATTGGTTTTTTGGCCAAAGTCAAGGCCTTTGTCCGTCGAGGATGTGTTTGAATCACGAGAGTTTTGTTCCATATTGGTGTCTTGTCCAAGTTGTGGTTTGTTGGCCAAAGTCAAGACCACTTCTTGTCCATCGACATTGATTACGATGCTTTCCATGGTCAATGGGTTCCGCTTAACTGGGATCACTAAGTTTGTTGTGCCAAAGCCAAGGCTTAGTTGATTCAGAGGAAAAAGGTTAGGCAATATATTGGATATATTGGCATATATAAGATATATGTTTCGGACTTGGATGTCCCCCTACTGGATCTAGAATTGGATTGGATCCAATTGATCTTAGAGATCTACCTAGTTAATTATCATACAATTTGTTGGCCAAAGTCAAGATTGTGTGATATTTAACGGGATCCTAGCCCACTAGGAAACACGATTTCCCGTGTACTCGACAGAGGGTTGGAGGCTCGTCGAAAAATAGTGGGAGGCAAGAATTAAATTTGTAATATTTGTTTAATTACTTGCAATACGCGCTCAAACAAATATCATTCGTCAAATAAATTAAATGTTAGTTGGACTAATATTTAAATGTTGTTTTAATTAACAGTTGGACTGTATTCAAACAATTCAATTATAATTGATTATATAATTAGATTATAGTAATCATTATAATAAATAGTACCAAAATCATTGATTAAATAGTTGGACTATTAGAATCAAGATAAAATTGAAAGATTGACATTTAAAACATAATCTTAGGGAAAATGTATTTAAATGGTTTAATTTTCAAATTGGGAATAAATTTCAGGATAGTCCTGGAAATTAATAAGTTACTTTATTTGATAAAATAACATATTACGCCTAAGCCCGGAGTTAAGCAAATAGTAGAGCATGATCTTTGGAAGATTCATGTGAGGATTACTTTAGTGCTTAATCCATTAAGCTTGTCGTAGTAGACTCCTTAATTTCTTAATCAGAACTAAGGATTAGATCCTTAAAGTATGATACTGAAATTGAAGGATCTTCATAAATCTATACTTAGATTTTAAGAAGTACTAAATTGCAATAAATAATCTTGGAGATTTAATGACTATTCTCAAGGAGATAGGGTCAAAGTTTTCAATAAGGCAAGTAGCGCAAGGCGCACCTTATTTCGATATTCTAGAAAGCCAAGGCAAAATCAAAATCATTATAATCTTCTGGGAAGATAAATGACATATCCCAAAATGTCTGTCTTAAATGTTGCAAACGGGATCGCGGAAGCATGACTGCCGTTTGAACAAAGCAGACATGAAGGTATTGAAGACGAGCAAGGCTCTGACTTCAAATATGTTTGTCATATTATGTTCACTACTAGTATAAAATTTGATTTTAATACTTAGTATGATACATAAATATGTACTGATGTTCAGAATCTGCTATGAGCAGGATACTGACTTCAGATTGAGATTAATCTGCGAATCGGAAACGGGACGAAAGTCGCTGTTTTAACCGTAGATACCTAAGTTTAGGAAATACCCTTCGGGTGTGTACTTAAATTAGGAAACTATTATAATGTAACTAGTTTGACTAGAAACATTATCTCTATATCAGTGTTTAACCCACTGTGGGTTTACCTTTATATTCTAGAACACTAAAGTGTTTCATTATATAAAGATGATATTGAGATAAAAACATTAGATGTGAATAATAGAATTTATATTTTGAATATAAATAAATCTCAAACATATCACATGACAAACAAATAGCTCAAACTGATTTGATCAGAAGAGACTTTATTGTGGCATTGTTGTCTGGGACACAATTAAACAAGACTCGTATATCCACACTTTTGAAGAGTGGGTACTAGGACATATTTGATCCTATTCAAATAAAGTCTACGAATCTAGTTTATTGGGCAAAGTGCCTAAAACACTATTTACTTGGTAAAAGTGAAAATGCCACCGATCTGTTAGCTCTAGTTCATAGTGAAGCAAGTGGGCCCATGTCTAGCTAGGCTAGAGATGGATATGAATATTTCGTGACCTTTACGGATGTGGCATCGCGTTATGGTTATGTGTTTCTTTTGAAGAACACAAATCGGAAACTTTTACAGTTTCAACATGAAATAGACAAACAGATCGGCTAAAGTATTAAACCGTCACGATAAGACCGTAATGGAAAATACTTAAGCAATAAGTTTCTAATATACTTGAAAGAGTATAGTATTCTTTTCAATGAGGACTCCTCCCGGAACATGTCAAATTGACGGTGTGTGTCCGAACAGAGTAACCGAATTTTGTTGGACATGATAAGGTTAATCTTGAGTCGCTCTGAGCTACCATTTCCTTCAACGGATACACATTAACAGTGCAGAACTTATCTAGAATAAGGTTCCATAAAAGCTGTTTGACAGATTTCATATTAGATATGAACAGGAAAGAAACCGGGTTTCTCATTCCTGAAAATTTGGGAATGTTAGGCATATGTTTGGATGATACCAAACTAAAACCCAAATTGGATAAGTGCCAATTGTAGGTTATCCTAGGGATACCAAAGTATAGTACTTATACAACTCACAAGAGAACAATTTAATTGTTACTCACCATGCGGTTTTCCTAAGAGGAATACCTATATGCAGTGGTAAGTGGGAGGAAAGTAAAACTCGATGAAAATCGGAGTAATACTATTCCAGGCACCGATCCTTAATGGAACATAAATAGTTCATCAAGGATGAAACATACTATTAATCTTCGAATACACAATAACCACGTAAGTCAGAGAGATTCATCAAACAACCTGGGGTATGGGTTTCTGATCTCACCTGATAAAGATGTCAGTCTTATTGAGGTATACCAACTGACTACGTATGAGGAAGTGATACTCCCTAATTATGGAAAAGTGCCATGATATCCGAAATGGATTCCATGTAAATCAACAAGTTTGGATACTAGTTGATGTACCGCAAGACATTGTGCATATTGGTACTTTATAAGACTTCAAGGAAGACATAGATGGATGGAAACATACCAACGTACTAAGCTGGGCTTATTACGAAAAGGTATCGTTATCAACATTGTGTTGATTACAACGAAACCTTTTACTTGTTGCCACGGTAAATCCATTTGGATAATGCTTGCTGATGCTCCATGTTTCATTTATGAAATATGACAGCTGAAGAGGAAAATCACTTTCCTGAAAAGGAAACCTATAGGAGGATGTTTACAACATCCTGTCGGTTTTGTCGTACCAAAACTAGCAAACAAGGTTTGCAAGTTATTCGATCCATGTTTGGATTGAAGCAAACATTAGGTTCTTGGAATTATCGTTTTGATGTAATCATAATGCTTTATGATTTAATTCAAAACGAAATGATTCTTGTGTATATAAGGAGGTTAGTGGGAGCGCACTGACAATTAATGTCCTATACAATAATGATAATATATGTCATTTCCTGGAAATGATATTCCCATAAAATAATCGGTGAAAGCTTGGCTTTCATGAAAACTCTCCGAGAACTCGTACATTGAAAAATATACGTGACCTGGTGTCTCATACGCTTTGAGCATATTGATTCACAAACAGGCCAATCCAAGTGATAGTCACTGGATTGATGTTAAGAACATCCGTTAGTTTCTTAGAGAAGTAAGGATACTGTCTTATACTATGGAGAAGGAGAACTTGAAGTGACTGGGATCACTACTGCAAGTTTCCTAACCAATATAAATGATTACAAGTCGCAAACGGTACTATTCAGTTTGAATAACATAACAGTACGCTGGAAATCTTCCAAGCAAGATACGGTTACCGAATAAACAACTAATGCGTGTTATTGCTACAGCTGAGGCAGCAATAGAAGCCATTTGGGTCGATAATATATCTAATTAGATTAGATATAATTCTATTAGCAGCTGAGCTAGGCTGCAGCGCAGGCTAAAGAATTAATGGTCTCATCAACGATCTAGATACAAACTTCGATATTCATCTGATTCATTCGGATCATACATCGTGGCGATGTGATGATCGTATAAATCGCATCAGACGATAATCATGCAAATCCACCGACGAAAGCCTTTTCTCAGCAGTTTGAGCCAACCGTACATAGTTCGGGTGTTAGACACTCGAGTGACTGGCTATAGGCCAAGTGGGAGATTGTTGGACAGTTATGACCCATAGCGTCACTATTTGTACAAATCATGGTGTTGTTTTACAAATTAACTATGTGACAAAAGAGATTGCTCTCTTATCATTTGTGATTAGATCACCAAGATATATAAATGATAGGAGGTCCTTATGATTTGTTCCTGGATTGAGAATGATATGAGACAGTATTAATCCATGAAGGATAAATCATTAAATATCCCTAGTCATAGTATTATCGAGATTGGACATCAATAATGCGTAAAAGACTAGTATTACACTTGTGCGCGTTGTGAGGGCACAACGGCATAGTTCTAATATATTTGGGTATAGGATACTCATGTAAGTGTAATAGGAGATTGTGTTTTACCGATGGTACAGGAAACAGCTTCGCTCTGGATAGACCCCCTCAGAATTCCATTGGTAGTATGACTATGTGTCTATGGAAGTCCGAAATCAGGGTAGGTGTATTTGGTCTTAACCTGAGACTTGCACCGCTAATAATTGCGACAATCAATATGCTTTGGTTTTGGTCGTCCAGGGCTTTAACAGGTTCTGTGTACGCCTCTGCTGGGTATATTGAAAATCGTAGTGTGTTGGGTGTGATGTCAAGACGGAAGTATCACTCCGGTCATAGTGGAGATGATGTCACGTAGGATACGGTACTAGTACTCTTATATATTGCAGTCATCGGGATAAAATGACAAGGTCATGTTTATCCGATATACATACTAGTTACCGGACATCTGACATGTGCTTCGTACGGGGTAGACACAATTCCAGCCCCAAGCCTAGCACGTGACATCAGATACTGGATCGAAATACGCAATACAACGTATACTACGCCTGATATAGATCGCTTATTCCTGTAAGCATGTTTCTGGAGAATTGGGTAGGCATGGCGCTTTGCTAGAAGTCAACCTTGTCTTGTAAATCGGTACAAACGTAGTACTAGGTACTTACGTGTTCGGATAGTCCAACGACCGAATTTACTGCCAACATATCCGGGGATCTCATGGGTCACTTCCCGAAGATTCACCGATGACGTATGACTCGCACTTTAATTAATATTGGATTAATTAGATGAGAGAGAAAATTAATCTGGGATTAATTGCGGAGATATTTTATCTGGGATAAAATATCCATTAAAGAGAGATGAGGATTAATTTGGAATTAATCGATAAATTAATATATTCGATATATTAAACGAAATTGGATTTCGACGCGGAATTAAAATTAGATTTTAATTCGGGTGAACATGTTAAATTAGAATTAATTCATTCGCGATGTGAATAGTGATTTTGCTAGGCATAATCATTTAATTGCATCGCAACGGAAAATTCGTTAATTTGGAATTAGCGAACCCGAGCCCGGGAGTGATTGCGAGCGCATTCACATTTCGAATTCGAGTGCGGCACGCAAGTCACATCAAGCGTCAAATCGCTAGTTGCATCAAGTGTCAAATCATTAGTCACTTTGAGTGATGTGACAACTTGTCACATTGATTGATTGAGTGATGTGACTTGATGGGAGTTGTTGGAAAAGCTTTTGAAAGCTTGAAAGACATTTATCATTTATTTATTAAATGGTATTTGACTTTTAATTTTTTGGTATTTGATATACAAAAACCACACAACTTCTATTCTCTCTCCTTAGCTCACGTTTTGGAGCCAAGAATCTTCATCTCTCTCTCTCGGCCAAACAGGCTATTTCTTCTTTTCTCCTTCACTGGTTTGACCGTGAAACACAAGGGGAAGCAAGGGAAATTTGTGGCAAATTTCCTAAGTGCTAGCACACTATTGGAGACATACAAAGGTGATAGGGAACTCACTTCATGAGCTTGGAATCACCATCAACCAAAGCTTGGAGCTTGGAGCAACAATGGAGATCACCAAAGCCGAATTTGGAGGCCTTTTTCAGCCACTTCCGAGTGCTTCCATGGAGGGCATAATATTTTTTTTCTTCACCGCATCGCCTCTACTGATCATTGTGAGTATTCTGAAACTCCTTGAATGTATTCGCATGTTATTTTCATTAATTGATATGATCTTGGGATGCTTAGAAAATTCCAACACACTAGTACCGCAAAACACACAGATGTTTTCAACTCGTCTTCTTGAAGTGGCTTCCATGTTTTACTCTGGATGTCTTCAAAAGTGCAATGATGAGTTGAATTTATAACACCTGCCAATCAGACCCGTGCTTCAATTACCCAAAGAATATCATTAGAAACACCATGGATCGTTAGTAATCTCATCCGTTCCAAGCGACCTTTGTAGACTTTCATCAGACAGTTTTGAGGGAGAGAAAGAAATTGCTTGTGAAGATTTGCGAGAACTTCTTCCATCCTGAAATGTCTTAATCTGCAAAAACTATACACAAAAAATTAAATCACACCAAATCACAATATATACACAAATTGCATGGGTTGCCTCCCTGCTAGCGCTAAGTTTAACGTCGTCAGTTAGACGGGACTTCTCGAACGTTAGGCTGGATCTGAAAGTGTGACACTTTCTTTTTATCGCTCAAATGATTCTCCCCAGTAGTGCTTGACACGCTTGTTTTTAACCTTGAATGTTTTATTGGAGTCAGGATCATGTATCTCAACGGCTCTATCTGGTAAAACTTTGGTGATCACAAATGGACCTGACCACCGTGATTTTGGCTTCCATGGGAAGAATTTCACCCTTGATTTTCTTAACAATACCTTCTGCCCTGGTTCCAGTTATATGCGCACTAACTTCTCATCATGTCTTTTCCTTGCCTTTTCTTTGTACAATTTGGCATCCTCAAAAGGCTGATTGTGAAATTCCTCCAATTTGTTGAGTTGGTGGAACTTTTTCTCTTCTGTTGCTTGTAGTGCAAGAATAGGCTTCTTCAGTAGGCAGTGCGCTTTATCTTCAGGCTCCACAGACAATTGACATGCTTTAAGTTTGTCAGCAGAACTTTGTATTGGATTGGAGGTCTGGATGGTACTATTTATCACATAAAGTTTGAAACATTCCTCCTTCTCGTCATTCGGGAAATTCATGGCTTTAAAAACATTGAATGTTACTTCTTGGTCTTGTACCCTCATGGTTAGTTTTCCTTTTTGTACATCAATAATGGTTCGACCTGTAGCCAAGAATGGTCTCCCGATGATGATTGGCACGTCTGTGTCTTCCTCCATATCAAGGACAATAAAATCTGCTGGGAAAATTAATTTGTCAACCTTGACCAGCACATCCTCAACTAGGCCTCTTGGAAATACGAGCGTTCTATCAGCAAGTTGTAGAGAGACTAAAGTTGGCATTGTTTCTCCAATTTGCAATTTCCTGAAAATAGAAAAAGACATCAAGTTAACACTCACACCTAGATCACACAGAGCCTTACCGATGTCATGTTCTCATATGGTGAAAGGAACAGTGAAACTGCCAGGATCTTTCAACTTTGGAGGAAGTTTTCTCTGAATGATGGCGTTGCATTCTTCTAATAATGCTACTGTCTCATAATCTCCTAATCTCTGCTTTCGTGAAAGAATGTCTTTCATGAATTTGGCATAGCTGGGCATTTGTTCCAACGCTTCTGCAAATGGAATGTTGATATGCAGCTTTTTGAACACCTCCAAGAATCGAGCAAACTACTTGTCCAGTTTATTCTTCTGAAGCCCCTGAGGAAAATGTGAAGGTGAAGTGATCTATTCTTTTTCCTTTGCTTCTTTTTCCTCCATATGTTGCTTTGTTTCTTTTGGAATATCTTCAATTGTTGTTGCCTTCATTCCAACATCTTTGTTGATTTCAGTACCGCTTTTTAACATGATGACATGATATTGCTCATTTCCCATGTTCCTTGGATTTGGCTCTGTGTTGATAGCAAGGTTACCTGGTGGTCTGTAACTCTGAGCATTGGCCAGTTGTCCAATTTGATTCTCCAGTGCTTTAATAGAAGCAGATTGACTTTGAATTAATGCTGTTTGGGATTGAAACATAGCATCATATCTTGCTGCTTGAGAGTCGTGTTTTGCTTCTATCTTTTCAAGTGGGTCAACACTTCTGTTATTCCTGATTCATTTGCCTGCTCCTGGCCTTTGTTCTAATGTTGGAATCCGGGTGGTGGGTTGTTCATTTGCCTTGAATTGGTGCTCCATGCGAATTTGGGATGATTCCTCCACCCTGGGTTGTAGGTGTTGGAATATGGATTGTTCCCCTGTCTGTTGAAATTGTTGACATAATTCACCGTTTCTTTATGTTGGTTGAAAGATTCTGACTCAGGTGCTCCTCCAAATGGTGAACTTGTGGATCCACCATTAACTTTCATGTTAAGAGTTTCCAGATTTTTGCAAATCTGATCCAGCTTGGCATTCACTGCTGTGTTGGCTCCAACTTCATAAATTCCAGCAATTCGTTGAATCAAGCTTCTTTATGTTGGCCATAATGAATTGTTGTTGGCCATTTCTTCAATTAAGTCTCAGGCATGATCTTCTCCTTTTTCCATCAAAGCTCCTCTAGCAGCAGCATCAATTGTGGTTCTCATTATTCCAGAAAGTCCATTGTAGAAGGTTTGGACTTGTAGCCACTTTGCGATCTCATGATGAGGAGATTTCCGGAGTAAATATTTGAATCTTTCCCAAGCTTCGCAAAAGGATTCTGAATCTTGTTGCATGAAGGATGTGATGTCATTCCTCAACTTTGCAGTTCTGGCTGGTGGAAAGTACTTTGCAAGGAATTTAGTGGCTAGAGTGTTCCAAGTTGTGATGGAACCAGCTGGTAACGAATGTAGCCAAGCTTTAGCTCTATCTTTCAGGGAATATAGACAAACTCGCAGTCTCATTGCTTCTTCAGCTGCTCGGTTGTAATTGAAAGTACCGCATGTTGGTATTAATCTAGGTCCCAAGATCAAACAAGACATGAAAACATGCGTGAATACATCAACGGAGGTAGTGGAATACTCACATCGATCGGTTGAGTCGATTTGGAGACGAATGAAGCCCAAAATGCTCACTGCCTCATGCGTGAACTGCAGCAGTCCACTGCCTTGCAAAACAGAAATTTGAGTTGAGAAAACGGAGCTCCAAGCCTCGTCCGACGGATCCCGGCTCATGGGCGAACCTCCCTACCACCTTCGCAAGACTCGTAGTGTGCTAGCACTTGCGGTTTTCACCATGAAAACCCAACTCTTGCTTCCCTTTGTTCACGCCATTTGGCTTCAAAAACCAGTGAGCATTTTCTGATTTTGGCGTGAGAGAAGAGAGAATAATGGGAGAGATGAAATGTGTAGTTGTTGTGTGTTGACATTCATTTCAAGTATATTTTATATACTTATGTGAATTTCAAATGCATTTGCTTTAATTTGCATTTCATTTGCTTTTTAAAGTCAAACAATAAAAGCCATCAAGTACACATCATGTCCATCAAGTCATATCTACTTTATTAAAGTGACATGTTGTCAAGTCACATCACTCAAAGTGACAAGTGATTTGACGCTTGATGCGACTGATTGATTTGACGCTTGATGCGACTTGCGTTACCGCACTCGAATTCGAAATATGAATGCGCTCGCAATCACACTCGGGCTCGGGTTCGTTAATTCCAAATTAACGATTTTTCCGTCGCGTCGTAATTAAATGATTACGCCTAACGAATTCACTATTCACGTCGCTAACGAATTAATTCTAAATTAATTCGTTCGCCCGAATTAAAATCTAATTTTAATTCCGCGTCGAAATCTAATTTCATTTAATATATCGAATATATTAATTCATCGATTAATTCCAAATTAATCATTATCTCTCTCTAGACGATATTTTATCCTAGATAAAATATCTCCGTAATTAATCCTAGATTAATTTTCTCTCTCTTCTATATAATCCCAGATTATTTAAGAGTGCGAGTTGTGCGTCATCGGTGGATTATTGGGAAGCAACCCATGAGATCCCCGGATAAGTTGGCAGTAAATACGGTCGTCGGAGTATCCGAATCACGTATGTACCAAGTACTACGTTCTACCGATTTACGAGACAAGGTCGACTCCTAGCAAAGCACCAAGTCTACCCAATTCTCTGGACATATCCATTTAAGAATATTTAAGATCTGTATCAAGCGTAGTATACGATTGTATTGTGCATATCGGTCCAGTATCGGATAGTCACGTGCTAGGCCTGGGGCTGGATAAGTGTCTGCCCCGTACGAAGCACATGTCGGATGTCTGGTAACTAGTCTCTATAATCGGATATACATGACCTTGTCATAATATCTCGATGGCCGCGCAGCACTTAAGAGCACTAATACCGTATCCTGCGTGGCATCATCTCCACTATGACTGGAGTGATACTTCCGTCTTGACATCACATCCAATACACTACGACTCTCTGATAAACCCAGAAGTGGTGTACGCAGAACCGGTTAAAGCCTGTACCACCAAGACCAAAGTCTATCGATTATCGTAAGTATTAGCGATGTAAGTCTCAGGTTAAGACTATACACACCTACCTTGATTTCGGCCTCCCATAGACACATAGTCATAATACCAATGGGATTCCGAAGGGTCTATCCAGAGCGAAGCTGTTTCCCGTACCATCGGTGAAACACGACCTCCTATCGCACTTGCATAAGTATCCAATACTTATATATATGAGAACTATGCCGTTGTGCCCTCACAACGCACACAAGTGCAATACTAGCCTATTCCGCATTATCGATGTCCAGTCTCGATAATACTCCGGCTAGGGATATTTAATGATTAATCCTTCGGGGAATGATAATGTCTCATATCATTCTCAGTCCAGGAACTAATCATAGGGACCTCTCTTCATTTATATATCTATGGTGATCTAATCACAAATGATGAGAGTGCAATTTCCTTGTCACATAGTTAATTTGCTACAACAACACAATGATCTGTGCAAATAGTGACGCTATGGGTCATTTTGTCCAACACCGCAAACTTCCAGGAAGTTACTGATGTGGGCATTAGGATCTTCAGTTGCATTCCCCCCGAACTGAACTGACTGCTGAATCATCTGAATACTTGTTTTGATGTTACACACATTTTCTGGTAAGAGAGGAAGTACAATACAGGAAATGAGGCCGTCCACCACCGAAATGGTTCTGTCTCGAATGGGAATCAGTGGTGCAATGTTCAAAGGTTCAGGTTCCATGTTAATGATTGGTTCTTGGCCTTCTCGCCTTTCCCTTCTCAACTGTCTGATAGTTCTTTCAATTTCTGGGTCAAGCGGTCGGAGTTCAAAGCTTCTGGTTCGTCTCAAGTAGTTTCTGAGAACCTGAAACACAAGAAAACAGTAATAATAAGTAAAAAGAAATTAGATACAAGTAACGTATCTAACCCCTAAACTAATAGTAAAAGATAAATAAGTCCCCGGCAACGGCGCCAAAAACTTGACCGGTGCGTAATCACATGCGTATAACGCAAGCGCACGTATCGTTCAAGTAGTATAAAAAGTATCGATCCCATGAGGACTTAATACCTAATCTATTAAGTTTATGAGGTCAAATGATTACTAGTATTTAACAGATTGATTGATTGATTTGAAATGGTGAAGATTTTAAATTTAAAAACAAGTAAATAAAATTGCACAAAGGTAGGTTTAAGAAAATTCAATATTAAAAACTATTTAGGGTTGTGATTTCTTCCAATATCATTTTAAAGATGAAGTGGTTATTTTATGTTTGTATAATAAATCGATTTACTAACCTGGAACACTAAATTATGCGAAAGCCTCTGTCGATGGTCAGACGCAAATACCCAGTATAACCCAATTGAACCATATGTCTATGTCAACCAAATTACCCGGATTCATTAAGTTTAAGTTCCAATTATGGCTACCCCCGCCCGACAGGTATATGTCTATCCTGTAAGGAAATCTATTAAAGGGTTATCTATCCTCAAGGAAGATCGTGAGCTATTAAGTCTAAGGCTGAAACCTAAAATTCCTTTGTCAAGTTTACTTTAGATTTATCACATCAATCTTATTGGTGAACAGACAACAAGAAGCATTAAGCTTAAGACTTAATAAGTAAACCTTTAAATTACCCAAACTATAAAATAACCCCTTATAAACCGGTGATATTAGAATTCATCACAACCCCAGATAACTAACTTAGTTACGACACATAACTAGGGCTAGTAAAAACATAAATAAAATAAAGACATAAAGTTAAATGCTGAAAAGTAAATTGCTGAAAAGTAAATGACGGAAAGTAAATGCTAAAATTAAATACTGAAAATTAAATGCTGAAAAGTAAATGATGAAAGTAAATTACTGAAAAGTAAATACTGAAAGTAAATTGCTGAAAAGTAAATGCTGAAAATAAATTGCTAAAAAGTAAATAAAGTAAAAGTACAATAAAAGAAAATACTGAGGTAAAAGGTTCCACTTTTATTACTTCTATTTTAGATATCTCCCTTAATATAATAATTAACTTTGCATGATAATTACCAACCAGCCATATAGGCGGTATCCAGATTAAGTCAAATTAATAATTAATTACCAACCGACCAATCACGCGGTATCCAGTTTAGTCAGGTTAAAACCAATTTAAATAATTACCAACCGACCAATATGACAGTATCCTCGTTAAGTCAGGTTTTAACTAGTTTATATATTATAATTAAGGGATATTAATCTAAATATTAGTAATAAAAATTTTACTTTTTACCTCAGCAAAGGAGAGTTACCTCCTCATTACTGAAAAGTAAAAACTGAAAATTAAAGAAAGAAAAGTACTGTGCGTAAAAGTAAATTGCGGAAAGTAAAAACTGAAAAGTAAAGAAAAGAAGGTGTGAAAGCGGAAATTAATTACTGAAAGCTGTAAATAAACAAACAAGATACAATCTTCTTAGTATTCTTAAGGAATTCCTTAGAAGAAAGTATGAATTTACAAGTGAAATGACTTTGTATTTATAGGCAAATTTTTTCCTCCATCAAATCATCCACCAAATCTATTTTTAATTGCTCCACTAATTGCTCCACCAAATCCATTATTAATTGCTCCACTAATTGCTTATCATGTTTTGTGGTGATTTGATAATTTTTATTATTTATTTATTTTTTTGCTTTGAAAATGATTGAAAATGACTTTAATAATTACACACAACACACTTCTGGATGGTTCATCAATTTTGGGTATGAAATCTTCCGAATTCGAAATTATTTTCTATCACAGTTGTAGATATTTGAGTCTTCTTTAATCTGGAACTTGAATCAGCTCAATCCGATATCAGAGTAAAAAGTTATACCCAAAATACGACAGATGCGTAAAATTGGAATTTCCAAAACTGCACTTCGTTAAAACGCCCTTTCAAGTTTCCAATCTCCAAAATTAATATGTCAAGTCCAATATTTTCCTTTATTTGACCCATATTTCGTCCTAAATGATTTCATTAATTCCCATATTATTTTATCTGCAAAATAAACTAAAACACATCAAAACGTTCATCAAAACCGAGAAACTAAACAAAATATTAAGTAAAAGGGGCGGTAAATATTGATATATTTTCCGCTCATCAGTATCCTCAAAATTGATTTTTGACAACTTTGCCGGAACCCGAATTTTCCGAACCAAGTTCCGTTCTTCGATTTTACGACCCCCAAAGTATAACCAAAGCTTCTGATACCACTTGTTCTGATTCTCTGATCACTTTAGAGTGTTTTTGAGGAAAAACTGAAACCTTCTATTACTTATAAGAATAGAATACAAGTGTTTAAACTTATAAAAAACCTCACTTCACTCTATATTTTACAACTTTGGGATGCTCTAAGCTCAAGAATGAGCCCTGTATTTATAGTGTTCATCATGCTCAAAATTTCAACACATCTACAGTGAATCACCTAAAGTTGGCTTGTTTGTTTCCTCCAAAATCAACTCCACCGAAAGTTGATAAACCTCACATGTATGGCAGCTTCTCTTCATGCATAGCAGAATATGCATGAAGAGAAGTCGTAAAGAAATAGTACTTCTTCCGATTGATAAACAAGCGTTCTGCCTTTAGCACCTCAAATGTCGAACTATAAATGAGGATATCGTAAAAGTAGACTACCACGAATTTTCGCATAAAGGGTCGCAAAACCTGGTGATAAAATCATGAATATGCTGGGTGCATTGGATAGCCCAAAAGGCATGACCATCCACAAGTACAACCCTTGCAGCGTCTTAAATACCGTCTTCCCCCCATCTTCAGATCTTAACCTGATCCGGTGGTAACCGCTTTTTAGATCGTTCTTGGAGAAGATCTTAGAGCCAGATATTTGATCCAATATGTCATCCAGGCAGGGGATCAGGAATGGATACTTCATAGTGATTCGGTTAATTTCTTAGCTGTCAATGAACATATGCCAAGAACCATTTTTCTTTGGCACTATCATGGTAGAGACTGCACATAAGCTTATGCTCTCTCGGATATATCCCTTCTCCAGTAAATCTACCACACATGACGCTGTAACTCTTTAGCCTCATTGGGGATGAGGCAATACGCTAGCCGATTAGGCAAGCTTGACCCAGGAACGAGGTCAATCTGATGCTGAATATCCCTCATCAGCGGTAGTACTAGAGGAAGATTATCTGGCATCAAGTCAGATAACCCTGTTAATAACTGTTACACATCTGTTTTGTAATTTCATGTCCATGTCTTTAGCAATATTCCCGCAATTTAGTAAAGCAAAGACCCCATTTCTGTGCTCAACCTCGTCTAAGAACATGGTCATAGAAATCAGATTAGTAATATTGGCTATCGGAGTAGGAACAGGTCCTTCCCGCCTGGGTACCAACACAATATTTTTTCTCTTTGATGCTAAGGGAATACGTATTCTTTTGTCCATAATGAAGGACATTACGATCATATTGCCAAGGTCGACCCAACAATAAATGACACAAGACATCGCTTATCTACCGCTACCTCGCTGCTCTTTATTAGCCATGACAACTTGTAAGGTTTAGGGTGGCAGTCTGTCTTTAACTATAATTTCTGAACAGCCTCTTCAGATACTACATTCTAACAACCGCCGCTGTCAATAATCAGTTTAAAAACTTTATCTGTAAATGTGCAGGTGGTGTGGAAAATATTGGTCATCAACCAATCGTCCACTGACCAGCCTTTAGGAGTTAGGAGACTCTTGTGAACGACCAGCATCTCATTGCCGTCCTCATACAACACATCACCAGATTTTTTAACATCATTCACGGGTTTGCCAATCTCCTCAACCTCTTCTATATCGTCTTCCTCCATTAATAAATTTTTGCCCTTCTGTCTAGCAGGCTTCCTATAATCAGTCTCCCCATGCCCCTGCTCACCACAATGAAAACATCTGATAGTAGGGTTAGGATTACCCTACGGTGGCTGTTGGGCAGGACAGGGCTCCCGAGGCCCAACAGACTGGATGTTTTGCTCGTTTTTCAGCACTGGCTTCCTGTTTTACTGTTTCCCAACAGCAAGTGCATGCTGGTACGCCTCTGAAACTGTCCATAACGAGTGCAGGTTGAGAACATCCTGCCTGTTCCTCCGTCTCAAATAAATCGTTCCTGAACCTGATGATCAACTGATTAAACTCCTCGGTGTAGTCATCGACTTACCTCGTGCCCTGTCTCAACGTATGAAGTTGTTGGAATAATGTTTGAGTGTAACGAAAGGACAGGAAGTAATCATGCATCTTCTTCTTCATCCCTCCCAATCAGTGATCTTGGCTTTACCTTACTTTTCCTATGAGCGTTGCAACTGTTCCCAACATGCAGAGGTGCGACCTTTTAGTTTGATGGCGACCAGTTACACCTTTTTGCAATCGGGGACTTGTAATCAAAAATATGTTCCACCTCGTTTAGCCAATAAATAAAGAATAATGATACATACACTTTCACTTAAAGTTTTACAAACTCCCTCACTATAGCTAGATCACTCTAGCTACAGTGAGGGAGTTTGTAAAACTTTAAGTGAAAGTGTGTGTGAGTGTATCATTTTTGATAAATAAATGCCTCGACCCGAAACCCGAGCTCTCCATGAAACTCCTACTTACCATGATCTCGAAATGTAGCATTGCTGTAATATGAGTTTTCGAACATGGAATCAGAGTCATGCTCGGAGGCCTTATGATCCTCGAAGTCATGCACCGCCAGACGCTGAGTTAACTCTGTCACTTGCCTCTGTAGATCCTCAATCAACACATCTTCAATACTACGATCACGGTGATGAGCTTCCTAATTCAGAACCTGCCCACGAAGACCACAACCACAACCTCTCGCCATTAAAACTGTAGTTACCGTTCATCCCTGGAGTTGGTTGTGGCTCTGATAACCAAAACTGATACTGGACAAAATAACAATTATTCTGCAGGCAAGCATAAGCATTCGAGTTCCAGAGAAAGAACACAATACAACTACCCAACCAATTCATGAACAGTAAAACTCCTCTAAGGCTATATTAAATAAAATTCAATTCAAAAGTTCCTCTAAATTTCATCCACAAGCCAGACTTTATAGCTAAAGGTTCTGTCAGGAAATAAGGAAAGCAATCCAAAACTAGGAAACTTAAAAAAAGAAAGAGCCTAAATAAAATAAGCACTCAAAATTAGAAGGTCGCAAATAAAATAAGTACTATGATTCCAATTAGGAAAAAAAACTCCCCATCTCCAATTAGGTAAAGCACTCCCCCATCTATTTGCACAGTTTTTTGTCAATAAGTGTGTAAGGTTCAAGCCTCCTGAGACATAATCCAGAAATGGATGTTTGATTCCAAGAAAATGCCTTCAAGGGGCACAAACACATAAATTACAGTTCTACAGATTACCAAGTTAAGAAATTAAACTAATTGCTCACTCTGAGTCTTCATTTTTTTTCTTGCTCCTTTCTCCACTTGAGTCTTTTATAGTGCATGACTCCACCAAACGCTCGAGAAGTTCCACTGTTTTCATCCCACTAATCCCCCACGTTCTCTGCGCCTATGCAACTGTTGGATCATGCGAGCAACTGCTGGATCGTGCGTGTAACCGTTGGGTAACTTACTAAATCGTGGGGGTTGCCACCTATTTGCGTAAGAAACGTCGAATGTGTCTCATAACTGGCCAACCGTTTTGCAAGTGTCTCTTTCTTTCTTCATGATTCTTTACCAATTCTTTGAACCACCCTGAATTAAGTCTTTCTGGGCCGAATCCTTCTTCATCCCATAATCTTTGAATCGCCCAGAGTTAAGTCTTTCTGGGCCGAATCCTTATTTGTCCCATAAAGAATGACGCCATGCCTTTTTGTCATCAGATACATCATCCTTTGTCCTTTGATTCGTTCGACCCCTTCGCCCTTTATTTTATGTTAACAATTGTCCCTCAAAATTCGCCTTGATCGGTTTGAGAGATGAGATCGAGGTGGATTTTCTCGATCATGCGTGAAAGTTGGGTTGATGCCACCGACCGTTTTACTGATTTGGCTTGCTGACCTTTCATTTTATCTTCTGTCGTCATTCGCGCATTTCGAGGACTATTATTTACATTTCCTATGCGAATTTATCGCCCCCATTAAGTCTTGTCGAAAACCATCATTACGCTAATTAATACGTCGTTTTTCGCATCACGTCCAGGTCACATCGTGTCTGGCACTGCTTCTTCATTTTCCCGCACTTTCTTCTTCCTTCGAACCGGGGCGCGACACATGTCCTAGGGCGAACTTCCATCTTGGCTATATAAACCAAACTTTTCTTTCGCTGTTTTTCTTTACTTCATTTTTTATCACTGCAAATATCTTAACTTCCTTGCTATGGCGTATTCTTCTTCTGCTCATTCGAAAAAAGCCACTTCAACCTTCGGTGATTACCAGGCCACTTTGGACGATCCTTCGGTTGGCGTCTTTGGGGTCCACGCCCTCGATGAAAACTATGGATTGTGCTCCATGGGCCCCATTTTTGTTAGTGATGCAGCCATTGCCACAGCTCCATTGGCCCAGCTGTTCCCTTCTATTTCCAACCTCAAATTTTCCGAACCCTTGAGCGTTTCTCCTCTTAATCAGTCCAATCCTATCCGTACTTGGCCCAAACCTGACTCCTCTTTTGAGACCTGATTTCAGCGCATGAGATCGCATGTAGACACCCGCATTTTTATTGAAAACAATGGTATGCTCTCCCTCATAGAGCTTTCACTGGCACTGCCTTATTTTGATCGGAATTTGTTCCCTACATCACTGCTTTTTTGGTCTTCTGATTACAATGTTTTCCTTTTCCCTTCTGGCCCCTTTACCATTACACTTCGTGACGTCAGTGTTTTGACCGACTTAACTTCTTTGGGTGCGATCATTTCTGCTCGTACCAACTTTAATTTTCCTCCTCCTCATGACACTTTGTCTTTCACCTTTTATTTTGCCTTTTTTTGTGCATTTTATGAGTCAGCTGGTCCGGTCTCGGTGTTGGAATGCACCGCCTTTATTCACTATTGGCTTTGTAAATATATCACTTGCGTGCCTAGTCAGAAACCCATGGCAGGTTATCTTCCAATTTCTTCGTGTTGGTTTCTATTAAGGTCCCAAGAATGAAATCAAGCACAAAAACGCATGTGAATACACAAAGGAGAATGGCGGAATCATACTCACATTGAACGGATCTTGCGACGCGATGAACACAAGCCTTTTCTTCCTCCAAGATGGCTCGATAGTGAAGCTTTTGGGCAGTGGACTGCTCAGCATTTGCTGCTTTGGCTCCTCCAAGAATCGACCACGGATGTCCTCTATTGAAGCTCCAAGCTCCAAGCTTCCAAAATGGATTCCAAGCTCACGAAATCACTGCCCTATCACCTTAGGATAACTCTATGTGTGTGCTAGCACTTGATTTTGCAAAAAATCACTCTCTTGCTTCTCTTTGTCTTTCGGCAGAACCAGAAATGGAAGAAGAAAGAAATTGGCTCCAAGCCGTGAGAGAGAGGAGGGAAAGAGAGAATACCGTAAGTGGTTAGAGAGAGAGAAGGAAAAAGTGTTTTGTTTTTATATTTTGATTTTTTTTAAAAAAAATCAAAAAACAAAAAACAAAACCCTTTTTCCATTTTCCAAAAGTCAAAAAGCAAAAACCAATTAATGCTTTTCAACTACCACATCAATCACTCAATCAATCAATCAAATTGTCACATCACTCAAAGTGACATGTGATTTGACGCTTGATGTGACTTGCGTGCCGCATTTGAATTTAAAATGCGAATGCGCTCGCAAACACACTCGGGCTCGGGTTCGCTAATTCCGAATTAACAAATTTTCCAGTGCGACGTAATTAAATGATTATACCTAGCGAAATCAATATTCACGTCGCTAACGAATTAATTCTAAATTAACTCGTTCGCCCGAATTAAAATCTAATTTCAATTCCGCGTCGAAATCCAATTTCGTATAATATATCGAATATATTATTTTATCGATTAATTCCAAATTAATCGTTCTCTCTCTTTAATTAATATTTTATCCCAGATAAAATATCTCCGCAATTAATCCAAATTAATTTTCTCTCTCATCAAATTAATCCTAATTAATTAAAGTGCGAGTCATACATCATCGGTGAATCTTCGGGAAGCGACCCATGAGATCCCCAGATATGTTGGAAGTAAATACGGTCGTCGGACTATCCGAATACGTAAGTACCTAGTACTACGTTTATACCGATTTACAAGACAAGGTTGGCTTCTAGCAAAGCGCCATGCCTACCCAATTCTCCAGAAATATCCTTATAGGAATATGTGATCTATATCAGGCGTAGTATACGTAGTATTGCGTATTTCGATCCAACATCGGATGACCACGTGCTAGGCTTGGGGCTGGAATTATGTATGCCCCGTAGGAAGCACATATCGGATGTCTGGTAACTAGTCTCTATAATCGGATATACATGACCTAGTCATAATATCCCGATAGCTCGAGCATTTAAGAGAACAAGTTCCGTATCCTACGCGATCATCATCTTCACTATGACTGGAGTGATACTTCCATCTCGACATCACACCCAACACACTACGATTCTCAATATACCCAGAATAGGCGTACACAGAACCTGTTAAAGCCCTGGACGACCGCAACCAAAGTATATTGATTGTCGTAAGTATTAGCGGTGCAAGTCTCAGGTTAAAACCAAATTACACCTACCCTGATTTCAGACTTCCATAGACACATAGTCATACTACCAATGGAATTCCGAGGGGGTCTATCCAAAGCGAAGCTGTTTCCCGTACCATCGGTAAAACACAACCTCCTATTACACTTGCATGAGTATCCTATACCCAAATATATGATAACTATATCGTTGTGCCCTCACAACGCGCACAAGTGTAATACTAGTCTTTTATGCATTTATCGATGTCCAATCTCGATAATACTCTGACTAGGGATATTTAATGATTTATCCTTCGTGGACTGATACTGTCTCATATCATTCTCAATCCAGGAACAAATCACAGGGACCTCCTATCATTTTTATATCCTGGTGATCTAATCACAAATGATTAGAGTGCAATCTCCTTTGTCACATAGTTAATTTGTACAACAACACCATGATCTGTACAAATAGTGACGCTATGGGTCATAATTGTCCAACAATCTCCCACTTGGCCTATAGCCAGTCACTCGAGTGTTTGACACCCGAACTATGTACGATTGGCTCAAACTGCTGAGAAAAGACTTTCGTAAGCGGATTTGTATGAATATCATCTGATGCAATTTATTCGATCATCACATCGCCACGATGTATAATCCGAATAAATCAGATGAATATCGAAGTATTTATCTGGATCGTTGATGAGACCATTAATTCTTTAGCATGTGCTGACTCCTAGATCAGCTGCTAACAGAACTATATCTAATCTACTTAGATTTATTATTGACCCAAATGGCTTCTATTGCTGCCTCAGCTGCAGCAATAACCCGCTTTTGTTGTTTATTCGGTAACAGTATCTTTCTTGGAAGATTTCCAGCTCACTGTACCATTATTCAAACTTTTATAGTACCGTTGTTACGACTTATAGTCGTTATCATGAAAGCCAAACTTTCACCGATTATATTATGGGAATATCATTTCCAAGAAATGATATATCATCATTACTCAGGACATTCACTGTTAGTGCACTCCCACTAACCTCCTTATATACACAAGAATTATTTTCGTTTTGAATTAAATCATACATCATTATGATTACATCAAAACGGTAATTCCAAGAACTTAATGCTTGCTTCAATCCATCTATGGATCGAATAACCTGCAAACCTAGTTTGCTTGTTTTGGTTCGACAAAACCGTCAAGATATTGTAAACATCCTCCGAAAGGTTTCCGTTAAGGAAAACGGTTTTGGCATTCAGCTGCCATATTTCATGAATGAAACATGCAGCATTAGCAAGCATTATCCAAACGGATTTACCGTGGCAACAGGTAAAAGGTTTCGTCGCAATCAACACAATGTTGATAACTCTACCTTTTCGCTACAAGCCTAGCTTAGTACGTTGGTATGTTGCCATCCGTGTATGTCTTCCTTGAAGACTTATATAGTACCAATAGGCACAATGCCTTGCAGTACATCAACTAGTGTCTAAACATAGTTGGTATACATGGAATCCACTTCGGACTTTATGGCACTTTGCCATAATAGGGAGTCGATACCTTTTATCACTTCCTCATACGTAGTCAGTTGGTATTCCTCAAAAGATTGACATCTTTATGAGGTGAGATCAGAAACCCATACCCCATGTTGTTTTCTAACTCTCTCCGACCTACGCGGTTCTTGTGTATTCGAAGATTATTGGTAGAGTTTCATCCCTGATGAACTATTTGTGTTCCATTAAGGACTTGGTGCCTTGATAGTATTACTCCGATTTTCATCGAGTTTTACTTTCCTCCCACTTACCACTGCATATCGGTATTCCTCTTAGGAAAAACGCATGGTGAGCAACAATTACATTATTCTTTTGTGAGTTGTATAAGTATTATACTTAGGTATCCCTAGGATAACCTACAGCTTTGGCACTTATCCGATTTGGGTTCTGGTTTGGTATCATCCAAATTTATGCCTAGCATACCCAAATCATCAGGAATGAGAAACCTGGTTTCTTTCCTGTTCATATCTAATATGTTATCTATCAAACAGATATTTATGGAACCTTATTCAAAATAAGTTCTGCAGTGTTTAGCGTATCCGTTGAAGGAAATGGTAGCTCATAGCGACTCATGATTAACCTTATCATGTCCAACAAAATTCGGTTTATCCTGTCGGACACACCGTCAAATTGACGTGTTCCGGGAGGAGTCCTCATTGAAAGAATACTATACTCTTTCAAGTATTTGAGAAACTTATTGCTTGAGTATTTTCTATCATGGTCTAACCGTGATGGTTTAATACTTTAGCCGATCTGTTTGTTTATCTCGTGTCGAAACTCTAAAAGTTTCCGATTTATATTTCAAAAGAAACACACAACCATAACGTGATGCCACATCCGTGTATGGTCACGAAATATTCATATCCACTTCTAGCCTAGCTAGACATGGGCCCACTTACGTCACTATGAACGAGGGCTAGTAGATCGATGGCACTTGCACTTTTACCAAGTAAAGGTGTTTTAGGCACTTTGCCCAATAAACTAGATTCGTAGATTTTATTTGAATAGAATCAAATTAGTCCTAGTACCCATTCTTCGAAAGTGTGGATATATGAGTCTTGTTTAATTGTGTCCTAGACAACAATGTCACATTCAAGTTTCAACCTGATCAAATCAGTTTGAGCTATTTGTTTGTCATGTTATACGTGTGAGATTTATTTATATTCTAAATATAAATTCTGTTGTTCACATCTAATGTGTTTATCTCAATATCATCTTTATATAATAAAACACTTTATTGTTCTAGAATATAAAGGTATATCCGCAACGGATTATACACTGATATAGAGATAATGTTTCTAGTCAAACTAGTTACATTATAACAGTTTCCTAATTTACATACATACCCAAATGGTAGTTCCTAAACTTAGGTATCTACGGTTAAAACAACGACTTTCGTCCAGTTTTCAATTCGCAGATTAATCTCAATAGAAGTCAGCATCTTGCTCATAGCAGATTCTGAACATCAGTACATATTTTATGTATCACACTAAGTATCTAAAATCTAATTTTAATACTAGTAGTGAACATATTTATGACAAACATATTTGAAGTCAGAGCATTGCTCGTCTTCAATATATGTCATTTTATCTTCCTAGAAGATTATAATGATTTTGCCTTTGCCTTTTTCCACACTCCAGAACCCTTTGGCCAAGCCTTGGCATTCTGGAATATCGAAGTAAGGTGCGCCTTGCGCTACTTGCCTTATTGCAAACTTTGACTTTGTCTCCTTGAGAATAGTCACTAACTCTCCAATAGTTTATTATTGCAATATTTACTTCTAAAATCTAAGTATAGATTTATGAAGATCCTTCAATTTCAATATCATACTTTAAGAATCTAATCCTTAGTTCTGATAAAGAAATTAAGGCCTATGTCGAGTACTCGGGAAACCGTGTTTCCTAGTGGGCTAGGATCCCGTTAAATATCACACAATCTTGACTTTGGCCAACAAATTGTATGATAATTAACTAGGTAGATCTCTAATATCAATTAGATCCAATCCAATTCCTAGATCCAGTAGGGGGACATCCAAGTCCGAAACATATATCTTATATATGCCAATACATCCAATGTATTGCCTAACCTTTTTCCTCTGAATCAACTAAGTCTTGGCTTTGGCACAACAAACTTAGTGATCCCAGTCAACCGCGACCCATTGACCATGGAAAGCTTCGTAATCAATGTCGATGGACAAAAAGTGGTCTTGACTTTGGCCAATAAACCACAACTTGGACAAGACACCGATATGGAACAAAGCTCTCGTGATTCAAACACATCCTCGACGGACAAAGGCCTTGACTTTAGCCAACAAGCCAATGTCAGTCTTAGATCTTGAGTAAGAATCACTCAATGGAAGGAAAAACGCTTAATATTTGTGAGGGTTTTTCGCGTGCAAATTGGCAACCAATTTATTATCTTTGTTAAGGTCTCATCATCATACACCCTTAAACATGCATTCTAAACACATAATAAAGTGCATATGATAAAATAATAATGATATGCAGATGGATACTTTACACATTGATCCTAGATCAAATCTCTCCCTTTCCTCTCTCCCGCTAGCACAAGTATTACTTCTACCCGTTACATAACACTCCTAAAGAAACCTCATTTACATTGAGGGGAATAAGTGAGAAGAGAAATACAATGAGAAAGGAGGTAATAGGCTGGACACGCAGGTCCAATTAAAAAATTCAAAATTTATTACAATAATTTCCAAAATTGCCCCACCCATCTAATATCCATCTGATATACATTATTTATGCATCACAACCATGTATTCACACAAGCATGTTATCAATCAATCTAATCCAATTAATTAATCTGATAATTAGTGATCATCCAATGTTCAAACAACGATTTGATTTTGCGCGAGTCAAACTCGTTTTGCGAATAAGTACTCAAAGTACGAATTCTTGAATTAAATTAAACTACAACATTAAATCCAATTTAATATGTATTTAATACTAATTCTCTATTTATTTCCAAATTAAATACTTCACTTTATTAATAAACCTTTTACGATTTAAATTCCAAATTTAATCGTTACGGGTCTCAAAGCCCGATTAACATCCAATGTTATTTAATTAAAGTCCAATGGACTTTTAATTAATTTCTTTAAGGCATTGACTTTTGGTCAACTCGGGTCAAACCCAAATACTAAAGCCCATTTAAAGGAATCACCCTTATGTGCCTAGAAACCAATTTAGGCCCATTAGGCCCAATTAAAATTAAGGTCCATTAAGTCATAATTGGACTTTGTGGATGCGGTTTTGGGCCCAATTGGATCCAACCAATTTAGCCTAAACCTAACTTGGTACAACCAAGCCCAATAAGCCCAATTACAACCTTTAAGGCCCAATTTCCAAAATAAGCCAAAATTAATTAAATTACACAAATCCAATTTCATAATTTAATTAACCTAAAGTGTATTACACAATTAATTACCCAATTAATATTTCTAAAACATCAATTAGCCTAATAAACATGCACTTTCACAACAAAACATGTCCAACACATTTTATCCAAAATCAAACCCATTTTCATGCTTTGTCATTCTCGGTAATATATGGGTTTTTCATTCCGATTCGGTTTCAATCCAATTGAATCCACAATCATCATTTCCCAAATCATTTCAACTCATCCAATGAATCAAAAATCAAAAAATTACCTAGACATTAGGGCTCTTCAATAATCGGCCAAGCCAACACAATTGGGGAAAACTTGATCCAATCAAATTTCATGAAATTGATCATGCACAACTTCAATTAATCAACATCCAAGCATACTTAATCAATCAATTTAACCAAATCATGCTCAAATTGATTTTACCCAATTTTAAAACCTAAAATATTTCGTGCTCAATTTAGGCTCAAGATACCATTGTTGGTTTCTATTAAGGTCCCAAGAATGAAATCAAGCACAAAAACGCATGTGAATACATAAAGGAGAATGGCGGAATCATACTCACATTGAACGGATCTTGCGACGCGATGAACACAAGCCTTTTCTTCCTCCAAGATGGCTCGACAGTGAAGCTTTGGGTAGTGGACTGCTCGGCATTTGCTGCTTTGGCTCCTCCAAGAATCGGCCATGGATGTCCTCCATTGAAGCTCCAAGCTCCAAGCTTCCAAAATGGATTCCAAGCTCACGAAATCACTGCCCTATCACCTTAGGATAACTCTATGTGTGTGCTAGCACTTGATTTTGCAACGAAATCACTCTCTTGCTTCTCTTTGTCTTTCGGGAGAACCAGAAATGGAAGAAGAAAGAAATTGGCTCCAAGCCGTGAGAGAAGATGAGGGAAAAAGAGAAGACCGTAAGTGGTTAGAGAGAGAGAAGGAAAAAGTGTTTTATTTTTATATTTTGATTTTTTTTTAAAAAAAAAATCAAAAAACAAAACCCTTTTCCATTTTCCAAAAGTCAAAAAGCAAAAACCAATTAATGCTTTTCAACTACCACATCAATCACTCAATCAATCAATCAAATTGTCACATCACTCAAAGTGACATGTGATTTGACGCTTGATGTGACTAGCGATTTGACGCTTGATGTGACTTGCGTGCCGTATTCGAATTCGAAATGCGAATGCGCTAGCAAACACACTCGGGCTCGGGTTCACTAATTCCAAATTAACGAATTTTTCGTTGCGACGTAATTAAATGATTATGCCTAGCGAAATCACTATTCACGTCGCTAACGAATTAATTCTAAATTAACTTGTTCGCCCGAATTAAAATCTAATTTCAATTCTGCGTCAAAATCCAATTTCGTATAATATATCAAATATATTATTTTATCGATTAATTCCAAATTAATCGTTCTCTCTCTTTATTTAATATTTTATCCCAGGTAAAATATCTCCGCAATTAATCCCAGATTAATTTTCTCTCTCATCAAATTAATCCCATATTAATTAAAGTGCGAGTCATACATCATCGGTGAATCTTCGGGAAGCGACCCATGAGATCCCTGGATATGTTGGCAGTAAATATGGTTGTCAGACTATCCGAATACGTAAGTACCTTGTACTACGTTTATACCGATTTACAAGACAAGGTTGGCTTCTAGCAAAGCGCCATGCCTACCCAATTCTCCAGAAATATCCTTATAGGAATATGTGATCTATATCAGGCGTAGTATACGTAGTATTGCGTATTTCGATCCAGCATCAGATGACCACGTGCTAGGCCTGGGGCTGGAATTGTGTCTGCCCCGTTAATGCAATCAGTCCAAGACATTTTGGATCATCTTGATTGGCTAGTGTATACTCCGTCTCAGCCTTTCTAGTCCTCAGACTGAGTAACTACAGACTTAGAGGCTCTTCGGGAGGTCGTTGGTCAATATGCCTCTTTCACTAAGCTGGAGATCGGTCAGGCCGCTCTGCCATAAAATATACTCAAGCTAGAACGGATCTCTTCAGTGCTAGCTCGACTACTGGCTTTTCCTATTTTGCCTATACCGGTAGAGAACTGACTCTTCCTCCAAGATTTGTAGAATGAGGTAGCGACCCTTATTCTTCGTTATCGAAATATACATAGTCAGAAAGTCGGGCTTCGTTCTTCAATGGCAAAGAAAGAAAGCCTTCGTGATTCCCTTAAACTCTCCGTCAGTCCCTACGGGAAACTACAGAAGAAACGATGATTGAGGAATCGGTATTACTGGACCTAGAACGAAAATTACAGGAGATCCAGCGTCTTATTGAGGAGAGTCGTATGAGGAAAGAGGCCAAGAGGAAAAAACTACTGCTGCTCAACTAACGGAGGTGAATGTCTTCCTGACAGAATACAAAGATTGGCTCAAGTTGATTTTGAAAAGAGCTTGGCCGATCTAATGACAGATGATACGGAGATGCAGAAGGAGTGGCATCAGTTGAGGGAAACATTATGGATTTTGAAGGACTCAACTGAAGATTTCTGACGGCCATCGACCAATGACTAATCTTGTATTCATTTATTTGTTGTTAGAACGTTGCATCATCCATTATTTGTAACTTTATAGGATGTTAGATCGTTCATAATCAATGAAATTTCATTATTTATTTATTTATTTCTCCTTTTTTTTATCTGCATAACGTTAAATTCTCATGTTCCTATAACGAAGGCTTATATTTTTTCAAGTACTTACCATTTATCGCTCTGACATGCATTTCCCCATTCAAAATCCTCACATGATAAACTCCGTTTGGCAATACATTTTCCACCTCGAAAGGGCCTTCCCAGTTAGGCGACCATTTTCCATATGCACAACTCTTAGTACCTAACGGTAGTATTGTTTCCCATACTAACTCTCATTTCCTGAACGATTTGGCCATGAATTTCTGGTTGTACTCCTTGGCCATATGTGCCTTATGTGCTTCAAAACGGTTAATGACATCGCACTTAATATCATCTAACTCTAACAGATTTTTCATCATTGTTTCACTATAGTTTTCTTTCGTCAATTCCCCTTGTAATGCCACTATTGCAGATTTGACATTGACTTCGACCGGTAATACGGCCTCCTGACCATATACTAGCTGGAACGACATGATCGAGGTACTTGTTATAGGCGATGTCTTGTATGCCCATAAAGCTTGACTTAAACATTCGTCCCATTGTCTGGCATTTTCCGTTATCATCTTTCAAATCAGACCCTTAAGGATCTTATTGGATGATTCTGCCTGACCATTTGACTGAGGGTAGTATGGAGTTCTGTTTTCTAACTGGATCTCATATTCACTCAAGAAACACCTAACTTTTTTGCCATTCAGAGAAGTCAATGATCTACCATTAATGTATGGGGAATGCCGAATTGATGAATGATATGCTCTTTTATGAACTTGATGATTTCTTTGGGAAATTTCTATCACCGGGATTGCTTCCACCCACTTGGCAAAGAAATCTGTGGCGGCGATGATGAAGGTATGTCTTTTGCTAGATACGGGATAGATTTTTCCTATCAAATCAATCACCCATCCAATGAATGGCCATGGTTTAATGACGATGACCATTTCTGTTGTTGGCGCTCTTTGTATAGGTCCATGTCTTTGGCAAGCTACGCATCTCTTAGCATACAGTATGTAGGATTCTTCCATTTTCGGCCAGTAGTACCGACTCCTTATGATTAACCATCTCATTTTCACTCCGGCCTGATTAGCCCCACAGACCCCTTAATGTATTTCGGCCATAATGGTCTTGGCTTCTGATGGTCCTACACATTTTAACAATAAACCATCATGACCTTTCTTATACAATGCATCCCTTGATACCACAAAGTTTAAGGCTTTTAGTTTTAGCTTTTGATTTCCTCCGTTCTCTAGGTTCTCTAAGAAATCTCTGATCTCTCTTCTCCAATCATCCTCGTCTTGGTTTTTCAGTGACCATAACGTCCATTTCATTCCTTCGTCTTACTAGAGCTGGTTTGATTTCCCCATTTCTGCACATGCTATCCATACTTGTCTGCTTATATCTTGAGGCTGCTTGGTTTAGCTCATTAGCTATCTCATTCTTCATCCTTGAGACGTGCTCTAACTCCACATAGTCAAATTTATCTAGCATTTTTTGAGATATTTCTAACAGTGCCATAACTGACGAACTGTTGGATTACTCTAAGCTTCCCAAGATCATTAATCAAGCATGGAACTAACATGTGAATACAATCAAAGGAGGTGTGGAATACTCACAATGATCGGTTTGGATGCGACAAAGAACAAAAACGTTCTCCCACTTGGTGAAGCTCGGCAGTGGCAGTGGCTCAGCAGTGGACTGCAAGGCAGTGGGCTGTGATGCTCCTCCAAGAATCGGCCATGGATGTCTTCAAAAGTCCAAGCTCCAAGTGGTGATTCCATGCTCATGTAGTGAGTTCCCTATCACCTTAGGATGGCTCCTATGTGTGCTAGCACCCAAGAAATTTGCCACAAATTTCATTAGCTTCTCCTTCATCACTCAGTCAAACCAGAAAAATAGAAGGAAAAACCGTAAGAGAGATAGGAGTTTTTGGCTCCAAAATCGTGAGCAAATGAGAGAGAGAGAAAAGAAAATGTGTAATAGGTTTTATTAATTTCCAAAATCAATTAACCATTTACCATTTTCAATTTAAAAAAAATCAAGCAATAAATGCTTGCCATCAACTCACATCAATCAATTAATCAATTGTCACATCACTCAAAGTTACATGTGATTTGACGCTTGATTTGACTAATGATTTGACGCTCGATTTGACTTACGTGCCGCACTCGAATTCAAAATGCGAATGCGCTCGCAAATAATCCCGGGCTCGGGTTCGTTAATTCCAATTAAGGAATTTTCCGTCGCGACGCAATTAAATGATTATGCCTAGCAAAATCACTATTCATGTTGCGAACGAATTAATTCTAAATTAATTCGTTCGCCCGAATTAAAATCCGATTTTAATTCCCCGTCGAAATCCAATTTCTAATAATATATCAAATATATTATTTAATTGATTAATTCCAAATTAATCGTTATCTCTCTTTAATTGATATTTTATCCCAGATAAAATATCTCCGCAATTAATCCCAGATTAATTTTCTCTCTCTTCTAATTAATCCCAGATTAATTAAAGTGCGAGTTATACGTCATCGGTGAATCTTCGGGAAGCGATCCATGAGATCCCCGGATATGTTGGCAGTAACTTCGGTCGTCGGACTATCCGAACACGTAAGTACCTCGTACTACGTTTTACCGATTTACAAGACAAGGTTGGCTTCTAGCAAAGCACCATGCCTACCCAATTCTCCAGAAATATCCTTACAGGAATAAACGATCTATATCAGGCGTAGTATACGTAGTATTGTGTATGTCGATCCAGTATCGGATGATCACGTGCTAGGCCTGGGGCTGGAATTGTGTTCGCCCCGTACGAAGCACATGTCGGATGTCTGGTAACTAGTCTCTATAATCGGATATATATGACCTTGTCATAATATCCCGATAGCTGCAGCATTTAAGAGAACAAGTCCCGTATCCTACGTGACATTATCTCCACTATGATCGGAGTGATACTTCCATCTTGACATCACACCCAACACACTACGATTCTCGATATACCCAGAAGAGTTGTACACAGAAACCGGTTAAAGCCCTGGAAGACCAAAACCAAAGCATATTGATTGTCGCAAGTATTAGCGGTGCAAGTCTCAAGTTAAGACCAAATACACCTACCCTGATTTCGGACTTCCATAGACACATAGTCATACTACCAATGGAATTCCGAGGGGGTCTATCCAGAGCGAAGCTGTTTTCCGTACCATCGGTAAAACACAACCTCCTATTATACTTGCATGAGTATCCT
The DNA here is from genome assembly GCA_019454045.1 of Zanthoxylum bungeanum. Lineage (NCBI taxonomy): Eukaryota > Viridiplantae > Streptophyta > Magnoliopsida > Sapindales > Rutaceae > Zanthoxylum > Zanthoxylum bungeanum. Next base: position 131,413 of record SKCR01001238.1, read on the forward strand.
ATACCCAAATATATGATAACTATGTAGTTGTGCCCTCACAACACACACAAATGTAATACTACTCTTTTACGCATTTATCGATGTCCATTCTCGACAATGCTCTGACTAAGGATATTTAATGATTTATCCTTCGTGGACTGATACTGTGTCATATCATTCTCAATCCAGGAAAAAATCACAGGGACCTCCTATCATTTATTTATCCAGGTGATCTAATCACAAATGATAAGAGTGCAATCTCCTTTGTCACATAGTTAATTTGTACAACAACACTATGATCTGTACAAATAGTGACGCTATGGGTCATAATTGTCCAACAATCTCCCACTTAGCCTATAGCCAGTCACTCGAGTTTCTTACACCCGAACTATGTACGGTTGGCTCAAATTACTGAGAAAAGACTTTCGTCAGCGGATTTGCATGATTATCGTCTGATGTGATTTATTCGATCATCACATCGCCACGATGTATGATCCGAACAAATCTGATGAATATCGAAGTATATATCTGGATCGTTGATGAGACCTTAATTCTTTAGCTTGTGCTAACGCCTAGCTCAGTTGCTAACATAATTGTATCTAATCTAATTAGGTTTGTTGTCGACCCAAATGGCTTCTATTGCCGCCTCAGCTGCAACAATAAACCGCATTTGTTGTTTATACGGTAACAGTATCTTGCTTGGAAGATTTCCAGTTCACTATTCCATTATTCAAACTTTGTAGTACCGTTTGCGACTTATAGTCGTTTTATCAGTTTAGGAAACTTGCAGTAGTGATCCCAGTCACTCCAAGTTCTCATTCTCCACAGATTAAGACAGCATCCTTAGTTCTCTAAGATACTAACGGATGTTCTTAACATCAATCCAGTGACTATCACTAGGATTGGCCTATTTGTGAATCCATATGCTCGAAGCGTATGAGACACCAGGTCACGTATATTTTTCAATGTACGATTTCTCGGAGAGTTTTCTCGAAAGACAAGCTTGCACCGATAGTTTTATGGGAATATCATTTCCAAGAAATGACATATTATCATTATTTATAGGACAGCCATTGTTAGTGCGCTCCCACTAACCTTCTTATATACACAAGAATCATTTCGTTTTGAATTAAATCATAAATCATTATGATTACATCAAAACGATAATTCTAAGAACCTAACGCTTGCTTCAATCCAAACATGGATCGAATAACCTGCAAACCTTGTTTGCTAGTTTTGGTACGACAAAACCGACATGATGATGTAAACATCCTCCGAAAGGTTTCCTTTTCAGGAAAGCGATTTTCCCATTAAGCTGACATCTTTCATAAATGAAACATGCAGCATTAGCAAGCATTATCCAAATGGATTTACTGTGGCAACAGGTAAAAAGTTGGATCGTAATCAACATAATGTTGATAACGATACCTTTCAACTAAAAGCCTAGCTTTGTACGTTGGTATGTTGCCATCCATGTACGTCTTCCTTGAAGACTTATATAGTACCTATAGGCACAATGCCTTACAGTACATCAACTAGTATCCAAACTTGTTGATATACATGGAATCCAATTCGGATATCATGGCACTTTGCCATAATAGGGAGTCGATACCTTGTATCACTTCCTCATACGTAGTCAGTTGTTACTCCTCAATAAGATAGACATCTTTATGAGGTAAGATCAGAAACCCATATCCCAGGTTATTTTCTGACTCTCTCCGACACACGCGGTTCTTGTGTATTCGAAGATTATTGGTATAGTTTCATCCTTGATGAACTATTTTGTGTTCTATTAAGATTCGGTGCCATGAATAGTATTACTCTGATTTTTCATCGAGTTTTACTATCCTCCCACTTACCACTGCATATCGGTATTCCTCTTAGGAAAAACACATGGTGAGCAACAATCAAATTGTTCTCTTGTGATATGTATAAGTACTATACTTTGGTATCCCTAAGATAACCTACAATTGGCACTTATCTAATTTTAGTTTTAGTTTGGTATCATCCAAACATATGCCTAGCATTCCCAAATTTTCAGGATTGAGAAACCCAGTTTCTTTCATGTTCATATCTAATATGAAATCTGTCAAACGGATTTTTATGGAACCTTATTATAAATAAGTATTGCACTGTTAATGCTTATCCGTTGAAGGAAATGGTAGCTCAGAGCGACTCATGATTAACCTTATCATGTCCAACAAAATTCGGTTACTCTGTTCGGACACAGCGTCAAACTGACGTGGTCCGGGAGGAGTCGTCATTTGAAAGAATACTATAATCTTTCAAGTATATTAGAAACTTATTGCTTAAGTATTTTCCATTACGGTCTTACCGTGACGGTTTAATACTTTAGCTGATCTGGTTGTCTATTTTCGTGTCGAAACTTTAAAAGTTTCTGATTTGTGTTCTTCAAAAGAAACACATAACCATAACGCGATGCCACATCCGTAAAGGTCACGAAATATTCATATCCACATCTAACCTAGCTAGACATGGGCCCACTTGCTTCAATATGAACTAGGGCTAACAGATCTGTGGCATTTGCACTATTACCAAGTAAATAGTATTTTAGGCACTTTGCCCAATAAACTAGATTCCTATACTTTATTTGAATGGGATCAAATCAGTCATAGTACCCACTCTTCAAAAGTGCGGATATACGATTCTTGTTTGATTTTTTCCCAGACAACATGCCACAATTAAGTTTCATCTGATCAAATCATTTTGAGCTATTTGTTTGTCACGTTATATGTTTGAGATTTATTTATATTCAAAATATAAATGCTGTTATTCACATATAATGTGTTTATCTCAATATCATCTTTATATGATGAAACACTTTAGTGTTTTAGAATATAAAGGTTCACCCGCAGCGGGTTAAACACTGATATAGAGATAATGTTTCTAGTCAAACTAGTTACATTATAACAGTTTCCTAATTTAAGTACACACCCGAAGGTAGTTCCTAAACTTAGGTATCTACGGTTGAAACATCGATTTTCGTCCCGTTTCCGCAGATAAATCTCAATTGAGGTCAGTATCCTGCTCATAGCAGATTCTGAACATCAATATATATATTTTATGTCCCACACTAAGTATTAAAATTTAATACTAGTAATGAACATAATGTTGACAAACATATTTGAAGTCAGAGCTTTGCCTAGTCTTCAATTCCTTCATGTCTGCTTTGTCCAAACGGTAGTCACGCTTCCGCGATCCCGTTTGCCACATTTAGGCAGACATTTTGGGATATGTCATTTATCTTCCCAGAAGATTATAATGATTTTGCCTTTGCCCTTTTTCAACATTCCAGAAGCCTTTGGCCAAGCCTCGGGTTTCTAGAACATCGAAGTAAGGTGTGCCTTGCGCTACTTGCCTTATTGCAAACTTTTGACTTTGTCTTATTGAGAATAGTCATTAACTCTCTAAGAGTTATTTATTGCAATTTAGTACTTCTAAAATCTAAGTATAGATTTATGAAGATCCTTCAATTTCATTATCATACTAAGGATCTAATCCTTAGTTCTGATTAAGAAATTAAGGAGTCTACTGCGACAAGCTTAATGGATTAAGCATTTAAGTTATCATTACATGATCTTCCAAAGATCATCTCTACTATTTGCTTAACTCCAGGCTTTAGGCTTAATATGTTATTTTATCAAATAAAGTAACTTATTAGTTTTTCCAGAACCATCCTGAGATTTATTCCCAATTTTGAAAATTAAACTAATTAAATACATTTTCCCTTGGATTATGTTTTAAATATCAATCTTTCAATTTATCTTGATTTTAATAGTCCAACTATTTAATCAACGATTTTGGTACTATTTATTATAATGATTACAATAGTCCAACTATTTAATCAACTATAATTTAATTAAATCAAATATATTGATTACTATAATCCAATTATATAACCAACTATAAATGAATAGTTTGAATACAGTCCAACTATTTATTAAAACAACAATTTAAATATTAGTCCAACTAAAATTTAATTTATTTGACGAATGATATTTGATTGAGCGCGTATGGCAAGTAATTAAACGAATATTGCAAATTTAATTATTGCCTCCCACTATTTTTCGGCGAGCCTCTAACCCTCTGTCGAGTACTCGGGAAACCATGTTTCCTAGCGAGCTAGGATCCCATTAAATATCACACAATCTTGACTTTGGCCAACAAATTTATGATAATTAACTAGGTAGATCTCTAAGATCAATTGGATCCAATACAATTCCTAGATCCAGTAGGGGGACATCCAAGTCTGAAACATATATCTTATATATGCCAATACATCCAATGTATTGCCTAACCTTTTTCCTCTGAATCAACTAAGCCTTGGTTTTGGCACAACAAACTTAGTGATCCCAGTCAAGCGTGACCCATTGACCATGGAAAGCTTCGTAATCAATGTCGATGGACAAGAAGTGGTCTTGACTTTGGCCAACAAACCACAACTTGGACAAGACACCAATATGGAACAAAGCCTTCGTGATTCAAACACATCCTCGACAGGCAAAGGCCTTGACTTTGGCCAACAAACCAATGTCGTCTTAGATCTTGAGTAAGAATCACTCAATGGAAGGAAAAACGTTTAATATTTGTGAGGGTTTTTCGCGTGCAAATTGGCAACCAATTTATTATCTTTGTTAAGGTATCACCATCATACACCCTTAAACATGCATTCTAAACACATAATAAAGCGCATATAAATAATTAATAATGATATGCGGATGGATACTTTACACGTTGATCCTAGATCAAATCTCTCCCTTTCTCTCTCCCGCTAGCACATGTATTACTTCTACCCGTTACACTACACTTCTAAAGAAACCTCATTTACATTGAGGGGAATAGGTGAGAAGAGAATACAAAGAATATGTAGGTGATAAGGCTGGACACGCAGGTCCAATTAATAAATCAAATTTATTACAACAATTTCTAAAATTGCCCCACCACTCTAATATCCATCCGATATACATTATTCATGCATCGCAACCATGTATTCACACAAGCATGCTATCAATCAATCTAATAAAATTAATTAATCTGATATTTAATGACCATCTAATGTTCAAACAACAATTTTTTTTGCTCGAGTCAAACTCGTTTTGCGAATAAGTACTCAATGTACGAATTCTCGAATTAAATTAAACTACATAATTAAATCCAATTCAATTTGCCATTTAATACTAATTCGCTATTTAATTCTAAATTAAATACTACACTTTATTAACGAACCTATACGACTTAAATTCCAAATTTAATCGTTACAGGTCTCAAAGCCCGATTAATATCCAATATTAATTCAATTAAAGTCCAATTGGCTTTTAATTAATTTCTTTAAGGCGTGGACTTTTGGTCAACTCGGTTTGAACCCAATAACCAAAGTCCAATTCGGGAGTTACCCCATAAGCCCAGAAATCAATTTAGGCCTATTAGGCCCAATTAAACTTTAAAGGTCCATTAGTCGCATTTGGGCTTTATAGAAGCGGTTTTGGGCCCAATTGGATCCAACCAATTTTGCCTAACCCAACTTGGTACAACCAAGCCCAATAAGCCCATTACAACCCAACAAGCCCAAATCCAATTTTAAGGCTCAAATAATTAAATTGCAAAATCCAATTTTCCCAATTTAATTACATTAAAGTGTATAACACAATTAATCACCCAAATCAATATTTCCAAAACATTAATTATACAATTAATCATGCTCAATTACAACAAAACATGTCCAACACATTTTATCAAAAATCAAACCTAATTACATGCTTCAAGTGTCTCGGCCAAGGGGAAATTCCATGCCCAAATCAAATTCAATCCAATTAAATTCAATTCAACATTAAATCAACATCCCCAACATTATTCTAACTCATCCAATGAATCAAAAAATCAAAATCCAAGACATTTAGGGTTCTCCATCAATTCGGCCACGCCTCCAAAATTGGGGAAAAATGTTCCAAACACATTTTCATCAAATTGATCCAATCAATCCTCAATTAAACATCAATTAAGCATATTAAATCATCCAATTTCATTATTCATGCTCAAAATCAATTTTGCCCAATTTTAACCCTAAATCATTTTCATGCTCAATATTAGCTCAAGATACCATGGTTGGATTACTCTAAGCTTCCCAAGATCATTAATCAAGCATGAAACTAACATGTGAATACAATCAAAGGAGGTGCGGAATACTCACAATAATCGGTTTGGATGCGACGAAGAACAAAAAAATTCTCCCACTTGGTGAAGCTCGGCAGTGGCAGTGGCTCAGCAGTGGACTGGATGGCAGTGGGCTGTGATGCTCCTCCAAGAATCAGCCATAGATGTCTTCAAAGCTCCAAGGTCCAAGTGGTGATTCCATGCTCATGTACTGAGTTCCCTATCACCTTAGGCTGGCTCCTATATGTGCTAGCACCCAAGAAATTTGCCACAAATTTCATTAGCTTCTCCATCATCACTCGGTCAAACCAGAAAAACAGAATGAAAAACCGTGAGAGAGAGAAGAGTTTTTGGCTCCAAAATCGTGAGCAAAGGAGAGAGAGAGAGAAAAGAAAATGTGTAATAGGTTTTATTAATTTCCAAAATCAATTAACCATTAACCATTTTCAATTTCAAAAAAATCAAGCATTAAATGCTTGCCATCAACTCACATCAACTCACATCAATCAATCAATCAATTGTCATATCACTCAAAGTGACATGTGATTTGACGCTTGATGTGACTAATGATTTGACACTTGATTTGACTTGCGTGCCTCACTCGAATTCGAAATGCGAATGCGCTCGCAAATAATCCCGGGCTCGGGTTCACTAATTCCAAATTAAGGAATTTTCAGTCGCGACGCAATTAAATGATTATGCCTAGCAAAATCACTATTCACGTCGCGAACGAATTAATTCTAAATTAATTCGTTTGCCCGAATTAAAATCTGATTTTAATTCCGCGTCGAAATCCAATTTCTAATAATATATCAAATATATTGTTTAATTGATTAATTCCAAATTAATCGTTATCTCTCTTTAATTGATATTTTATCCCAGATAAAATATCTCCGCAATTAATCCCAGATTAATTTTCTCTCTCTTCTAATTAATCCCAGATTAATTAAAGTGCGAGTCATACGTCATCGGTGAATCTTCGGGAAGCGACCCATGAGATCCCCGGATATGTTGGCAGTAAATTCGGTCGTCGGACTATCCGAACACGTAAGTACCTCGTACTACGTTTTACTGATTTACAAGACAAGGTTAGCTTCTAGCAAAGCTCCATGCCTACCCAATTCTCCAGAAATATCCTTACAGGAATAAATGATCTATATCAGGCGTAGTATACGTAGTATTGTGTATGTCGATCCAGTATCGGATGATCACGTGCCAGGCCTGGGGCTGGAATTGTGTCCGCCCCGTACGAAGCACATGTCGGATGTCTGGTAACTAGTCTCTATAATCGGATACACATGACCTTGTCATAATATCCCGATAGCTACAGCATTTAAGAGAACAAGTCCTGTATCCTACGTGACCATCATCTCCACTTGACTGGAGTGATACTTCCGTCTTGACATCACACCCAACACACTACGATTCTCGATATACCCAGAAGAGGCGTACACAGAAACCGGTTAAAGCCCTGGACGACCATAACCAAAGAATATTGATTGTCGCAAGTATTAGCGGTGCAAGTCTCAGGTTAAGACCAAATACACCTACCCTGATTTCAGACTTCCATAGACACATAGTCATACTACCAATGGAATTCCTAGGGGGTCTATCCAGAGGGAAGCTGTTTCCCGTACCATCGGTAAAACACAACCTCCTATTACACTAGCATGAGTATCCTCTACCCAAATATATGAGAACTATGCCGTTGTGCCCTCACAACGCGCACAAGTGTAATACTAGTCTTTTACGCATTTATCGATGTCCAATCTCGACAATGCTCTGACTAGGGATATTTAATGATTTATCCTTCGTGGACTGAGACTGTCTCATATCATTCTCAATCCAGGAACAAATCACAGGGACCTCCTATCATTTATTTATCCAGATGATCTAATCACAAATGATAAGAGTGCAATCTCCTTTGTCACATAGTTAATTTGTACAACAATACTATGATCTGTACAAATAGTGACGCTATGGGTCATAATTGTCCAACACGAACTCTGGCATCTAAAGGCCCCCATTACCTTTTAGACAACTAGTTGCCAATCTCCCTTAATGGACACATTTTTAACTCTCATATCAAGGAGTATCTCCAACCCAAATATTAAAGCCCTATATTCGGCCTGATGCAAAATGGGGCGAGAGAACATGTATTTCAATATATTGATTTTTGTAACTAGATACACAATGGTCGACCTAAGATAGGCGCGTAATTTAGTACATGTAAAATACAAAGCCAAACACAATTTCTCCATTGGAGAGTAATTACATTCATACTTCAACAATTACCTGCTGAGATAATAAATGGCTCTTTCTACACCCATGTTATTGTCATGTGTGATCATTCCAGCTATGGACTACTATTCAGTAGATATGTAAAGCTTCATTGGCCGTTCTAGCACAGAGGGTACCATCACCGGCGGCTTTGCTAAATAGTTCTTCATGTTCTCGAAGGCTTTTTGATGCTCTTCTGTCCAGATGAAATCGTCTTTGTCTTTTAGCCTCAATAAGGACGAGAAAGCTTTAGTTTTTCCTGGGCGTCAAGTTTCTTACTGATATAAATATTGCGCTTAACACTCTCATCTCCCAAGTCCATTTCTTCTAAGACATCTTGTGCCCTTATAATACTTGCATTCTGATGTTCATTCAGAGCATATTCTAAATATTTTTCTTCCCCCATTGGTTGTTCGTTCCATTCATTTCTTCTTTCCTCTAAACAATCCACCATGTATGACTCTCTCATTCTGTCTTCTGTTTGATGCGTTATCAATTTCCCTTTTAAGGCCGAAATCGCAGCCTGGGTATCGATTTCAATTTCACGTTCCCTCATATAAGCCATTAAGCTGGCTCTGGTGGCCGCGAGTGCGGCTCGTTCTTCAATCCATTTTCCATTCTCCATTTGAATTGCTGGTTTCATGGCCGAATGCTGGCAGTTCAAAGGCCACTATAGTTGGCCTTATTTGTACGAACAAATCATTCAATAACTCTACAGTGTATGGCTCGTCATTTTGGGCTACTACGAATGGATTCCCCATTTCGTCTCACACTCTGGCCGGTCCGTAATTTCCTTCATACATGAAATATTCGACCGAATTTGTTTCTGCTGCGAAAGGCCTATTATCACCGTGTACCACTTCCACTTCGTCATTCTGATTCCAAAAGACCAGACACTGATGGAGAGAATAAGGAATACATCAGCTGTCGTGGATCCAATCTGGTCCCAAAAGCATGTTATACGTGGTTGGTCCGTCTATAACAAAAAATACCGTCATTTTAGTGGTACTCCCCACCTGTAAGTCTAATGGGATGACTCATCTAGTTGTTGTTGCTCCCCCATTGAGTGCTACTTCCATGGGGATGAGATCTTCCTTTGACTTTGCTAATCGTCCCAACATCCTAACTGGGAAAACATTAATGGCCGCCCAGTTTTCGATCAACACCTTGGTGACTGGTATTCCATTTGCCTTTGCCTTTACATACAGCGGTCGGAGATGCTTTGTCATTTACTGCGGTGGTTTTGGAAATTTCACTTTCCTTGATATTGTTATTTCTATTGCTTGTTCATTACTTACACCCTCTCGAGGTAAGCCTTCCTCTTCGTCACATCCGGAAGGTGGCAACATGACCAATCCATTATGGGATGCATCATTGGCAAGCATCATTTGTTTCTCTACTTTGGTTACGATCCATTTTATTTTGGGCTTTCAGTATAGTATGAGATACGAGAATCGTCCCAAGTCTTCTCCCAGTGTCCCCACGGCTGGATTTTCCGCTTCGTAAAATTCTTTAAGAAACCCTTTCTGTGTCGTCTCCCTTCTTCATGCTTCGGTTCTTATATCTATTTCTTCTTCTACATCTGTCAGCCCCTCATCCGAGACTCCCATACCGTCCATGGTAAGTGTTGCAAATTCTGTTTCCTCATCGTCGTAGACATCTTCACTCCTTCCAGATAATGGTTAGCCACAACCGGCGACATGCTGCCAAACTAAATAACAATTGGGGATTCTTCATCGTCTGTCTCATCCTGCTTCTTTCTTCGGTCAAACTTGGTTTACTCTTTACAATCTGGACCGATTCCCTCTTCACCACTGTCATCCTTGACGTCCATAACTAGCTTTCTTTTCATGAGAGTGTCAATTGGAAGAACATGGTCTCGCTTTTTATTGCCAGTGGTGGCTTTCACCTCACACCGCTGGCGCATCATCCAGCCATAATTCCTTTGATGTCATCTCAACTGCGTCCTTGTCATTTCGTCCACATGAGGATAGTTCCTCCTTACTGATTGTACGAATGCCACACGTTGGGCCGATGAAACCTCGGCCTAAATGTCCTGATATTCTGAACGAAGTCAGAGTGTTCTCCATAGAACCTTGTTGCGAAGGTTTTCGCTGCCATGCTACTAGTACCCTTCTTAGGGCTTCCCTTCACAAGTCCCTTCCAGTTCTTTCATCCATTCTATACTATTCTGGCAGCGAACACATAAATTTTATGGAACCTTTCCTCCTTGGTACAGTTCTATCCTTTCAAGAGAACTAGGGTGTTGATCGTTCTGATCTTCATCTATTACCAGCTTAAATTTTGGCAAATTCATCTTAGTAAGGTCAGAATTGATCATATTCAGCTCTAACAGCTTAAATTTTGGCAAATTCATCTTAGTAAGGTCAGAATTGATTATATTCAGCTCTAACAGTTTAGGGAACAGGTTGTCGTCCACTGCCATCTTTTTTTCGAACGTTATTGTCCAGATTCTATGGCATTCTGTAACACATTTCGAAACAAAAGACATTTGTTAGTTGAATGAGACCACACATTATAACATTTACAATATTTTTTGCCACTAACTTGCTCGGGTCTCGGCAATTTATGGCGGTCACTCAACTTAATTTATTTATCTTTATATAACTGATCGAATATGACATCAAATTTAGTGACGTCAAAATAAAAATTCCTAATTTTTTATCATTTTCTTTTTCTAGGCGTGGTTTGGCTCACATTTTGCAGACATATGGCTTTCCCTTAATTAATTCAGCTAGGCATAAGTCATCCAATTCAACATTCATTTCGCCTTTCTCATAGTTTGTATTTCTATAAAAAGTTCCCTTACTAGCATTCTTCATTTGCTCTTCCTCCCTCAATAATCGTTCATATCGCACTACGCTAGTGGTGAGTTGGAGGAGGTCCCAGAACTCTCGATCTTGAATTTTTTTTTTAAGTCAAAATTAAGACAACTTTGAGCGATTTTCACAAATTCCTTTCTGGCAAAGGTATGTAACATCGGCCTCGGGCCGCTTTAAATTTTTATTAGAACGTTTCGGCCCATTCACCTGGCAACTGCCTCAAATTTTCCAAATCGGCCAGTCACTTCAGATTCGGTTTTGTAGAACTGCGAATAGAATAGCTGCTCCATTTGGTGCCAGTTTTCCACCGAATTAGGTGGTAGGCTGATATACCAGGAAAAATCTATTCTTGACAACAAGCCATGAAATAATCTTAGTTTATGGAAATCATTCGTTTCCCCATACTGAAGAGTAAATCGCCCTATATGTTATATAGTGGAAACTTCTCAAAATCTCGTGAATAGAGAAAACTCTGGTATTTTATAGTTCCTGGGCCATGGATATGCTAAATCAATCCATTCCGGATATGGTTTTTGATATCTTGGCCGAATTGGCCTCACCCCCAAACCGAATTGATTTTGGAGAATCTCAGTCATTTGTTCTCTTAACATATCGTTGCCATTGAATGGCACCCCTACAAGTGGTGGTTGTGGCCCTCTTACAAATGGGACATGGTCTTGACCCTGTCATTGTAAACCTTTGGGAAACACTACTTCATGTTGTATCACATTCGGCCCTAGGTGTGGGCCCAAACCACCTGGATTTTCCCCTCCTCGAGGTATCCTTAAGGCAGTGGTCCCTTGTGGAGGAGGAATATTGCTTGGCCCAGCCTTCTGATTACTTGATGTAGGAGGAGGTGTAATCCACGGTGGGATTGTCCCTCCGTTTACACATTTAGCCATTAGCTCATTTAATGAACTCAGGTGTTTGGCCATTTTTCGTAATATAAATTACTAGTCGAAATTAACTTATCTATGACATTAGTATTTTGAAGCCTAACCTGTTCGACAACGTCCTAGGTGAATTCGCCGAAAAAGCCTTTTATCACGTTAGGGTTGAACTCTCGCATAGTGTCATAAAAACTTGTTTCTGCTAGACCCTCAAAATGGCCCACTACCATTGGAACGTGAGGCTGGTTGGTTTGCTCCAATCCCCCTTCCTCTGTACTTGAACCAGTCTGAGTATTCTTTTTCGAAGGCATCTTCACTTCTTGCACCAAATGCTCCCACTATGGTAGCCAAAAACTGTTTGCATAATTTTTTGTCAATACACGGGTAAGGTTTAAACATCCTGAGACACAGTCCCAGAAAGAGGTGTTTGATTCCAAGAAAATACCTCCAAGAGGCACAAGCACACAAATTACAGTTCTACAGATTACAAAGCTAAGAAATTAAACTAATTGCTCACTCTGAGTCTTCATTTTTTTCTTGCTCCTTTCTACACTTGAGTCTTTTATAGTGCTGCGCGTCGCAACGTGAAGCTGTTGAATTTCCAATTTTGCCATTTTTCATCATTTCTGCCCCGATTTGATTCCATTGAGTCCTAAAATTTTATTTATATGTAAAACACACAAAAACACATCAAAATGTTCATAAAATCCGAGAAACCATACAAAATATTAGGTCAAAGGGGCGGTAAATAGTGATATATTTTCCGCTCATCACACCCATAAACCTAACATTTTGCTAGTCCTCGAGCAAAATAAACAATTAAAGCTAAATTAATCTAAGCCACTTTCGTAGGCTTCACGGTTGGATTTAGCGTATGTAACAAGCCTTTAAACCCCTAGGTGTCCATAGTGGACGAGTTGTAGCCTCGTGAGGGCTTACAGTGACAATACCTATAAACGTCAATCATGCACATGCAATCACACATAAAAACAAAAGAAAAGAAAGAAATAAAATAAATGAAAATTATAGCTATATATACAGGGTCCTCAGAGAATGTCTACCAACAAAGTTAAAGGAACCTTCCAACTGCATACTACAACTAAAATCCATTCATTTGTCCTCAGTGTGAATAATTCTGCAAACTGCTTCGATTCTAAGTATTAACTAGGTGAGTGTAGACCAGGTCACAGAGGTACGGCGACCCTATTCGGGCTCGCGGCCCGTTGGGAGTACAGAGTAGCCCGCGGGGGACTAAACCGGAGAATAAATGGAGTCGCCACCCAGTGTGAACTGGAAAATAATTTAAGGCCGCACTCACCCCTCGCAAGGGAAGACCTCAAACCGTTGGGTTTGGAATGGTCCCTTACTTATGCCAATTGTAATGAAAAAAAAATTATGCAATAGTATAATCAAGTCTTATGCAACACATGCAAGATAATGTAATCAACACACATTGCACACCCATAAACGTAAATAAATAAAAAGAAAGACAAATGCGTAATTCCATAGACATATTAAACAATGAAGCGCAATAATGTAACTAATAACAATTATAAAAGCATTGATAATAAAAGCGGGTAATTAGATACGTAATGCAAACAAAATGACCGAAGAAGCAAACATGCATGAAATATGATGAAAGGAGGTCTGTTCACTGTATTTGTGTTCGTCCAACATTTGAAAATGTGTTTGAATGGTAAACATAATGTTCGCGTTCGTATAGCGTTTGAAAATGTGTTCGAACGGGATAAGGTCTGATGCATGGTAAAACAAAATGCGTGCGCATTCGAGTAGCATTTATAAACACGTTCAAACTGACTGAGGTAGAATGCAAACGTTCATGTAGCGTTCGTAAATGCGTTCGAACGAGATTACCAAAGTGGTATCAAAATGACACAAACACACGCGTGAATGTTTCTCAAGCGGTACGTGTAATTATATCCCAAGTACAGACCGTACTACCGTCCATTCGGATTCGACTACGGAATTTAAGTTTGGGTTTCCAACCGATATACCGCAAGAGATAGCAAGCACTCAAACATAAACATGACGAGAATGCGAGAATGAAAAATGTGAAACAACGACCAAAACAAAGACGAATAGTAAAGTCAATAGTATGCAAAAGGTAAGTAACATGACGATGAAAGAGATGTGACCGCGACCGACATCTATATAGGACCTCGTAGGCCCGATTGAACGTATGTCACGTTCAATCAAACGTACTTCGTCCGACGTGGAAAAACATCGTGGCAAAGGTAGCCTTTAGGCGTTTCCTCGAATAGAGGACCTTTAACCCAAATGATTAGCCCATACGCATCAAGTAACAATGCATGAATAAACAAAGTAATAATATGGGACCTCGTATGCCCGATTGAACATATCTCACGTTCAATCAAAGGTACTTCATCCGGCACTGCAAAATATTGTGGCAAAGGTAGCCTTAAGGCATTTCCCTCGAATAGAGGACCTTTAACCCACATGATTAGCCCATGCGCATCAAGTAACAATGCATGAATAAACAAAGTAATAATATGGGACCTCGTATGCCCGATTGAACATATCTCACGTTCAATCAAACGTACTTCATCCGACACGGTAAAACATCATGGCAATGGTAGCCTTTACGTATTTCCCTCGAATAGAGGACCTTTAACCCTCATGATTAGCCCATGCGCATCAAGTAACAATACATGAATAAACAAAGTAATAATATGGGACCTTGTATGCCCGATTGAACATATCTCACGTTCAATCAAACATACTTCGTCTGACGAGGCAAAACATGTGGTAAAGGTAGCCTTTTGGCTTTTCCCTCAAATGAAGGACCTTTAATCCAACATGATTAGCCCATGCGCACTAGATTAACAATGCATAAATAAAGATACAACACATAGAAAATAAATAGCGGAACAATAAACACAAAATTAAATAACAAAATGAAACACATGTTTGAAAGTTTCTCAAGCGGTACATGGAGTTGTATCCCAAGTACAGACCGCACCCCCGTCCATTCATATTCGGCTATGGAATTTATGTTTGGGTTTCCATTCGATATACCGTGAGAGATAGCCTGCAATCATTAACTCATCATAAAAAAAAAATATACAAAAAGCATGATGATGCATGCAAATGATATATAATGAATAATTGAAAAGATAAATAATAAAAAGGGGCCCTCATGTCTTACCTTTTAAGTTGCTCTTCGGAAGTGCGTTACGTCGTCGCCAGAAGGGTTAATGCTCCGTAACTTTTCTGGTTCACTGGTTCAAAATTTTATCTATTGTTTTTCTATTTTTGCTGCTGTTTTGGTTGTTGTTTTTTCTGCTGTTTTGGTCGCTGTTTCGGGATGATTTTTGGACTGTTTTCAGAGGATATTTTTGGTAAAATAGGGGACTGTTTTTCTTTGTGTTTCAGGGACTATTTTGGGATGTATTGCTCTCGGCTGAGGGCAGTTTGTTTATTGCTTTGTTGTCAGTTTATGGCTTAATTGGTTTGTTGACTCATGTGTGGAGGGCTGGCTGCGTCGGTGTGTGTGTGGCTTATGGGTTTTTTTGTTTGTTCTCGGCCTGGCAGTGTATGAAGGAGACATGTGTATTTGTTTCAGTGAATGGCGCGATGGGCTGAGTGCAGGTCAGTGTGTGGTGCGTTTTTTTGTCTTTTGGTTGTGGCCTGTTATGAGTTTGAAAGTGGCGTGAGTTAGGGTTATCTTCTTTGGTCCTTTTTGCCGTGAAAGAGAGTCTATTATTTTAGGGTTTTGGCGTGTGTGGAATGTGAGAGGGAGAAGCCGAGAAGGGTGTGATGGTTCACGTGGGGGCAGACTTTGCCGTCTTGTGAGTGTTCAGGGTCTGGTAGTTGTTGTGTGGTTTAATCAAAGAGAATGAGTGCGTACATTATTGGTGTTTGAGAGTATTTTGTCAGTGGGTGCATGGCTTGTGTTTATGCGTGAGAGCTGAGAGTATGTGCGTGAAGGAGAGGAGCCAAAAGGTCTTTGTTTCGTGTGAGTGAGTGTGAGGGGTTTGTGGAATGGCTGAGAGAGATGGGTGAGGGGCGTTAGTGGGCAGTGAGATAGAGTGAAGCGAGAGGGCGTGAGCTGTGTGAGGAGCGTGAGGGTTGTTGAATGGGCTGTGTACGTGAGAGAGGGAGAGCCGTGGGGAGTAAGGGCTTATGGTTTTATATTTATTTGTTGAGTGAAGATGAGAGAGAGGGCTACTTAAGGGCGTGATCTTTTGGCTTCGTGTGAGTGAGTGGCTTTTAGGGTTTATTTGTTTTTCACAAAAATGAGAGAGGAGAGAGAGAGCTAGGAGCGTGAGAGACCAAAAAAGAAAGAGGCCGAGAGCTTTAGGGTTTATTTTTAGTGAGGTTGCCCTGAGTGAGAGTCAATGAAGGATTAGGGTTTGGGTTATGTCTCTTTTTATAATAGTGCGTGTTAGGGTTTCCTTGTGTGTGCATGGCTTGAAAATGGAACAAATCATGCAAAAAAAAGGGATGCATCTCATTAAGTTTATTTAGGGAAGAAAATTGTGTATTTTTGGTGGGGATTGGATTTATAATCTTTTTAAAGGGGAAAGAGATTTGATGGATTAGGAAGGAGATTTATTTAAATTGGGAAGGAGATTTATTTGGATTTGATTAGATTTGTGACATGTGTTTTAAATGTGTTGAATATTTTTGGATTGGGCTTTGGTGGGCCTGGGCGTGTGGCTTGGTTCTTTCGTGGGCTTGGGCGTGTGGCTTGGTTCTTTGGGTTGTGGGGATTTTGGACCGAGACTAAAATTTTTAAACAGACATCAATCAAACGAACCCGAGGCTAAACAAAGGAATTAATTTTGGCTAGGTATTTTTTTTTTTTTTTGAATTTTCCCTTCCGACGTCTGTTTCCCGCGACTTCCGCAACTTAACAGGTAGTGCCTTCATACGAGGCTCATCCTTGGGCTTTATGTAAAAATACAGTGCCTACAGTCTCCCCCACTTTGATGTGACTTGTGCAGTGTGTGATAGTGACAATCCTATCAAAGTCGTGCATGTATTTTTACTTACTTACCTGGTTTGTCGGCTATCGTACTTACCTGCTGCTTCGCGAGATGCTTCGAATTGAGTTGATTTGATGACGAGGTGCTTGACCCCTGGTTAATTCCAGAACCGTTGATGAAAGATGGTTCATTCCCGAACCGTTACTTGAGTTAAGATGGTTCATTTTTGAAACATTACTTGAGTTGAGATGGTTCATTTTTGAACCGTTACTTGATGAGAGATGGTTTCTTTTTGAACCGTTACTTGATGAGAGATGGGTCATTTTTTAACCGTTACTTGATGAGAGATGGCTCATTTTTTAACCTTTACTTGAGTTAAGATGGTTCATTTTTGAACCGTTACTTGATGAGAGATGGCTCATTTTTGAACCGTTACTTGATGAGAGATGACTCATTTTTGAACCGTTACTTGAGTTGAGATGGTTAATTTTTGAAACGTTACTTGATGAGAGATGGCTCATTTTTGAACCGTTACTGACTTGCTCGTCTTTGCCGTTTTTTTTTTCAATAAAAAACCTGTGAACACAAAAAAAAAATTGCATGTATGTGACATGTATGCATGTATGCATGGATGTATTTCCTATTCCGATGGGTTAGGCCTTCCTTGTGCTATTTGGTGCCCTTTGCATATAAAAGTCTTTGGTAGCCCCCTGGGCCTGCTTACAGTTTCCTCCTGCCAATTCTACTCTGGTGATTGCTTAGTTTTCTTTGGTCCCATGGCTCAAGATCCCGTTATGTCCCTTATTGGTGAGGTGCTAGACTGGTCGCCCCCAGACCTGGTTTAGGTTTATGTTCTCTACTGCTTGCACTAGGTCAAGGTAGACTACGTGGTGTGGCATTCCGTATCAACATACCCCATTACAGGCTACGAAATAGTCCCAATAATTATACATATCATTGTCCTTAAAGAATGCTCAGTAATGAGACCAGAGAACCTTCAAAACACTCGATGCAACTCAAATCCAAGTATTTGAATAAATGATCTAAGCCAGACTCAAAGTGTGTGTGTGCAAAGGTTCATTTACAACTTGATTCTTAGGTAAGCCGACTCAATGATTTCGTTTAGAAATTGGGTTTGATGAGTCAAACCAACCTAAATGTCTCAATTATACTCTGCAATTGCTTTTTCGTGCTCAATATGGTATGGTATGGTTTTCTTTTTTTTTTCTTTTGTCTATTTTTTTTTAATTTTATTGTTATTATTTTTTTTTTTTCACACACCTACCCTTTAAGGTAGCATTTCTCCTCATAGTGGTCATAATACTCACCCATGGGTAGCTTCACGCTTATCGGTTATAGGTGGTTCAATTCTTTTCTTTAGAGACTTTTTCTTTTATTTTCAACCATACCACACATCATAACACAAGCAAATCAAGATAGACATTTAGGCGACGGTCATTCATCGACCTACAATTTCTTCAACTAGTCACCTTGCCAACTACTCAGGTTTTCACTGCTAAGAACCTATAAATAAGTGCTTACGAGTCTAACATAGATCAATTAGTCAAAGTATCAGATAAAAACACGTCAAGATTTTATCATTTCTATGATTTCATCCTAAAGCAAACATTTGCATCATTGGACTTATGCCTAACTATTAAGGACTAACGAGAAATGGCTCGAACGAGTAAGCAAAATCAATGTCTTTATGATTAATAAATGCATGACTATAATTGAATCAGATCAGGAAAATAAGCATCTCCGAAATTTGCAGCCTCGTCTTTTTCCGTCTTCTTGCTTTCTTCAAACATCAAATTCTCCAACTGCAGTAGTTCTTTTTCCCATTTACCTCCTTCTTTTGCAACCTCTTCCTTGTCACTATTCGAGAAGCTTCCCCAGAAATCCCCCATCTGCTTCATCTCATCTTTACTACTGTTGCCTTATATCCCCATACGGGAAGTTTGGTGGTTATGAGTTTGGAGGACAAGGTTGTCGAGTAGGCCGGAGTTGATCATGTGGGTGGGTGGAGGTTTTTCTGTGTGTGTTGGGTCGTTCTTTTTCCGGGTCGGGTATTTTATGGGCATCAATGAGGTCTTGGATTTCATGGATAAGACAGATGCATTTGTCAGTTTCATGGCCTTTTTGCTGGTGGAGGTAATAGTATAGGTTTAGGTCAAGGTAGAGTGGCACAAGGTTTGGATGTGGTTTAGGTTCTAAAGGATTTAAGAGTCCTTGCCTTTTCAGCTCTTCAAACACCTCTAACAAAGGTCTACCAAAATTGGAGAATCACCTTTTTTCTGAAAGGGGCAACCTCAGAGGGAGTGGGCTTGGTCTCTAAAGGTCCCCCAATGGTCTTTCTATTCCGGTTGCAGTACTTCCTATTATTGGCTATATGAGGTATGGTCAAACTGGCCACAACGTTGGTCAAAACTTGTAGTTGCTCGGTAATTTTGGTTACTTTGGTCTCCAATTGATCCAGGCGGGAAACCTCATTATCTGACTCGCTCATGTTTTCTAACTGTTTTTTAACAAGTCTTCCTTCTTTTCTAACACACAGATATCTATGATGGCTGTCGAAACTATGAGTTAGCATGATGCGTGTATGCATGGGATGCATGAGATACAAGTGGTTATCAAAAACAATACATATATCATTCCGACTTTATTTCTCCCACACTCGTGGTAAGTCCATTTATGTCCTAGGTATGGCTTATTCCATGCATCGATGTAGGGTGTACAAAATCGTCTCTTCTACGCTACCGGGGTGATCATTTAGCCGCTTCTGTCCCTTTCCATCTGTAAAAGACAAAGACCGCCCATTTACGACATGGACTAAGCCGATTATGTGATCATGCCATTGTCCAGAAACGACGAATTGGTCTTTCAGCAACCGCGGTCATATGGATGAACTTGGAAGCATCCAAAAGTATGCAAATATACCATAACAAAGCGTATCCTTTCTGGATAAAAGCCAGTGCAGATATCGGACTCGTGCTTCTAGCATATTTGGATCATGTTTGGACTTTCTAAACCCATCAAGGTTTCCATACAAGTTGGCCCATTATCATTTCAAAGCATTCAATCATATTATTGCGAGGTGTAAACTCGTCCCAGTTGAAAAAGGCCCAGCAGGTTTACACTTATTGCAATAACGTGGCTAAACAAATTCAAATGATAGGGGCCCAAACATAAAGTGGTCCATCAGTATTTTAGAAGCTTTTGGCACAATCGTCATAAGACACAAACTCGTCCCAGTTTAAATGGCCCAACAAGTTCACATCTCATGATAAGAAGTCCAAATGAATACAAATGATGTTGGTCCCAAACACAAGCATAAAGGGTGGCTTCTATAGGTCATACAACTATGGTTCACATGCGGGTTTATAGGAGTATAGAAAAAGGCTCCCACCGGTGAAGGGTTGCCCATAACTAGGTCTCCCCACTCAAGGGTTCGAGCGACCAAGCGAGCATACATTTTTTATACCCTAAGGTACGTGCAAACGAGTGATGATACCATATAACGATCCACCGCTTCGAGCGAAAATGACTTCACGATACATGAACTGTCAAATGGATTCCTCTATTGAAAATTCCCCAGAGGGAGGGTGGAGCAAACTCTCTTAAATACCCTTACCCCTTAGGCTCTTATCGCCTTGGTGACAGGAATAAACAATAGATCCTCCAAATTAGTCCATCACTTTAAGTATGCCTTAAGGTAAGCTTTGAGTAAATGATTATCTAGATGTCTTCACAGCTTTTCCTTTTGGCTATAAAAAGGTAGTGAGTGAAGGAGACAAACCAAATAATTATCTAACTCTAATAATATCACAAGGTTAACTAAAGCAAAAATCACAAACATTACAAAACATTATTTCGGGGCCGATTCTCTATCCCCAATAGAGTCGCCAGACTGTAGACAAGGCCACAGAGGTACGGCGACAATGTCCGGGCTCGCGGCCCGTTGGGAGTACGGAGTAGCCCGCGGGGGACTAAACAGGAGAATAAAAGGAGTCGCCACCCAGTGTGAACTGGGAAATGATTTAAGGCCGCACTCACCCCTCTCAAGGGAAGACCTCAAACCGTTGGGTTCAGAATGGTCCCTTATTTATGCCAATTGTAATGAAAAAAGATTTATGCAATAGTATAATCAAGTCTTATGCAACACATACAAGATAATGTAATCGACACACATTGCACACCCATAAACGTAAATAAATAAAAAGGAAGACAAATGAGTAATTCCATGGACATATTAAACAATGAAGCGCAATAACGTAACTAATAACAATAATAAATGTATTAATAATAAAAGCGGGTAATTAGATACGTAATGCAAACGAAATGACCGAAGAAGCAAACATGCATGAAATATGATGAAATGAGGTATGTTCACTGTATGTGCATTCATCCAGCGTTTAGAAATGTGTTCGAACGGTAAACAGAATGTTCGCATTCATAACACGTTTGAAAACACGTTCGAACGGGATAAGGTCTGATGCATAGTAAATCAAAATGCGTGCGCATTCAAGTAGCGTTTATAAACGCGTTCAAACGGACTGAGGCAGAATGCATACATTCGTGTAGCGTCCGTAAATGCGTTCGAACGAGATTACCAAAGTGGTATCCAAATGACACAAACACACGCGTGTATGTTTCTCAAGCGGTATGTGGAATTGTATCCTAAGTACAAACCGCACTACCATCCATTCGGATTCGGCTACGGGATTTACGTCTGGGTTTCCATCCGATATACCGCAAGAGATAGCAAGCACTCAAACATAAACATTGACGCGAATGCGAGAATGAAAAATGTGAAACAACGACCAAAACAAAGACGAATAGCGAAGTCAATAGTATTCAAAAGGTAAGTAACATGACGATGAAAGAGATGTGACCGCGGCCGACATCTATATAGGACCTCGTAGGCCCGATTAAACATATCTCACATTCAATCAAACGTACTTCGTCCAGCACGGCAAAACATCGTGGCAAATGTAGCCTTTAGGTGTTTCTCTCGAATAGCGGACCTTTAACCCACATGATTAGCCTATGCGCATCAAGTAACAATGCATGAATTAGGGGTGAGAAAAACCGATTTAAGTTTCGGTTCCGCATGGAACCAGAACCTACCCGGAAAAATTCGGTTCCGCACTAAGTGGAACCGGAACCTACCCAATTAAACAGGATACCCTATTATTCGGTTCCAATTTGATTCCGGTCCGATTCTGAATTACCCTATTTTAAAATATTTTAATGAAAACTACATTCCAATACGAGTCCGTTTGAAAAAACGGGGACCAAATCGGAGTGTGGAAGCTCAAGAACGAAGAAAATGAAGTTTTAGACTTTTAATTCTCGTCAGCCTCATTACCCTTTCTGTTTTCATTTATAATTAGGCAAGTTATCAGTGCATTGAGTTTCCTAGTTGCGAAACCTTGGGTATGCTATGTTTAAAGTTTAATCAAAATAAATTAAAAAATAAATGGACAATCAATGGGAAGAATGAAACCGTTTCATTTAATCTCTCTACATCATCCGTCAGCTCCTCCATCAGTTTGTAGAGTCCTGCAAGCAACAGCATAAAAATGATCAAAATGGATCAAATGGATGATATATTACAACAAAAAATTTGTGCCACTAACCTTTAAATTCATTTCTAAGTTCTGCATTTTGAGATTTTTGCAAAGCAAGTTTCAATGACAATTGATGCGTCTGCAGACCAACATTCAGAAACAGCAGTAAAAGAAACAACAACTATATTTTCCTCCAGTTCCTTCACTTTTTTGTCCTTCTCCCCAACCAAATTCAAGTATTGTGGAATCAAAGAGACCATTAACATGATGAGCAAATGCCAAATAGCAGACAAAAGCAAGCATACAGAGGTTCAAATTTTTTGAATGCAGCTACCACTCAATAGTAGTGAAACCGGTTCTATATTTGATTCCAAAAACCGGTTCCATGGTCCGGTTGCGGTTTCGATCATTTTGGAATCGGAACCTACCCGGATAAAATCGGTTCCTTCATTTTTGGAACCGAAACCTACCCGATTACAACCGGTTCCAGTTCCAAACCCGGAAAAACCGGTCCGGTTCCAACCGGTCCGGGTTTAACCAAGAACCGTTACTCACCCCTAGCATAAATAAACAAAGTAAAATATGGGACCTCGTGTGTGCCCGATTGAACATATCTCACGTTCAATCAAACTTACTTCGTCCGGGCGCGGCAAAAAACATCGTGGGAAAGGTAGCCTTTAGGCATTTCCCTCGAATAGAGGACCTTTAACCCACATGATTAACCCATGCACATCAAGTAACAATGCATGAATAAACAACGTAATAATATGGGACCTCATATGCCCGATTGAACATATCTTACGTTAAA
Organism: Zanthoxylum bungeanum; assembly: GCA_019454045.1. Classification (NCBI taxonomy): domain Eukaryota; kingdom Viridiplantae; phylum Streptophyta; class Magnoliopsida; order Sapindales; family Rutaceae; genus Zanthoxylum; species Zanthoxylum bungeanum. The sequence goes on from SKCR01001238.1 coordinate 154,927, forward strand.
TCAAATGTACTTCGTCCGGCGCAGTTAAAACATCGTGGCAAAGGTAGCCTTTAGGCATTTCCCTCGAATAGAGGACCTTTAACCCACATGATTAGCCCATGCGCATCAAGTAACAATACATGAATAAACAAAGTAATAATATGGGACCTCGTATGCCCGATTGAACATATCTCACGTTCAATCAAACATATTTCGTCTGGCGCGGCAAAACATGTGGTAAAGGTAGCCTTTTGGCTTTTCCCTCAAATGGAGGACCTTTAATCCAACGTGATTAGCCCATGCGCACTAGATTAACAATGCATAAATAAAGATACAACACATAGAAAATAAATAGCGGAACAATAAACACAAAATTAAATAACAAAATGAAACACATGTTTGAAAGTTTCTCAAGCGGTACGTGGAGTGGTATCCCAAGTAGAGACCGCACCACCGTCCATTCAGATTCGGCTACGGAATTTACGTCTGGGTTTCCATCCGATATACCGTGAGAGATAGCCCGCAATCATTAACTCATCATAAATAAAAAAAAATATAATATAGTTTGATGATGCATGCAAATGATCTACAATGAATAATTGAAAAGATAAATAATAAAAAATGGGTCCTTAGGTCTTACCTTTTAAGTTGCTTTTCGGAAGTGCGTTATGTCGTCGCCGGAAGAATTAATGCTCTGTAACTTTTATGGTTCACTGGTTCAATATTTTATCTACTGTTTTGCTATTTTTGCTGCTGTTTCGGTCATGTTTTGCTGCTATTCGGGTCGCTGTTTCGGGATGATTTTTGGACTGTTTTCAGAGGTTATTTTTGGTGAAATAGGGGACTATTTTTCTTTATGTTTCAGGGACTGTTTTGGGGTGTATTGATCTAGGCTGAGGGCAGTTTGTTTATTACTTTGTTGTCGGTTTAGGGCTTAATCGGTTTGTTGACTCACGTGTAGAGGGCTGGCTGCGTCGGTGTGTGTGGCTTATGGGTTTTGTTGTTTTGTTGTTTGTTCTCGGCCTGGCAGTGTAAGAAGGAGACGTGGTATTTGTTTCAGTGAAGGGCGTGATGGGCTGAGCGCAGGTCAGTGTGTGGTGCGTTTTTTTGTCTTTTGGTTGTGGCATGTTATCAGATTAAAAGTGGCCTGAGTTAGGGTTATCTTCTTTGTCCTTTTTGCCGTGAAAGAGAGTCTATTATTTTAGGGTTTTGGCGTGTGTGGAATGTGAGAGGGAGAAGCGAGAAGGGTGTGATGGTTCACGTGGTGGCAGGCTTTGCCGCCTTGTGAGTGTTCAGGGTCTGGTAGTTGTTGTGTGGTTTAATCAAAGAGAATGAGTGCGTCCATTATTGGTGTTTGAGAGTATTTGGTCAGTGGGTGCGTGGCCTATGTTTGTGCGTGGAGAGCTGAGAGTATGTGCGTGAAGGAGAGGAGCAAAGGTCTTTTTTCGTGTGAGTGAGTGTGAGGGGTGTTGTGGAATGGCTGAGAGAGATGGGTGAGGGGCGTTAGTGGGCAGCGAGATAGAGTGAAGCGAGAGGGCGTGAGGGGCGTGAGCTGAGGGTGTGAGGAGCGTGAGGGTTGTTGAAGGGCTGTGTACGTGAGAGAGGGAAGGAAAGCCATGAGGAGTGAGGGCTTATGGTTTTATATTTTTTGTTGAGTGAAGAGGAGAGAGAAGGTTGCTTAAGGGCGTGATCTTTTGGCTTCATGTGAGTGAGTGGCTTTTAGGGTTTATTGTGTTTTCACAAAAACGAGAGAGGAGAGAGAGAGCTAGGAGCGTGAGAGACTAAAGAAGAAAGAGGCTGAGAGCTTTAGGGTTTATTTTTTGTGAGGTTTCCGTGAGTGAGAGCCAAGGAAGGAATAGGGTTTGGGTTATGTATCTTTTTATAATAGTGCGTGTTAGGGTTTCCTTGTGTGTGCATGGCTTAAAAAGGGAATAAATCATGCAAAAAAGGGGATACATCTCATTAAGGTTATTTGGGAAGGACATTGTGTATTTTTGGTGGGATTGGATTTATAATCTTTTAAATAAGAAAGATATTTGATGGATTAGGAAGGAGATTTATTTAAATTAGGAAGCGGATTTATTTGGATTTGTTTGGATTTGTGACATGTGTTTTAAATGTGTTGAATATTTTTGGATTGGGCTTTGGTGGGCCTGTGCGTGTGGCTTGGTTCTTTGGTGGTCTTGGGTGTGTGGCTTGGTTCTTTGGGTTGCGGGGATTTTTGGCCGAGGCTAAAATTTTAAAACAGAGATCAATCAAGCGAACCCGAGGCTAAACAAAGGAATTAATTTGGAAAGGTATTTATTTTTTGAATTTTTCTCTTCCGACGTCCGTTCCCGCGACTTCCACAAACTTAGCGGGTAGTGCCTCCATACGAGGCTCATCATTGGGCTTTATGCAAAAATGCAGTGCCTACAGTGAGTTTGTCTCAATTTTTAGTAGTTAATGGGTCAAACCAACCTGACTATCTAAAATTGTTCTGTCTTCTACAAAATGAGCAAAGTGAGGTATGTGATTTTTTTTCAAGCTTTACTATTTGACGCGAACAATCACTGCTTACTGAGGAAATATGTCCGGTTACTAAGTAGAAGCTTATTTATTAACTAACTCAAGCCGTACCGTTTGACGCGAACAGTCATTGCTTACTAAGGCAAGATGCCTGGTTACTAAGTAAAAGCTTGGTCAGTTCTTATTCATAATTTTTTTATCATCATATTGTACATCATAAATAAATATAGACAGAAACAGATATTGAGGCAAACGATCATTCATCATCCACCGATTATTTTAACTAGTCACTTTGTTAATTCCTTATTATCTAACTACTATAGAACTATTTTTAGTGCGTATGAGTCTGACCTAGATTTTATGCTCAAAATTAGGATGAAAGTGAAATTAGCATTTATCTTTTCCTAGAACTTTTTACTAAGACAAACAATCTCATCATTAGACTCATTTTATTTTTTAATTTTTTAATTTTTTTAATTTTGAAATAAATATGCAAAAATTAAAACACGCAAACATACAAGACACGCAAGACATACTACATGCATGTAATAAAAAAATAACAAAGAAAATAAATAAAAATAAACAACCCCACCCCCAAACCTAAACCTAGCATTGTCCCTAATGCATTACAAAATAAAATAGAGATAAAGGAACAATGGTACATTGGTTTAATCATTCCTCAACCCTGACGTTGTCACTGCCGTCCTCCGGTAGGTCAGGGAATACTGGAATCTGCTCATCGCTCATGTTAAGATGGCGAGCCATTTGTTGAAGCAATTGCCTCATGGCCAAGCTATCTTGAACGATGAAGTGTAGGCACTGCATTTTTGCATATAAGACCCGATGATGAGCCTCGTGTGGAGGCACTACCTCTTAAGTCGTTGAAGTCACGGGAAACAGACGTCGGAAGGGAAGAGTCAAGAATTGACATTTTGTTGGATTTAATCCGCTCGTTTAGCTTCGGGTTTGCTCGTTGGACCTCCATTTCAAAATCATCCTTGGCCCAAAACCCCTGTAAGCCACACTTCCTTGGCCCAAAACCCAACCAAATCACACACTAAAACCCTAAATACTCGGCTCTCTCTCCTCTCTCTAAACGCACACAAGGCACAAAAAAAATGACCAGAGATGATAACCCTAACTCGCGCCATTCACGGCCCTAACAAAAAAAAACCCTAAGTCCTTCACGCCATTCACTCTCCACTAAGCCTTCAAACTGCCTCCTACACGTTGAAACCCCATGCACAAGAAGCCAAAGCCATTTAATGGCCTCACCTCACCAAGTCAAGCAAACACATCACCATTTAATCAAGCAAACCCCACACTATTTAATCAAGCAACCCCACGCCATTGACAAAACCATTTCCCTTTCCATTTTCAACATCAATTAGCCACCCTATTAATGACCCTCATTAATGATAGCCTACCCAATAAATGCACCACCATTTGCCTATATAAAGAACCCCTAGCTCCCTTGAAACCCCTAGCACATATACAACATATAAGATTTTTTTTCCTCTTTAAGCACTCACGCCTAAAGCCTCCCAAACTCCTCTCCATTGCCGTGACTCAACCAGCAGTGATTCACGCCCAAGACACCTTTTCCAGCAGCCCCCTGGAACAAGCCCTCCATTCACGCCAGCAGCCCCTAAAACCAGCCTCCATACATGCCAACAGCCCCCTTAAATCAGCCCTCCATTCACGCCCAGCAGCCCCTAAAGAACACATCCATAGTTCACGCAAGTAGCCTCCCTGAAACCAACCCCTTCACGCCTAAAACAACAGCCCATCAGCCCTACTTCACATCTCCCATCGACTAAATACAACAATAGTCAACAAACACTAAACCCTTAGCTCCCTCATTCACGCCCATCACACGCCAAGCCTTTCTCTCCTTTAGTCCCACATCGATCAAGAAACACCCCTCAAAGCCTAGACTACTTCACGCCTAAAATAACAAAATCCTAACGCCACATGCCCACTCACCAGCCTTAAAACCACTCACATTAACTCACACCCAGCCAACTAATAAAAAAACCACGTTAAGCTACCACACTTACAATCTCACCGGCCAAACTGACACACACAAACAGCCATTAACGTGAGCAGTCCAAAAAGGCCGAGAACAACAAAGCAACCACTCACGCAGGAGAACACAAGCCAAAAATAGCCGACACAAACCACATACCCTTAGCCGAGAATAACTCCAAACCGACACCAAAATTTAGCCCAAAACCGTGAATAAATTACCTGCAAAACTGCCCTGCAATTACTGTAAAACTGCACTAGAAACTGCCCCATAAAATCCGTAAACCAAAATAGCCCTGCATTACCGTAAAACAGTAAGCCTATACCGCAACCAGAAACCGCAGCGAAATGGAGTAAAAAAACAGCGGCCCCAAACAGTGAAACAACGAAGGAAAATATTGAACCAGTGAACTGAATGAGTTGCGGAGAATCAAACCCTTCCGACGGTCGTGTAACGCACTTTCGAGAGACGAAAAAAGAGGTTAGACCTGAGGCCACCTTCTTTATTTATTATCCTTTATTTTTATTTATTTTAGTACTTTATTTCATACGAGTATTTTGGATTGGTGTATGTTGTGATTTCCGGATGAACGAAATATTTGTTCTCTCTTGTGGTATATCGGATGGAAACTCAAACGTAAATTCCATAGTCGAATCCGAATGGACGGTATTTAGTGCGGTTTATACTCGGGATATAAGCCACGTACCACTTTAGAGATACACGTATTTCGTTTCATCCAACCTTGTATTCGAGCACGATTTAGTCTAGTAGATTATTTAGCATGATTTAGTCTAGTATGCTATTATTTTAATTATGATTATGTTATTTCTTTATGCATGACTTAGTTATTTTCTTTTGCAATAGGAGTTTAATTTACTTTTGTGTTTAAGTGATTATTTATATATTCTTGGTATTTGATGATTCAACCTG